>CAKAJA020000254.1:0-561563 GCA_916610235.2 Lasioglossum morio | reverse complement strand
GTAGAACGTAGAATGTAGAACGTAGAACGTAGAACGTAGAACGTAGAACGTAGAACGTAGAACGTAGAACGTAGAACGTAGAACGTAGAACGTAGAACGTAGAACGTAGAACGTAGAACGTAGAACGTAGAACGTAGAACGTAGAACGTAGAACGTAGAACGTAGAACGTAGAACGTAGAACGTAGAACGTAGAACGTAGAACGTAGAACGTAGAACGTAGAACGTTGAACGTTGAACGTAGAACGTTGAACGTTGAACGTAGAACGTAGAACGTAGAACGTAGAACGTAGAACGTAGAACGTAGAACGTAGAACGTAGAACGTAGAACGTAGAACGTAGAACGTAGAACGTAGAACGTAGAACGTATAACGTATAACGTACAACGTATAACGTACAACGTATAACGTACAACGTATAACGTACAACGTATAACGTACAACGTATAACGCACAACGTACAACGTACAACGTGTAACGTGTAACGTATAACGTATAACGTATAACGTGCAGCTTATAACGTACAGCGTATAACGTACAGCGTATAACGTATAACGTACAACGTATAACGTACAACGTATAACGTACAGCGTATAACGTATACCCTATAAGGTATAACGTATAACGTATAACGTATAACGTATAACGTATAACGTATAACGTACAGCGTATAACGTACAGCGTATAACATACAGTGTATAACGTATAACGTATAACGTATAACGTATAACGTATAACGTATAACGTATATCGTATAACGTATAACGTATATCGTATAACGTATAACGTATAACGTATAACGTATAACGTATAACGTATAATGCACAACGTACAACGTACAACGTGTAACGTGTAACGTATAACGTATAACGTATAACGTACAACGTATAACGCACAACGTACAACGTACAACGTGTAACGTGTAACGTATAACGTATAACGTATAACGTGCAGCTTATAACGTACAGCGTATAACGTACAGCGTATAACGTATAACGTACAACGTATAACGTACAACGTATAACGTATAACGTATAACGTATAACGTATAACGTATAACGTATATCGTATAACGTATAACGTATAACGTATAACGTATAACGTATAACGTATAACGTATAACGTATAACGTATAACGTATAACGTATAACGTATAACGTATAACGTACAGCGTATAACATACAGTGTATAACGTATAACGTATAACGTATAACGTATAACGTATAACGTATAACGTATAACGTATATCGTATAACGTATAACGTATAACGTATAACGTATAACGTATAACGTATAACGTATAACGTATAACGTATAACGTATAACGTATAACGTATAACGTATAACGTATAACGTATAACGTATAACGTATAACGTATAACGTATAACGTATAACGTATAACGTATAACGTATAACGTATAACGTATAACGTATAACGTATAACGTATAACGTATAACGTATAACGTATAACGTATAACGTATAACGTATAACGTATAACGTATAACGTATAACGTATAACGTATAACGTATAACGTATAACGTATAACGTATAACGTATAACGTATAACGTATAACGTATAACGTATAACGTATAACGTATAACGTATAACGTATAACGTATAACGTATAACGTATAACGTATAACGTATAACGTATAACGTATAACGTATAACGTATAACGTATAACGTATAACGTATAACGTATAACGTATAACGTATAACGTATAACGTATAACGTATAACGTATAACGTATAACGTATAACGTATAACGTATAACGTATAACGTATAACGTATAACGTATAACGTATAACGTATAACGTATAACGTATAACGTATAACGTATAACGTATAACGTATAACGTATAACGTATAACGTATAACGTATAACGTATAACGTATAACGTATAACGTATAACGTATAACGTATAACGTATAACGTATAACGTATAACGTATAACGTATAACGTATAACGTATAACGTATAACGTATAACGTATAACGTATAACGTATAACGTATAACGTATAACGTATAACGTATAACGTATAACGTATAACGTATAACGTATAACGTATAACGTATAACGTATAACGTATAACGTATAACGTATAACGTATAACGTATAACGTATAACGTATAACGTATAACGTATAACGTATAACGTATAACGTATAACGTATAACGTATAACGTATAACGTATAACGTATAACGTATAACGTATAACGTATAACGTAGAACGTAGAACGTAGAACGTAGAACGTAGAACGTAGAACGTAGAACGTAGAACGTAGAACGTAGAACGTAGAACGTAGAACGTAGAACGTAGAACGTAGAACGTAGAACGTAGAACGTAGAACGTAGAACGTAGAACGTAGAACGTAGAACGTAGAACGTAGAACGTTGAACGTTGAACGTAGAACGTTGAACGTTGAACGTAGAACGTAGAACGTAGAACGTAGAACGTAGAACGTAGAACGTAGAACGTAGAACGTAGAACGTAGAACGTAGAACGTAGAACGTAGAACGTAGAACGTAGAACGTAGAACGTAGAACGTAGAACGTAGAACGTAGAACGTAGAACGTAGAACGTAGAACGTAGAACGTAGAACGTAGAACGTAGAACGTATAACGTATAACGTACAACGTATAACGTACAACGTATAACGTACAACGTATAACGTACAACGTATAACGTATAACGTATAACGTATAACGTATAACGTATAACGTTAAACGTATAACGTATAGCGTATAACGTATAACGTTAAACGTTTAACGTAGAACGTATAACGTTAAACGTATAACGTAGAACGTAGAACGGATAACGTATAACGTATAACGTTAAAAGTATAACGTTAAACATATAACGTATAACGCATAACGTATAACGTATAGCGTATAACGTATAACGTTAAACGTTTAACGTAAAACGTATAACGTATAACGTATAACGTATAACGTATAACGTATAACGTATAACGTATAACGTATAACGTATAACGTATAACGTATAACGTATAACGTATAACGTATAACGTATAACGTATAACGTATAACGTATAACGTATAACGTATAACGTATAACGTATAACGTATAACGTATAACGTATAACGTATAACGTATAACGTATAACGTATAACGTATAACGTATAACGTATAACGTATAACGTATAACGTATAACGTATAACGTATAACGTATAACGTATAACGTATAACGTATAACGTATAACGTATAACGTATAACGTATAACGTATAACGTATAACGTATAACGTATAACGTATAACGTATAACGTATAACGTATAACGTATAACGTATAACGTATAACGTATAACGTATAACGTATAACGTATAACGTATAACGTATAACGTATAACGTATAACGTATAACGTATAACGTATAACGTATAACGTATAACGTATAACGTATAACGTATAACGTATAACGTATAACGTATAACGTATAACGTATAACGTATAACGTATAACGTATAACGTATAACGTATAACGTATAACGTATAACGTATAACGTATAACGTATAACGTATAACGTATAACGTATAACGTATAACGTATAACGTATAACGTATAACGTATAACGTATAACGTATAACGTATAACGTATAACGTATAACGTATAACGTATAACGTATAACGTATAACGTATAACGTATAACGTATAACGTATAACGTATAACGTATAACGTATAACGTATAACGTATAACGTATAACGTATAACGTATAACGTATAACGTATAACGTATAACGTATAACGTATAACGTATAACGTATAACGTATAACGTATAACGTATAACGTATAACGTATAACGTATAACGTATAACGTATAACGTATAACGTATAACGTATAACGTATAACGTATAACGTATAACGTATAACGTATAACGTATAACGTATAACGTATAACGTATAACGTATAACGTATAACGTATAACGTATAACGTATAACGTATAACGTATAACGTATAACGTATAACGTATAACGTATAACGTATAACGTATAACGTATAACGTATAACGTATAACGTATAACGTATAACGTATAACGTATAACGTATAACGTATAACGTATAACGTATAACGTATAACGTATAACGTATAACGTATAACGTATAACGTATAACGTATAACGTATAACGTATAACGTATAACGTATAACGTATAACGTATAACGTATAACGTATAACGTATAACGTATAACGTATAACGTATAACGTATAACGTATAACGTATAACGTATAACGTATAACGTATAACGTATAACGTATAACGTATAACGTATAACGTATAACGTATAACGTATAACGTATAACGTATAACGTATAACGTATAACGTATAACGTATAACGTATAACGTATAACGTATAACGTATAACGTATAACGTATAACGTATAACGTATAACGTATAACGTATAACGTATAACGTATAACGTATAACGTATAACGTATAACGTATAACGTATAACGTATAACGTATAACGTATAACGTATAACGTATAACGTATAACGTATAACGTATAACGTATAACGTATAACGTATAACGTATAACGTATAGCGTATAACGTTAAACGTATAACGTATAGCGTATAACGTATAACGTTAAACGTTTAACGTAGAACGTATAACGTTAAACGTTTAACGTAGAACGTAGAACGGATAACGTATAACGTATAACGTTAAAAGTATAACGTTAAACATATAACGTATAACGCATAACGTATAACGTATAGCGTATAACGTATAACGTTAAACGTTTAACGTAAAACGTATAACGTATAACGTATAACGTATAACGTATAACGTATAACGTATAACGCATAACGCATAACGCATAACGCATAACGCATAACGCATAACGCATAACGCATAACGTATAACGTATAACGTATAACGCATAACGGATAACGTATAACGTATAACGTATAACGTATAACGTATAACGTATAACGTATAACGTATAACGTATAACGTATAACGTATAACGTATAACGTATAACGTATAACGTATAACGTATAACGTATAACGTATAACGTATAACGTATAACGTATAACGTATAACGTATAACGTATAACGTATAACGTATAACGTATAACGTATAACGTATAACGTATAACGTATAACGTATAACGTTAAACGTATAACGTATAACGTATAACGTATAACGTATAACGTTAAACGTATAACGTATAACGTATAACGTATAACGTATAACGTATAACGTATAACGTATAACGTATAACGTATAACGTATAACGTATAACGTATAACGTATAACGTATAACGTATAACGTATAACGTATAACGTATAACGTATAACGTATAACGTATAACGTATAACGTATAACGTATAACGTATAACGTATAACGTATAACGTATAACGTATAACGTATAACGTATAACGTATAACGTATAACGTATAACGTATAACGTATAACGTATAACGTATAACGCATAACGTATAACGCATAACGTATAACGTATAACGTATAACGTATAACGTATAACGTATAACGTATAAGGTATAACGTATAACGTATAACGTATAACGTATAACGTATAACGTATAACGTATAACGTATAACGTATAACGTATAACGTATAACGTATAACGTATAACGTATAACGTATAACGTATAACGTATAACGTATAACGTATAACGTATAACGTATAACGTATAACGTATAACGTATAACGTATAACGTATAACGTATAACGTATAAGGTATAACGTATAACGTATAACGTATAACGTATAACGTATAACGTATAACGTATAACGTATAACGTATAACGTATAACGTAACACGTATAACGTATAACGTATAACGTATAACGTATAACGTATAACGTATAACGTATAACGTATAACGTATAACGTATAACGTATAACGTATAACGTATAACGTATAACGTATAACGTATAACGTATAACGTATAACGTATAACGTATAACGTATAACGTATAACGTATAACGTATAACGTATAACGTATAACGTATAACGTATAACGTATAACGTATAACGTATAACGTATAACGTATA
The DNA here is from genome assembly GCA_916610235.2 of Lasioglossum morio. Taxonomy (NCBI): domain Eukaryota; kingdom Metazoa; phylum Arthropoda; class Insecta; order Hymenoptera; family Halictidae; genus Lasioglossum; species Lasioglossum morio. The sequence goes on along the minus strand of CAKAJA020000254.1, from coordinate 555,489 downwards.
ACGTATAACGTATAACGTATAACGTATAACGTATAACGTATATCGTATAACGTATAACGTATAACGTATAACGTATAACGTATAACGTATAACGTATAACGTATAACGTATAACGTATAACGTATAACGTATAACGTATAACGTATAACGTATAACGTATAACGTATAACGTATAACGTATAACGTATAACGTATAACGTATAACGTATAACGTATAACGTATAACGTATAACGCATAACGTATAACGCATAACGTATAACGTATAACGTATAACGTATAACGTATAACGTATAAGGTATAACGTATAACGTATAACGTATAACGTATAACGTATAACGTATAACGTATAACGTATAACGTATAACGTATAACGTATAACGTATAACGTATAACGTATAACGTATAACGTATAACGTATAACGTATAACGTATAACGTATAACGTATAACGTATAACGTATAACGTATAACGTATAACGTATAACGTATAACGTATAACGTATAACGTATAACGTATAACGTATAACGTATAACGTATAACGTATAACGTATAACGTATAACGCATAACGTATAACGCATAACGTATAACGTATAACGTATAACGTATAACGTATAACGTATAACGTATAACGTATAAGGTATAACGTATAACGTATAACGTATAACGTATAACGTATAACGTATAACGTATAACGTATAACGTATAACGTATAACGTATAACGTATAACGTATAACGTATAACGTATAACGTATAACGTATAACGTATAACGTATAACGTATAACGTATAACGTATAACGTATAACGTATAACGTATAAGGTATAACGTATAACGTATAACGTATAACGTATAACGTATAACGTATAACGTATAACGTATAACGTATAACGTATAACGTATAACGTATAACGTATAACGTACAACGTATAACGTACAACGTATAACGTACAGCGTATAACGTACAGCGTATAACGTACAACGTACAACGTGTAACGTATAACGTATAACGTATAACGTACAACGTATAACGTACAACGTATGACGTACAACGTATAACGTTCAACGTATAACGTACAAGGTACAACGTACAACGTGTAACGTATAACGTATAACGTATAACGTATAACGTATAACGTATAACGTATAACGTATAACGTATAACGTATAACGTATAACGTATAACGTATAACGTATAACGTATAACGTATAACGTATAACGTATAACGTATAACGTATAACGTATAACGTATAACGTATAACGTATAACGTATAACGTATAACGTTTAACGTATAACGTATAACGTATAACGTATAACGTATAACGTATAACGTATAACGTATAACGTATAACGTATAACGTATAACGTATAACGTATAACGTATAACGTATAACGTATAACGTATAACGTATAACGTATAACGTATAACGTATAACGTATAACGTATAACGTATAACGTATAACGTATAACGTATAACGTATAACGTATAACGTATAACGTATAACGTATAACGTATAACGTATAACGTATAACGTATAACGTATAACGTATAACGTATAACGTATAACGTATAACGTATAACGTATAACGTATAACGTATAACGTATAACGTATAACGTATAACGTATAACGTATAACGTATAACGTATAACGTATAACGTATAACGTATAACGTATAACGTATAACGTATAACGTATAACGTATAACGTATAACGTATAACGTATAACGTATAACGTATAACGTATAACGTATAACGTATAACGTATAACGTATAACGTATAACGTATAACGTATAACGTATAACGTATAACGTATAACGTATAACGTATAACGTATAACGTATAACGTATAACGTATAACGTATAACGTATAACGTATAACGTATAACGTATAACGTATAACGTATAACGTATAACGTATAACGTATAACGTATAACGTATAACGTATAACGTATAACGTATAACGTATAACGTATAACGTATAACGTATAACGTATAACGTATAACGTATAACGTATAACGTATAACGTATAACGTATAACGTATAACGTATAACGTATAACGTATAACGTATAACGTATAACGTATAACGTATAACGTATAACGTATAACGTATAACGTATAACGTATAACGTATAACGTATAACGTATAACGTATAACGTATAACGTATAACGTATAACGTATAACGTATAGCGTATAACGTTAAACCTATAACGTATAGCGTATAACGTATAACGTTAAACGTTTAACGTAGAACGTATAACGTTAAACGTATAACGTATAACGTATAACGTATAACGTATAACGTATAACGTATAACGTATAACGTATAACGTATAACGTATAACGTATAACGTATAACGTATAACGTATAACGTATAACGTATAACGTATAACGTATAACGTATAACGTATAACGTATAACGTATAACGTATAACGTATAACGTAGAACGTAGAACGTAGAACGTAGAACGTATAACGTTTAACGCATAACGCATAAAGCATAACGTAGAACGTAGAACGTAGAACGTAGAACGTAGAAAGTAGAACGTAGAACGTAGAACGTAGAACGTAGAACGTAGAACGTAGAACGTAGAACGTAGAACGTAGAACGTAGAACGTAGAACGTAGAACGTAGAACGTAGAACGTAGAACGTAGAACGTAGTACGTAGAACGTAGAACGTAGAACGTAGAACGTAGAACGTAGAACGTAGAACGTAGAACGTAGAACGTAGAACGTAGAACGTAGAACGTAGAACGTAGAATGTAGAACGTAGAACGTAGAACGTAGAACGTAGAACGTAGAACGTAGAACGTAGAACGTAGAACGTAGAACGTAGAACGTAGAACGTAGAACGTAGAACGTAGAACGTAGAACGTAGAACGTAGAACGTAGAACGTAGAACGTAGAACGTAGAACGTAGAACGTAGAACGTAGAACGTAGAACGTAGAACGTAGAACGTAGAACGTAGAACGTAGAACGTAGAACGTAGAACGTAGAACGTAGAACGTATAACGTATAACGTATAACGTATAACGTATAACGTATAACGTATAACGTATAACGTATAACGTATAACGTATAACGTATAACGTATAACGTATAACGTATAACGTATAACGTATAACGTATAACGTATAACGTATAACGTATAACGTATAACGTATAACGTATAACGTATAACGTATAACGTATAACGTATAACGTATAACGTATAACGTATAACGTATAACGTATAACGTATAACGTATAACGTATAACGTATAACGTATAACGTATAACGTATAACGTATAACGTATAACGTATAACGTATAACGTATAACGTATAACGTATAACGTATAACGTATAACGTATAACGTATAACGTATAACGTATAACGTATAACGTATAACGTATAACGTATAACGTATAACGTATAACGTATAACGTATAACGCATAACGTATAACGTATAACGTATAACGTATAACGTATAACGTATAACGTATAACGTATAACGTATAACGTATAACGTATAACGTATAACGTATAACGTATAACGTACAGCGTATAACGTATAACGTACAACGTATAACCTACAACGTATAACGTACAACGTATAACGTATAACATATAACGTATAACGTATAACGTATAACGTATAACGTACAGCGTATAACGTATAACGTACAACGTATAACGTACAACGTATAACGTACAGCGTATAACGTACAGCGTATAACGTACAACGTACAACGTGTAACGTATAACGTATAACGTATAACGTACAACGTATAACGTACAACGTATGACGTACAACGTATAACGTTCAACGTATAACGTACAAGGTACAACGTACAACGTGTAACGTATAACGTATAACGTATAACGTATAACGTACAGCGTATAACGTCCAGCGTATAACGTACAGCGTATAACGTACTGCGTATAACGTATAACGTATAACGTATAACGTATAACGAATAACGTATAACGTATAACGTATAACGTATAACGTATAACGTATATCGTATAACGTATAACTTATAACGTATAACGTACAACGTATAACGTACAACGTATAACGTATAACGTATAACGTATAACGAATAACGTATAACGTAAAACGTATAACGTACAACGTATAACGTACAACGTATAACGTACAACGTATAACGTACAACGTATAACGTACAACGTACAGCGTATAACGTACAGCGTATAACGTATAACGTATAACGTATAACGTATATCGTATAACGTATAACTTATAACGTATAACGTAAACGTATAACGTACAACGTATAACGTATAACGTTCAACGTACAACGTGTATCGTATAACGTATAACGTATAACGTACAGCGTATAACGTATAACGTATAACGTACAACGTATAACGTATAACGTATAACGTATAACGTACAGCGTATAACGTATAACGTATAACGTATAACGTACAACGGATAACGTATAACATACAACGGATAACGTACAGCGTATAACGTACAACGTACAACGTACAACGTACAGCGTATAACGTACAACGTATAACGTACAACGTACAACGTGTAACGTATAACGTATAACGTACAACGTACAGCGTATAACGTACAGCGTATAACGTACAGCGTATAACGTATAACGTATAACGTATAACGTATAACGTATAACGTATAACGTATAACGTATAACGTATAACGTATAACGTATAACGTATAACGTATAACGTATAACGTATAACGTATAACGTATAACGTATAACGTATAACGTATAACGTATAACGTATATCTTATAACGTATAAAGTATAACGTATAACGTACAACGTTTAACGTACAACGTATAACGTATAACGTTCAACGTACAACGTGTACCGTATAACGTATAACGTATAACGTATAACGTATATCGTATAACGTGTAACGTATAACGTATAACGTACAACGTATAACGTACAACGTATAACGTACAACGTATAACGTATAACGTTCAACGTACAACGTACAACGTATAACGTACAACGTATAACGTACAACGTATAACGTACAACGTATAACGTGCAACGTATAACGTATAACGTATAACGTATAACGTATAACGTATAACGTATAACGTATAACGTATAACGTATAACGTACAACGTATAACGTACAACGTATAACGTACAGCGTATAACGTACAGCGTATAACGTACAACGTACAACGTGTAACGTATAACGTATAACGTATAACGTACAGCGTATAACGTACAGCGTACAACGTATACCGTATAAGGTATAACGTATAACGTATAACGTACAGCGTATAAAGTATAACGTACAACGTATAACGTACAACGTATGACGTACAACGTATAACGTTCAACGTATAACGTACAAGGTACAACGTACAACGTGTAACGTATAACGTATAACGTATAACGTATAACGTACAGCGTATAACGTACATAGTATAACGTACAGCGTATAACGTATAACGTATAACGTATAACGTATAACGTATAACGTATAACGTATAACGTATATCGTATAACGTATAACTTATAACGTATAACGTACAACGTATAACGTACAACGTATAACGTATAACGTATAACGTATAACGAATAACGTATAACGTAAAACGTATAACGTACAACGTATAACGTACAACGTATAACGTACAACGTATAACGTACAACGTATAACGTACAACGTACAGCGTATAACGTACAGCGTATAACGTATAACGTATAACGTATAACGTATAACGTACAGCGTATAACGTACAGCGTATAACGTACAACGTACAACGTGTAACGTATAACGTATAACGTATAACGTACAGCGTATAACGTACAGCGTACAACGTATACCGTATAAGGTATAACGTATAACGTATAACGTACAGCGTATAAAGTATAACGTACGACGTATAACGTACAACGTATGACGTACAACGTATAACGTTCAACGTATAACGTACAAGGTACAACGTACAACGTGTAACGTATAACGTATAACGTATAACGTATAACGTACAGCGTATAACGTACAGCGTATAACGTACAGCGTATAACGTACAGCGTATAAAGTATAACGTACAACGTATAACGTACAACGTATGACGTACAACGTATAACGTTCAACGTATAACGTACAAGGTACAACGTACAACGTGTAACGTATAACGTATAACGTATAACGTATAACGTATAACGTACAGCGTATAACGTACAGCGTATAACGTACAGCGTATAACGTACAGCGTATAACGCATAACGCATAACGCATAACGCATAACGTATAACGTATAACGTATAACGTATAACGTATAACGTATAACGTATAACGTATAACGTATAACGTATAACGTATAACGTATAACGTATAACGTATAACGTATAACGTATAACGTATAACGTATAACGTATAACGTATAACGTATAACGTATAACGTATAACGTATAACGTATAACGTATAACGTATAACGTATAACGTATAACGTATAACGTATAACGTATAACGTATAACGTATAACGTATAACGTATAACGTATAACGTATAACGTATAACGTATAACGTATAACGTATAACGTATAACGTATAACGTATAACGTATAACGTATAACGTATAACGTATAACGTATAACGTATAACGTATAACGTATAACGTATAACGTATAACGTATAACGTATAACGTATAACGTATAACGTATAACGTATAACGTATAACGTATAACGTATAACGTATAACGTATAACGTATAACGTATAACGTATAACGTATAACGTATAACGTATAACGTATAACGTATAACGTATAACGTATAACGTATAACGTATAACGTATAACGTATAACGTATAACGTATAACGTATAACGTATAACGTATAACGTATAACGTATAACGTATAACGTATAACGTATAACGTATAACGTATAACGTATAACGTATAACGTATAACGTATAACGTATAACGTATAACGTATAACGTATAACGTATAACGTATAACGTATAACGTATAACGTATAACGTATAACGTATAACGTATAACGTATAACGTATAACGTATAACGTATAACGTATAACGTATAACGTATAACGTATAACGTATAACGTATAACGTATAACGTATAACGTATAACGTATAACGTATAACGTATAACGTATAACGTATAACGTATAACGTATAACGTATAACGTATAACGTATAACGTATAACGTATAACGTATAACGTATAACGTATAACGTATAACGTATAACGTATAACGTATAACGTATAACGTATAACGTATAACGTATAACGTATAACGTATAACGTATAACGTATAACGTATAACGTATAACGTATAACGTATAACGTATAACGTATAACGTATAACGTATAACGTATAACGTATAACGTATAACGTATAACGTATAACGTATAACGTATAACGTATAACGTATAACGTATAACGTATAACGTATAACGTATAACGTATAACGTATAACGTATAACGTATAACGTATAACGTATAACGTATAACGTATAACGTATAACGTATAACGTATAACGTATAACGTATAACGTATAACGTATAACGTATAACGTATAGCGTATAACGTTAAACCTATAACGTATAGCGTATAACGTATAACGTTAAACGTTTAACGTAGAACGTATAACGTTAAACGTTTAACGTAGAACGTAGAACGGATAACGTATAACGTATAACGTTAAAAGTATAACGTTAAACATATAACGTATAACGCATAACGTATAACGTATAGCGTATAACGTATAACGTTAAACGTTTAACGTAAAACGTATAACGTATAACGTATAACGTATAACGTATAACGTATAACGTATAACGCATAACGCATAACGCATAACGCATAACGCATAACGCATAACGCATAACGCATAACGTATAACGTATAACGCATAACGGATAACGTATAACGTATAACGTATAACGTATAACGTATAACGTATAACGTATAACGTATAACGTATAACGTATAACGTATAACGTATAACGTATAACGTATAACGTATAACGTATAACGTATAACGTATAACGTATAACGTATAACGTATAACGTATAACGTATAACGTATAACGTATAACGTATAACGTATAACGTATAACGTATAACGTATAACGTATAACGTATAACGTATAACGTATAACGTATAACGTATAACGTTAAACGTATAACGTATAACGTATAACGTATAACGTATAACGTATAACGTATAACGTATAACGTATAACGTATAACGTATAACGTATAACGTATAACGTATAACGTATAACTTATAACGTATAACGTACAACGTATAACGTACAACGTATAACGTACAGCGTATAAAGTATAACGTACAACGTATAACGTACAACGTATGACGTACAACGTATAACGTTCAACGTATAACGTACAAGGTACAACGTACAACGTGTAACGTATAACGTATAACGTATAACGTATAACGTACAGCGTATAACGTACAGCGTATAACGTACAGCGTATAACGTATAACGTATAACGTATAACGTATAACGCATAACGTATAAGGTATAACGTATAACGTATAACGTATAACGTATAACGTATAACGTATAACGTATAACGTATAACGTATAACGTATAACGTATAACGTATAACGTATAACGTATAACGTATAACGTATAACGTATAACGTATAACGTATAACGTATAACGTATAACGTATAACGTATAACGTATAACGTATAACGTATAACGTATAACGTATAACGTATAACGTATAACGTATAACGTATAACGTATAACGTATAACGTATAACGTATAACGTATAACGTATAACGTATAAGGTATAACGTATAACGTATAACGTATAACGTATAACGTATAACGTATAACGTATAACGTATAACGTATAACGTATAACGTATAACGTACAACGTATAACGTACAACGTATAACGTACAGCGTATAACGTACAGCGTATAACGTACAACGTACAACGTGTAACGTATAACGTATAACGTATAACGTACAACGTATAACGTACAACGTATGACGTACAACGTATAACGTTCAACGTATAACGTACAAGGTACAACGTACAACGTGTAACGTATAACGTATAACGTATAACGTATAACGTACAGCGTATAACGTACAGCGTATAACGTACAGCGTATAACGTACTGCGTATAACGTATAACGTATAACGTATAACGTATAACGTATAACGTATAACGTATAACGTATAACGTATAACGTATAACGTATAACGTATAACGTATAACGTATATCGTATAACGTATAACTTATAACGTATAACGTACAACGTATAACGTACAACGTATAACGTATAACGTATAACGTATAACGAATAACGTATAACGTAAAACGTATAACGTAAAACGTATAACGTACAACGTATAACGTACAACGTATAACGTACAACGTATAACGTACAACGTATAACGTACAACGTACAGCGTATAACGTACAGCGTATAACGTATAACGTATAACGTATAACGTATATCGTATAACGTATAACTTATAACGTATAACGTAAACGTATAACGTACAACGTATAACGTATAACGTTCAACGTACAACGTGTATCGTATAACGTATAACGTATAACGTATAACGTACAACGTATAACGTATAACGTATAACGTATAACGTACAGCGTATAACGTATAACGTACAACGTATAACGTACAACGTATAACGTACAACGGATAACGTACAGCGTATAACGTACAACGTACAACGTATAACGTACAACGTATAACGTACAACGTATAACGTACAACGTACAACGTGTAACGTATAACGTATAACGTACAACGTACAGCGTATAACGTACAGCGTATAACGTACAGCGTATAACGTATAACGTATAACGTATAACGTATAACGTATAACGTATAACGTATAACGTATAACGTATAACGTATAACGTATAACGTATAACGTATAACGTATAACGTATAACGTATAACGTATAACGTATAACGTATAACGTATAACGTATAACGTATAACGTATATCTTATAACGTATAATGTATAACGTATAACGTACAACGTTTAACGTACAACGTATAACGTATAACGTTCAACGTACAACGTGTACCGTATAACGTATAACGTATAACGTATAACGTATATCGTATAACGTGTAACGTATAACGTATAACTTACAACGTATAACGTACAACGTATAACGTACAACGTATAACGTATAACGTTCAACGTACAACGTACAGCGTATAACGTACAGCGTATAACGTACAACGTATAACGTACAACGTATAACGTGCAACGTATAACGTATAACGTATAACGTATAACGTATAACGTATAACGTATAACGTATAACGTATAACGTATAACGTATAACGTACAACGTATAACGTACAACGTATAACGTACAGCGTATAACGTACAGCGTATAACGTACAACGTACAACGTGTAACGTATAACGTATAACGTATAACGTACAGCGTATAACGTACAGCGTACAACGTATACCGTATAAGGTATAACGTATAACGTATAACGTACAGCGTATAAAGTATAACGTACAACGTATAACGTACAACGTATGACGTACAACGTATAACGTTCAACGTATAACGTACAAGGTACAACGTACAACGTGTAACGTATAACGTATAACGTATAACGTATAACGTACAGCGTATAACGTACAGCGTATAACGTACAGCGTATAACGTATAACGTATAACGTATAACGTATAACGTATAACGTATAACGTATAACGTATATCGTATAACGTATAACTTATAACGTATAACGTACAACGTATAACGTACAACGTATAACGTATAACGTATAACGTATAACGAATAACGTATAACGTAAAACGTATAACGTACAACGTATAACGTACAACGTATAACGTACAACGTATAACGTACAACGTATAACGTACAACGTACAGCGTATAACGTACAGCGTATAACGTATAACGTATAACGTATAACGTATAACGTACAGCGTATAACGTACAGCGTATAACGTACAACGTACAACGTACAACGTATAACGTACAACGTATAACGTACAACGTACAGCGTATAACGTACAGCGTATAACGTATAACGTATAACGTATAACGTATATCGTATAACGTATAACGTATAACGTACAGCGTATAACGTATAACGTATAACGTACAACGTATAACGTATAACGTATAACGTATAACGTACAGCGTATAACGTATAACGTACAACGTATAACGTACAACGTATAACGTACAACGGATAACGTACAGCGTATAACGTACAACGTACAACGTATAACGTACAACGTATAACGTACAACGTATAACGTACAACGTACAACGTGTAACGTATAACGTATAACGTACAACGTACAGCGTATAACGTACAGCGTATAACGTACAGCGTATAACGTATAACGTATAACGTATAACGTATAACGTATAACGTATAACGTATAACGTATAACGTATAACGTATAACGTATAACGTATAACGTATAACGTATAACGTATAACGTATAACGTATAACGTATAACGTATAACGTATAACGTATAACGTATAACGTATAACGTATAACGTATAACGTATAACGTATAACGTATAACGTATATCTTATAACGTATAATGTATAACGTATAACGTACAACGTTTAACGTACAACGTATAACGTATAACGTTCAACGTACAACGTGTACCGTATAACGTATAACGTATAACGTATAACGTATATCGTATAACGTGTAACGTATAACGTATAACGTACAACGTATAACGTACAACGTATAACGTACAACGTATAACGTATAACGTTCAACGTACAACGTACAGCGTATAACGTACAGCGTATAACGTACAACGTATAACGTACAACGTATAACGTGCAACGTATAACGTATAACGTATAACGTATAACGTATAACGTATAACGTATAACGTATAACGTATAACGTATAACGTACAACGTATAACGTACAACGTATAACGTACAGCGTATAACGTACAGCGTATAACGTACAACGTACAACGTGTAACGTATAACGTATAACGTATAACGTACAGCGTATAACGTACAGCGTACAACGTATACCGTATAAGGTATAACGTATAACGTATAACGTACAGCGTATAAAGTATAACGTACAACGTATAACGTACAACGTATGACGTACAACGTATAACGTTCAACGTATAACGTACAAGGTACAACGTACAACGTGTAACGTATAACGTATAACGTATAACGTATAACGTACATACGTACAGCGTATAACGTACAGCGTATAACGTACAGCGTATAACGTATAACGTATAACGTATAACGTATAACGTATAACGTATAACGTATAACGTATATCGTATAACGTATAACTTATAACGTATAACGTACAACGTATAACGTACAACGTATAACGTATAACGTATAACGTATAACGAATAACGTATAACGTAAAACGTATAACGTACAACGTATAACGTACAACGTATAACGTACAACGTATAACGTACAACGTATAACGTACAACGTACAGCGTATAACGTACAGCGTATAACGTATAACGTATAACGTATAACGTATAACGTACAGCGTATAACGTACAGCGTATAACGTACAACGTACAACGTGTAACGTATAACGTATAACGTATAACGTACAGCGTATAACGTACAGCGTACAACGTATACCGTATAAGGTATAACGTATAACGTATAACGTACAGCGTATAAAGTATAACGTACAACGTATAACGTACAACGTATGACGTACAACGTATAACGTTCAACGTATAACGTACAAGGTACAACGTACAACGTGTAACGTATAACGTATAACGTATAACGTATAACGTACAGCGTATAACGTACAGCGTATAACGTACAGCGTATAACCTCCAGCGTATAACGTATAACGTATAACGTATAACGTATAACGTATAACGTATAACGTATATCGTATAACGTATAACTTATAACGTATAACGTACAACGTATAACGTACAACGTATAACGTATAACGTATAACGTATAACGAATAACGTATAACGTAAAACGTATAACGTACAACGTATAACGTACAACGTATAACGTACAACGTATAACGTACAACGTATAACGTACAACGTACAGCGTATAACGTACAGCGTATAACGTATAACGTATAACGTATAACGTATATCGTATAACGTATAACTTATAACGTATAACGTAAACGTATAACGTACAACGTATAACGTATAACGTTCAACGTACAACGTGTATCGTATAACGTATAACGTATAACGTACAGCGTATAACGTATAACGTATAACGTACAACGTATAACGTATAACGTATAACGTACAGCGTATAACGTATAACGTACAACGTATAACGTACAACGTATAACGTACAACGGATAACGTACAGCGTATAACGTACAACGTACAACGTATAACGTACAACGTATAACGTACAACGTATAACGTACAACGTACAACGTGTAACGTATAACGTATAACGTACAACGTACAGCGTATAACGTACAGCGTATAACGTACAGCGTATAACGTATAACGTATAACGTATAACGTATAACGTATAACGTATAACGTATAACGTATAACGTATAACGTATAACGTATAACGTATAACGTATAACGTATAACGTATAACGTATAACGTATAACGTATAACGTATAACGTATAACGTATAACGTATAACGTATAACGTATAACGTATAACGTATATCTTATAACGTATAATGTATAACGTATAACGTACAACGTTTAACGTACAACGTATAACGTATAACGTTCAACGTACAACGTGTACCGTATAACGTATAACGTATAACGTATAACGTATAACGTATATCGTATAACGTGTAACGTATAACGTATAACGTACAACGTATAACGTACAACGTATAACGTACAACGTATAACGTATAACGTTCAACGTACAACGTACAGCGTATAACGTACAGCGTATAACGTACAACGTATAACGTACAACGTATAACGTGCAACGTATAACGTATAACGTATAACGTATAACGTATAACGTATAACGTATAACGTATAACGTATAACGTATAACGTACAACGTATAACGTACAACGTATAACGTACAGCGTATAACGTACAGCGTATAACGTACAACGTACAACGTGTAACGTATAACGTATAACGTATAACGTACAGCGTATAACGTACAGCGTACAACGTATACCGTATAAGGTATAACGTATAACGTATAACGTACAGCGTATAAAGTATAACGTACAACGTATAACGTACAACGTATGACGTACAACGTATAACGTTCAACGTATAACGTACAAGGTACAACGTACAACGTGTAACGTATAACGTATAACGTATAACGTATAACGTACAGCGTATAACGTACAGCGTATAACGTACAGCGTATAACGTATAACGTATAACGTATAACGTATAACGTATAACGTATAACGTATAACGTATATCGTATAACGTATAACTTATAACGTATAACGTACAACGTATAACGTACAACGTATAACGTATAACGTATAACGTATAACGAATAACGTATAACGTAAAACGTATAACGTACAACGTATAACGTACAACGTATAACGTACAACGTATAACGTACAACGTATAACGTACAACGTACAGCGTATAACGTACAGCGTATAACGTATAACGTATGACGTACAGCGTATAACGTACAGCGTATAACGTACAGCGTATAACGTATAACGTACAACGTTTAACGTACAACGTATAACGTATAACGTTCAACGTACAACGTGTACCGTATAACGTATAACGTATAACGTATAACGTATATCGTATAACGTGTAACGTATAACGTATAACGTACAACGTATAACGTACAACGTATAACGTACAACGTATAACGTATAACGTATAACGTTCAACGTACAACGTACAGCGTATAATGTACAGCGTATAACGTACAACGTATAACGTACAGCGTATAACGTACAGCGTATAACGTACAGCGTATAACGTACAGCGTATAACGTACAACGTACAACGTGTAACGTATAACGTATAACGTATAACGTACAGCGTATAACGTACAGCGTACAACGTATACCGTATAAGGTATAACGTATAACGTATAACGTACAGCGTATAAAGTATAACGTACAACGTATAACGTACAACGTATGACGTACAACGTATAACGTTCAACGTATAACGTACAAGGTACAAAGTACAACGTGTAACGTATAACGTTCAACGTACAACGTGTATCGTATAACGTATAACGTATAACGTATAACGTACAACGTATAACGTATAACGTATAACGTATAACGTACAGCGTATAACGTATAACGTACAACGTATAACGTACAACGTATAACGTACAACGGATAACGTACAGCGTATAACGTACAACGTACAACGTATAACGTACAACGTATAACGTACAACGTATAACGTACAACGTACAACGTGTAACGTATAACGTATAACGTACAACGTACAGCGTATAACGTACAGCGTATAACGTACAGCGTATAACGTATAACGTATAACGTATAACGTATAACGTATAACGTATAACGTATAACGTATAACGTATAACGTATAACGTATAACGTATAACGTATAACGTATAACGTATAACGTATAACGTATAACGTATAACGTATAACGTATAACGTATAACGTATATCTTATAACGTATAATGTATAACGTATAACGTACAACGTTTAACGTACAACGTATAACGTATAACGTTCAACGTACAACGTGTACCGTATAACGTATAACGTATAACGTATAACGTATATCGTATAACGTGTAACGTATAACGTATAACTTACAACGTATAACGTACAACGTATAACGTACAACGTATAACGTATAACGTTCAACGTACAACGTACAGCGTATAACGTACAGCGTATAACGTACAACGTATAACGTACAACGTATAACGTGCAACGTATAACGTATAACGTATAACGTATAACGTATAACGTATAACGTATAACGTATAACGTATAACGTATAACGTATAACGTATAACGTACAACGTATAACGTACAACGTATAACGTACAGCGTATAACGTACAGCGTATAACGTACAACGTACAACGTGTAACGTATAACGTATAACGTATAACGTACAGCGTATAACGTACAGCGTACAACGTATACCGTATAAGGTATAACGTATAACGTATAACGTACAGCGTATAAAGTATAACGTACAACGTATAACGTACAACGTATGACGTACAACGTATAACGTTCAACGTATAACGTACAAGGTACAACGTACAACGTGTAACGTATAACGTATAACGTATAACGTATAACGTACAGCGTATAACGTACAGCGTATAACGTACAGCGTATAACGTATAACGTATAACGTATAACGTATAACGTATAACGTATAACGTATAACGTATATCGTATAACGTATAACTTATAACGTATAACGTACAACGTATAACGTACAACGTATAACGTATAACGTATAACGAATAACGTATAACGTAAAACGTATAACGTACAACGTATAACGTACAACGTATAACGTACAACGTATAACGTACAACGTATAACGTACAACGTACAGCGTATAACGTACAGCGTATAACGTATAACGTATAACGTATAACGTATAACGTACAGCGTATAACGTACAGCGTATAACGTACAACGTACAACGTACAACGTATAACGTACAACGTATAACGTACAACGTACAGCGTATAACGTACAGCGTATAACGTATAACGTATAACGTATAACGTATATCGTATAACGTATAACTTATAACGTATAACGTAAACGTATAACGTACAACGTATAACGTATAACGTTCAACGTACAACGTGTATCGTATAACGTATAACGTATAACGTACAGCGTATAACGTATAACGTATAACGTACAACGTATAACGTATAACGTATAACGTATAACGTACAGCGTATAACGTATAACGTACAACGTATAACGTACAACGTATAACGTACAACGGATAACGTACAGCGTATAACGTACAACGTACAACGTATAACGTACAACGTATAACGTACAACGTATAACGTACAACGTACAACGTGTAACGTATAACGTATAACGTACAACGTACAGCGTATAACGTACAGCGTATAACGTACAGCGTATAACGTATAACGTATAACGTATAACGTATAACGTATAACGTATAACGTATAACGTATAACGTATAACGTATAACGTATAACGTATAACGTATAACGTATAACGTATAACGTATAACGTATAACGTATAACGTATAACGTATAACGTATAACGTATAACGTATAACGTATAACGTATAACGTATAACGTATAACGTATATCTTATAACGTATAATGTATAACGTATAACGTACAACGTTTAACGTACAACGTATAACGTATAACGTTCAACGTACAACGTGTACCGTATAACGTATAACGTATAACGTATAACGTATATCGTATAACGTGTAACGTATAACGTATAACGTACAACGTATAACGTACAACGTATAACGTACAACGTATAACGTATAACGTTCAACGTACAACGTACAGCGTATAACGTACAGCGTATAACGTACAACGTATAACGTACAACGTATAACGTGCAACGTATAACGTATAACGTATAACGTATAACGTATAACGTATAACGTATAACGTATAACGTATAACGTATAACGTACAACGTATAACGTACAACGTATAACGTACAGCGTATAACGTACAGCGTATAACGTACAACGTACAACGTGTAACGTATAACGTATAACGTATAACGTACAGCGTATAACGTACAGCGTACAACGTATACCGTATAAGGTATAACGTATAACGTATAACGTACAGCGTATAAAGTATAACGTACAACGTATAACGTACAACGTATGACGTACAACGTATAACGTTCAACGTATAACGTACAAGGTACAACGTACAACGTGTAACGTATAACGTATAACGTATAACGTATAACGTACAGCGTATAAAGTATAACGTACAACGTATAACGTACAACGTATGACGTACAACGTATAACGTTCAACGTATAACGTACAAGGTACAAAGTACAACGTGTAACGTATAACGTTCAACGTACAACGTGTATCGTATAACGTATAACGTATAACGTATAACGTACAACGTATAACGTATAACGTATAACGTATAACGTACAGCGTATAACGTATAACGTACAACGTATAACGTACAACGTATAACGTACAACGGATAACGTACAGCGTATAACGTACAACGTACAACGTATAACGTACAACGTATAACGTACAACGTATAACGTACAACGTACAACGTGTAACGTATAACGTATAACGTACAACGTACAGCGTATAACGTACAGCGTATAACGTACAGCGTATAACGTATAACGTATAACGTATAACGTATAACGTATAACGTATAACGTATAACGTATAACGTATAACGTATAACGTATAACGTATAACGTATAACGTATAACGTATAACGTATAACGTATATCTTATAACGTATAATGTATAACGTATAACGTACAACGTTTAACGTACAACGTATAACGTATAACGTTCAACGTACAACGTGTACCGTATAACGTATAACGTATAACGTATAACGTATATCGTATAACGTGTAACGTATAACGTATAACTTACAACGTATAACGTACAACGTATAACGTACAACGTATAACGTATAACGTTCAACGTACAACGTACAGCGTATAACGTACAGCGTATAACGTACAACGTATAACGTACAACGTATAACGTGCAACGTATAACGTATAACGTATAACGTATAACGTATAACGTATAACGTATAACGTATAACGTATAACGTATAACGTACAACGTATAACGTACAACGTATAACGTACAGCGTATAACGTACAGCGTATAACGTACAACGTACAACGTGTAACGTATAACGTATAACGTATAACGTACAGCGTATAACGTACAGCGTACAACGTATACCGTATAAGGTATAACGTATAACGTATAACGTACAGCGTATAAAGTATAACGTACAACGTATAACGTACAACGTATGACGTACAACGTATAACGTTCAACGTATAACGTACAAGGTACAACGTACAACGTGTAACGTATAACGTATAACGTATAACGTATAACGTACAGCGTATAACGTACAGCGTATAACGTACAGCGTATAACGTATAACGTATAACGTATAACGTATAACGTATAACGTATAACGTATAACGTATATCGTATAACGTATAACTTATAACGTATAACGTACAACGTATAACGTACAACGTATAACGTATAACGTATAACGAATAACGTATAACGTAAAACGTATAACGTACAACGTATAACGTACAACGTATAACGTACAACGTATAACGTACAACGTATAACGTACAACGTACAGCGTATAACGTACAGCGTATAACGTATAACGTATAACGTATAACGTATAACGTACAGCGTATAACGTACAGCGTATAACGTACAACGTACAACGTACAACGTATAACGTACAACGTATAACGTACAACGTACAGCGTATAACGTACAGCGTATAACGTATAACGTATAACGTATAACGTATATCGTATAACGTATAACTTATAACGTATAACGTAAACGTATAACGTACAACGTATAACGTATAACGTTCAACGTACAACGTGTATCGTATAACGTATAACGTATAACGTACAGCGTATAACGTATAACGTATAACGTACAACGTATAACGTATAACGTATAACGTATAACGTACAGCGTATAACGTATAACGTACAACGTATAACGTACAACGTATAACGTACAACGGATAACGTACAGCGTATAACGTACAACGTACAACGTATAACGTACAACGTATAACGTACAACGTATAACGTACAACGTACAACGTGTAACGTATAACGTATAACGTACAACGTACAGCGTATAACGTACAGCGTATAACGTACCGCGTATAACGTATAACGTATAACGTATAACGTATAACGTATAACGTATAACGTATAACGTATAACGTATAACGTATAACGTATAACGTATAACGTATAACGTATAACGTATAACGTATAACGTATAACGTATAACGTATAACGTATAACGTATAACGTATAACGTATAACGTATAACGTATAACGTATAACGTATAACGTATAACGTATATCTTATAACGTATAATGTATAACGTATAACGTACAACGTTTAACGTACAACGTATAACGTATAACGTTCAACGTACAACGTGTACCGTATAACGTATAACGTATAACGTATAACGTATATCGTATAACGTGTAACGTATAACGTATAACGTACAACGTATAACGTACAACGTATAACGTACAACGTATAACGTATAACGTTCAACGTACAACGTACAGCGTATAACGTACAGCGTATAACGTACAACGTATAACGTACAACGTATAACGTGCAACGTATAACGTATAACGTATAACGTATAACGTATAACGTATAACGTATAACGTATAACGTATAACGTATAACGTACAACGTATAACGTACAACGTATAACGTACAGCGTATAACGTACAGCGTATAACGTACAACGTACAACGTGTAACGTATAACGTATAACGTATAACGTACAGCGTATAACGTACAGCGTACAACGTATACCGTATAAGGTATAACGTATAACGTATAACGTACAGCGTATAAAGTATAACGTACAACGTATAACGTACAACGTATGACGTACAACGTATAACGTTCAACGTATAACGTACAAGGTACAACGTACAACGTGTAACGTATAACGTATAACGTATAACGTATAACGTACAGCGTATAACGTACAGCGTATAACGTACAGCGTATAACGTATAACGTATAACGTATAACGTATAACGTATAACGTATAACGTATAACGTATATCGTATAACGTATAACTTATAACGTATAACGTACAACGTATAACGTACAACGTATAACGTATAACGTATAACGTATAACGAATAACGTATAACGTAAAACGTATAACGTACAACGTATAACGTACAACGTATAACGTACAACGTATAACGTACAACGTATAACGTACAACGTACAGCGTATAACGTACAGCGTATAACGTATAACGTATAACGTATAACGTATAACGTACAGCGTATAACGTACAGCGTATAACGTACAACGTACAACGTGTAACGTATAACGTATAACGTATAACGTACAGCGTATAACGTACAGCGTACAACGTATACCGTATAAGGTATAACGTATAACGTATAACGTACAGCGTATAAAGTATAACGTACAACGTATAACGTACAACGTATGACGTACAACGTATAACGTTCAACGTATAACGTACAAGGTACAACGTACAACGTGTAACGTATAACGTATAACGTATAACGTATAACGTACAGCGTATAACGTACAGCGTATAACGTACAGCGTACAACGTATACCGTATAAGGTATAACGTATAACGTATAACGTACAGCGTATAAAGTATAACGTACAACGTATAACGTACAACGTATAACGTACAACGTATAACGTATAACGTTCAACGTACAACGTACAGCGTATAACGTACAGCGTATAACGTACAACGTATAACGTACAACGTATAACGTGCAACGTATAACGTATAACGTATAACGTATAACGTATAACGTATAACGTATAACGTATAACGTATAACGTATAACGTACAACGTATAACGTACAACGTATAACGTACAGCGTATAACGTACAGCGTATAACGTACAACGTACAACGTGTAACGTATAACGTATAACGTATAACGTACAGCGTATAACGTACAGCGTACAACGTATACCGTATAAGGTATAACGTATAACGTATAACGTACAGCGTATAAAGTATAACGTACAACGTATAACGTACAACGTATGACGTACAACGTATAACGTTCAACGTATAACGTACAAGGTACAACGTACAACGTGTAACGTATAACGTATAACGTATAACGTATAACGTACAGCGTATAACGTACAGCGTATAACGTACAGCGTATAACGTATAACGTATAACGTATAACGTATAACGTATAACGTATAACGTATAACGTATATCGTATAACGTATAACTTATAACGTATAACGTACAACGTATAACGTACAACGTATAACGTATAACGTATAACGTATAACGAATAACGTATAACGTAAAACGTATAACGTACAACGTATAACGTACAACGTATAACGTACAACGTATAACGTACAACGTATAACGTACAACGTACAGCGTATAACGTACAGCGTATAACGTATAACGTATAACGTATAACGTATAACGTACAGCGTATAACGTACAGCGTATAACGTACAACGTACAACGTGTAACGTATAACGTATAACGTATAACGTACAGCGTATAACGTACAGCGTACAACGTATACCGTATAAGGTATAACGTATAACGTATAACGTACAGCGTATAAAGTATAACGTACAACGTATAACGTACAACGTATAACGTACAACGTATGACGTACAACGTATAACGTTCAACGTATAACGTACAAGGTACAACGTACAACGTGTAACGTATAACGTATAACGTATAACGTATAACGTACAGCGTATAACGTACAGCGTATAACGTACAGCGTATAACGTACAGCGTATAACGTATAACGTATAACGTATAACGTATAACGTATAACGTATAACGTATATCGTATAACGTATAACTTATAACGTATAACGTACAACGTATAACGTACAACGTATAACGTATAACGTATAACGTATAACGAATAACGTATAACGTAAAACGTATAACGTACAACGTATAACGTACAACGTATAACGTACAACGTATAACGTACAACGTATAACGTACAACGTACAGCGTATAACGTACAGCGTATAACGTATAACGTATAACGTATAACGTATATCGTATATCGTATAACTTATAACGTATAACGTAAACGTATAACGTACAACGTATAACGTATAACGTTCAACGTACAACGTGTATCGTATAACGTATAACGTATAACGTACAGCGTATAACGTATAACGTATAACGTACAACGTATAACGTATAACGTATAACGTATAACGTACAGCGTATAACGTATAACGTACAACGTATAACGTACAACGTATAACGTACAACGGATAACGTACAGCGTATAACGTACAACGTACAACGTATAACGTACAACGTATAACGTACAACGTATAACGTACAACGTACAACGTGTAACGTATAACGTATAACGTACAACGTACAGCGTATAACGTACAGCGTATAACGTACAGCGTATAACGTATAACGTATAACGTATAACGTATAACGTATAACGTATAACGTATAACGTATAACGTATAACGTATAACGTATAACGTATAACGTATAACGTATAACGTATAACGTATAACGTATAACGTATAACGTATAACGTATAACGTATAACGTATAACGTATATCTTATAACGTATAATGTATAACGTATAACGTACAACGTTTAACGTACAACGTATAACGTATAACGTTCAACGTACAACGTGTACCGTATAACGTATAACGTATAACGTATAACGTATATCGTATAACGTGTAACGTATAACGTATAACGTACAACGTATAACGTACAACGTATAACGTACAACGTATAACGTATAACGTTCAACGTACAACGTACAGCGTATAACGTACAGCGTATAACGTACAACGTATAACGTACAACGTATAACGTGCAACGTATAACGTATAACGTATAACGTATAACGTATAACGTATAACGTATAACGTATAACGTATAACGTACAACGTATAACGTACAACGTATAACGTACAGCGTATAACGTACAGCGTATAACGTACAACGTACAACGTGTAACGTATAACGTATAACGTATAACGTACAGCGTATAACGTACAGCGTACAACGTATACCGTATAAGGTATAACGTATAACGTATAACGTACAGCGTATAAAGTATAACGTACAACGTATAACGTACAACGTATGACGTACAACGTATAACGTTCAACGTATAACGTACAAGGTACAACGTACAACGTGTAACGTATAACGTATAACGTATAACGTATAACGTACAGCGTATAACGTACAGCGTATAACGTACAGCGTATAACGTATAACGTATAACGTATAACGTATAACGTATAACGTATAACGTATAACGTATATCGTATAACGTATAACTTATAACGTATAACGTACAACGTATAACGTACAACGTATAACGTATAACGTATAACGTATAACGAATAACGTATAACGTAAAACGTATAACGTACAACGTATAACGTACAACGTATAACGTACAACGTATAACGTACAACGTATAACGTACAACGTACAGCGTATAACGTACAGCGTATAACGTATAACGTATGACGTACAGCGTATAACGTACAGCGTATAACGTACAGCGTATAACGTATAACGTACAACGTTTAACGTACAACGTATAACGTATAACGTTCAACGTACAACGTGTACCGTATAACGTATAACGTATAACGTATAACGTATATCGTATAACGTGTAACGTATAACGTATAACGTACAACGTATAACGTACAACGTATAACGTACAACGTATAACGTATAACGTATAACGTTCAACGTACAACGTACAGCGTATAATGTACAGCGTATAACGTACAACGTATAACGTACAGCGTATAACGTACAGCGTATAACGTACAGCGTATAACGTACAGCGTATAACGTACAACGTACAACGTGTAACGTATAACGTATAACGTATAACGTACAGCGTATAACGTACAGCGTACAACGTATACCGTATAAGGTATAACGTATAACGTATAACGTACAGCGTATAAAGTATAACGTACAACGTATAACGTACAACGTATGACGTACAACGTATAACGTTCAACGTATAACGTACAAGGTACAAAGTACAACGTGTAACGTATAACGTATAACGTATAACGTATAACGTACAGCGTATAACGTACAGCGTATAACGTACAGCGTATAACGTACAGCGTATAACGTATAACGTATAACGTATAACGTATAACGTATACCCTATAAGGTATAACGTATAACGTATAACGTATAACGTATAACGTATAACGTACAGCGTATAACGTTCAACGTATAACGTACAAGGTACAACGTACAACGTGTAACGTATAACGTATAACGTATAACGTATAACGTACAGCGTATAACGTACAGCGTATAACGTACAGCGTATAACGTACAGCGTATAACGTATAACGTATAACGTATAACGTATAACGTATAACGTATAACGTATAACGTATAACGTATAACGTATAACGTATAACGTACAGCGTATATCGTACAGCGTATAACGTACAGTGTATAACGTATAACGTATAACGTATAACGTATAACGTATAACGTATAACGTACAACGTATAACGTACAACGTATAACGTACAACGTATAACGTACAACGTATAACGTACAACGTATAACGTACAACGTATAACTCACAACGTACAACGTACAACGTGTAACGTGTAACGTATAACGTATAACGTATAACGTACAGCGTATAACGTACAGCGTATAACGTACAGTGTATAACGTATAACGTATAACGTATAACGTATAACGTATAACGTATAACGTATAACGTACAACGTATAACGTACAACGTATAACGTACAACGTATAACGTACAACGTATAACGTACAACGTATAACGTACAACGTATAACGCACAACGTACAACGTACAACGTGTAACGTGTAACGTATAACGTATAACGTATAACGTATAACGTACAGCTTATAACGTACAGCGTATAACGTACAGCGTATAACGTATAACGTACAACGTATAACGTACAACGTATAACGTACAGCGTATAACGTATACCCTATAAGGTATAACGTATAACGTATAACGTATAACGTACAGCGTATAACGTACAGCGTATAACGTACAGCGTATAACATACAGTGTATAACGTATAACGTATAACGTATAACGTATAACGTATAACGTATAACGTATAACGTATAACGTATAACGTACAACGTATAACGTAAAACGTATAACGTACAACGTATAACGTACAACGTATAACGTACAACGGATAACGTACAGCGTATAACGTATAACGTATAACATATAACGTATAACGTATAACGTACAACGGATAACGTACAGCGTGTAACGTACAACGTATAACGTATAACGTATAACGTATAACGTATAACGTATAACGTATAACGTATAACGTATAACGTACAGCGTATAACGTACAGCGTATAACGTACGACGTACAACGTGTAACGTATAATGTATAACGTATAACGTACAGCGTATAACGTACAACGTATAACGTACAGCGTATAACGTATACCCTATAAGGTATAACGTATAACGTATAACGTATAACGTATAACGTATAACGTATAAAGTATAACGTACAGCGTATAACGTACAGCGTATAACGTATAACGTATAACGTATAACGTATAACGTATAACGTATAACGTATAACGTATAACGTATAACGTATAACGTATAACGTATAACGTATAACGTACAACGTAAAACGTACAACGTATAACGTACAACGTATAACGTACAACGTATAACGTACAACGTATAACGTACAACGTATAACCCACAACGTACAACGTACAACGTGTAACGTGTAACGTATAACGTATAACGTATAACGTACAGCTTATAACGTACAGCTTATAACGTACAGCGTATAACGTACAGCGTATAACGTATAACGTACAACGTATAACGTACAACGTATAACGTACAGTGTATAACGTACAGCATATAACGTACAGCGTATAACGTATAACGTATAACGTATAACGTATAACGTATAACGTATAACGTATAACGTATAACGTATAACGTATAACGTATAACGTATAACGTATAACGTATAACGTATAACGTATAACGTATAACGTATAACGTACAGCGTATAACGTACAGCGTATAACATACAGTGTATAACGTATAACGTATAACGTATAACGTATAACGTATAACGTATAACGTATAACGTATAACGTATAACGTATAACGTACAACGTATAACGTAAAACGTATAACGTACAGCGTGTAACGTACAACGTATAACGTATAACGTATAACGTATAACGTATAACGTATAACGTATAACGTATAACGTATAACGTATATCGTATAACGTATAACTTATAACGTATAACGTACAACGTATAACGTACAACGTATATCGTATAACGTATAACGTATAACGAATAACGTATAACGTAAAACGTATAACGTACAACGTATAACGTACAACGTATAACGTACAACGTATAACGTACAACGTATAACGTACAACGTACAGCGTATAACGTACAGCGTATAACGTATAACGTATAACGTATAACGTATATCGTATAACGTATAACTTATAACGTATAACGTAAACGTATAACGTACAACGTATAACGTATAACGTTCAACGTACAACGTGTATCGTATAACGTATAACGTATAACGTACAGCGTATAACGTATAACGTATAACGTACAACGTATAACGTATAACGTATAACGTATAACGTACAGCGTATAACGTATAACGTACAACGTATAACGTACAACGTATAACGTACAACGGATAACGTACAGCGTATAACGTAGAACGTATAACGTATAACGTATAACGTATAACGTATAACGTATAACGTATAACGTACAGCGTATATCGTACAGCGTATAACGTACAGTGTATAACGTATAACGTATAACGTATAACGTATAACGTATAACGTATAACGTACAACGTATAACGTACAACGTATAACGTACAACGTATAACGTACAACGTATAACGTACAACGTATAACGTACAACGTATAACTCACAACGTACAACGTACAACGTGTAACGTGTAACGTATAACGTATAACGTATAACGTACAGCTTATAACGTACAGCGTATAACGTACGGCGTATAACGTATAACGTACAACGTATAACGTACAACGTATAACGTACAGCGTATAACGTATACCCTATAAGGTATAACGTATAACGTATAACGTATAACGTATAACGTATAACGTACAGCGTATAACGTACAGCGTATAACATACAGTGTATAACGTATAACGTATAACGTATAACGTATAACGTATAACGTATAACGTATAACGTATAACGTATAACGTACAACGTATAACGTAAAACGTAT
This sequence comes from Lasioglossum morio, assembly GCA_916610235.2. Taxonomy (NCBI): domain Eukaryota; kingdom Metazoa; phylum Arthropoda; class Insecta; order Hymenoptera; family Halictidae; genus Lasioglossum; species Lasioglossum morio. The sequence continues at coordinate 527,265 of CAKAJA020000254.1, read as the reverse complement.
AACGTACAGCGTGTAACGTACAACGTATAACGTATAACGTATAACGTATAACGTATAACGTATAACGTATAACGTATAACGTATAACGTATAACGTATAACGTACAGCGTATAACGTACAGCGTATAACGTACAGTGTATAACGTATAACGTATAACGTATAACGTATAACGTATAACGTATAACGTACAACGTATAACGTACAACGTATAACGTACAACGTATAACGTACAACGTATAACGTACAACGTATAACGTACAACGTATAACGCACAACGTACAACGTACAACGTGTAACGTGTAACGTATAACGTATAACGTATAACGTATAACGTATAACGTACAGCTTATAACGTACAGCGTATAACGTACAGCGTATAACGTATAACGTACAACGTATAACGTACAACGTATAACGTACAGCGTATAACGTATACCCTATAAGGTATAACGTATAACGTATAACGTATAACGTATAACGTACAGCGTATAACGTACAGCGTATAACGTACAGCGTATAACATACAGTGTATAACGTATAACGTATAACGTATAACGTATAACGTATAACGTATAACGTATAACGTATAACGTATAACGTACAACGTATAACGTAAAACGTATAACGTACAACGTATAACGTACAACGTATAACGTACAACGGATAACGTACAGCGTATAACGTATAACGTATAACATATAACGTATAACGTATAACGTACAACGGATAACGTACAGCGTGTAACGTACAACGTATAACGTATAACGTATAACGTATAACGTATAACGTATAACGTATAACGTATAACGTATAACGTATAACGTACAGCGTATAACGTACAGCGTATAACGTACGACGTACAACGTGTAACGTATAATGTATAACGTATAACGTACAGCGTATAACGTACAACGTATAACGTACAGCGTATAACGTATACCCTATAAGGTATAACGTATAACGTATAACGTATAACGTATAACGTATAAAGTATAACGTACAGCGTATAACGTACAGCGTATAACGTATAACGTATAACGTATAACGTATAACGTATAACGTATAACGTATAACGTATAACGTATAACGTATAACGTATAACGTACAACGTATAACGTACAACGTATAACGTACAACGTATAACGTACAACGTATAACGTACAACGTATAACGTACAACGTATAACCCACAACGTACAACGTACAACGTGTAACGTGTAACGTATAACGTATAACGTATAACGTACAGCTTATAACGTACAGCTTATAACGTACAGCGTATAACGTACAGCGTATAACGTATAACGTACAACGTATAACGTACAACGTATAACGTACAGTGTATAACGTACAGCATATAACGTACAGCGTATAACGTATAACGTATAACGTATAACGTATAACGTATAACGTATAACGTATAACGTATAACGTATAACGTATAACGTATAACGTATAACGTATAACGTATAACGTATAACGTATAACGTATAACGAATAACGTATAACGTATAACGTATAACGTATAACGTATAACGTATAACGTATAACGTATAACGTATAACGTATAACGTATAACGTATAACGTATAACGTATAACGTATAACGTATAACGTATAACGTATAACGTATAACGTATAACGTATAACGTATAACGTATAACGTATAACGTATAACGTATAACGTATAACGTATAACGTATAACGTATAACGTATATCGTATAACGTATAACTTATAACGTATAACGTACAACGTATAACGTACAACGTATAACGTATAACGTATAACGTATAACGAATAACGTATAACGTAAAACGTATAACGTACAACGTATAACGTACAACGTATAACGTACAACGTATAACGTACAACGTATAACGTACAACGTACAGCGTATAACGTACAGCGTATAACGTATAACGTATGACGTACAGCGTATAACGTACAGCGTATAACGTACAGCGTATAACGTATAACGTACAACGTTTAACGTACAACGTATAACGTATAACGTTCAACGTACAACGTGTACCGTATAACGTATAACGTATAACGTATAACGTATATCGTATAACGTGTAACGTATAACGTATAACGTACAACGTATAACGTACAACGTATAACGTACAACGTATAACGTATAACGTATAACGTTCAACGTACAACGTACAGCGTATAACGTACAGCGTATAACGTACAACGTATAACGTACAGCGTATAACGTACAGCGTATAACGTACAGCGTATAACGTACAGCGTATAACGTACAACGTACAACGTGTAACGTATAACGTATAACGTATAACGTACAGCGTATAACGTACAGCGTACAACGTATACCGTATAAGGTATAACGTATAACGTATAACGTACAGCGTATAAAGTATAACGTACAACGTATAACGTACAACGTATGACGTACAACGTATAACGTTCAACGTATAACGTACAAGGTACAAAGTACAACGTGTAACGTATAACGTATAACGTATAACGTATAACGTACAGCGTATAACGTACAGCGTATAACGTACAGCGTATAACGTACAGCGTATAACGTATAACGTATAACGTATAACGTATAACGTATAACGTATACCCTATAAGGTATAACGTATAACGTATAACGTATAACGTATAACGTACAGCGTATAACGTTCAACGTATAACGTACAAGGTACAACGTACAACGTGTAACGTATAACGTATAACGTATAACGTATAACGTACAGCGTATAACGTACAGCGTATAACGTACAGCGTATAACGTACAGCGTATAACGTATAACGTATAACGTATAACGTATAACGTATAACGTATAACGTATAACGTATAACGTATAACGTATAACGTACAGCGTATATCGTACAGCGTATAACGTACAGTGTATAACGTATAACGTATAACGTATAACGTATAACGTATAACGTATAACGTACAACGTATAACGTACAACGTATAACGTACAACGTATAACGTACAACGTATAACGTACAACGTATAACGTACAACGTATAACTCACAACGTACAACGTACAACGTGTAACGTGTAACGTATAACGTATAACGTATAACGTACAGCTTATAACGTACAGCGTATAACGTACGGCGTATAACGTATAACGTACAACGTATAACGTACAACGTATAACGTACAGCGTATAACGTATACCCTATAAGGTATAACGTATAACGTATAACGTATAACGTATAACGTATAACGTACAGCGTATAACGTACAGCGTATAACATACAGTGTATAACGTATAACGTATAACGTATAACGTATAACGTATAACGTATAACGTATAACGTATAACGTATAACGTATAACGTATAACGTACAACGTATAACGTAAAACGTATAACGTACAGCGTGTAACGTACCACGTATAACGTATAACGTATAACGTATAACGTATAACGTATAACGTATAACGTATAACGTATAACGTACAGCGTATAACGTACAGCGTATAACGTACAGCGTATAACGTACAGCGTATAACGTATAACGTATAACGTATAACGTATAACGTATAACGTATAACGTATAACGTATAACGTATAACGTATAACGTATAACGTATAACGTATAACGTATAACGTATAACGTATATCGTATAACGTATAACTTATAACGTATAACGTACAACGTATAACGTACAACGTATATCGTATAACGTATAACGTATAACGAATAACGTATAACGTAAAACGTATAACGTACAACGTATAACGTACAACGTATAACGTACAACGTATAACGTACAACGTATAACGTACAACGTACAGCGTATAACGTACAGCGTATAACGTATAACGTATAACGTATAACGTATATCGTATAACGTATAACTTATAACGTATAACGTAAACGTATAACGTACAACGTATAACGTATAACGTTCAACGTACAACGTGTATCGTATAACGTATAACGTATAACGTACAGCGTATAACGTATAACGTATAACGTACAACGTATAACGTATAACGTATAACGTATAACGTACAGCGTATAACGTATAACGTACAACGTATAACGTACAACGTATAACGTACAACGGATAACGTACAGCGTATAACGTAGAACGTATAACGTATAACGTATAACGTATAACGTATAACGTATAACGTATAACGTACAGCGTATATCGTACAGCGTATAACGTACAGTGTATAACGTATAACGTATAACGTATAACGTATAACGTATAACGTATAACGTACAACGTATAACGTACAACGTATAACGTACAACGTATAACGTACAACGTATAACGTACAACGTATAACGTACAACGTATAACTCACAACGTACAACGTACAACGTGTAACGTGTAACGTATAACGTATAACGTATAACGTACAGCTTATAACGTACAGCGTATAACGTACGGCGTATAACGTATAACGTACAACGTATAACGTACAACGTATAACGTACAGCGTATAACGTATACCCTATAAGGTATAACGTATAACGTATAACGTATAACGTATAACGTATAACGTACAGCGTATAACGTACAGCGTATAACATACAGTGTATAACGTATAACGTATAACGTATAACGTATAACGTATAACGTATAACGTATAACGTATAACGTATAACGTATAACGTATAACGTACAACGTATAACGTAAAACGTATAACGTACAGCGTGTAACGTACAACGTATAACGTATAACGTATAACGTATAACGTATAACGTATAACGTATAACGTATAACGTATAACGTATAACGTATAACGTACAGCGTATAACGTACAGCGTATAACGTACAGTGTATAACGTATAACGTATAACGTATAACGTATAACATATAACGTATAACGTACAACGTATAACGTACAACGTATAACGTACAACGTATAACGTACAACGTATAACGTACAACGTATAACGTACAACGTATAACGCACAACGTACAACGTACAACGTGTAACGTGTAACGTATAACGTATAACGTATAACGTATAACGTACAGCTTATAACGTACAGCGTATAACGTACAGCGTATAACGTATAACGTACAACGTACAACGTACAACGTGTAACGTATAACGTATAACGTACAGCGTATAACGTACAGCGTATAACGTGCAGCGTATAACGTATAACGTACAACGTATAACGTACAACGTATAATGTACAGCGTATAACGTATAACGTATAACGTATAACGTATAACGTATAACGTATAACGTATAACGTATAACGTATAACGTATAACGTATAACGTATAACGTATAACGTATAACGTATAACGTATAACGTATAACGTATAACGTACAACGTATAACGTACAACGTATAACGTACAACGTATAACGTACAACGTATAACGTATAACGTATAACGTACAACGTATAACGTACAGCGTATAACGTACAGCGTATAACGTATAACGTATAACGTATAACGTATAACGTATATCGTATAACGTATAACTTCTAACGAACAACGTACAACGTATAACGTACAACGAATAACGTATAACGTTCAACGTACGACGTGTAACGTATAACGTATAACGTATAACGTACAGCGTATAATGTATAACGTATAATGTACAACGTATAACGTATAACGTATAACGTATAACGTACAGCGTATAACGTATAACGTACAACGTATAACGTACAACGTATAACGTACAACGTATAACGTGCAACGTATAACATACAACGTACAACGTACAACGTGTAACGAATAACGTATAACGTATAACGAACAGCATATAACGTACAGCGTATAACGTATAACGTATAACGTATAACGTATAACGTATAACGTATAACGTATAACGTATAACGTATAACGTATAACGTATAACGTATAACGTACAACGTATAACGTACAACGTATAACGTATAACGTATAACGTACAGCGTATAACGTACAGCTTATAACGTATAACGTATAACGTATAACGTATAACGTATAACGTATAACGTATAACGTATAACGTATAACGTATAACGTATAACGTATAACGTACAACGTATAACGTACAACGTATAACGTATAACGTACAACGTATAACGTACAACGTACAACGTGTAACGTATAACGTATAACGTATAACGTACAGCGTATAACGTACAGCGTATAACGTACAACGTATAACGTACAACGTATAACGTACAACGTACAACGTACAACGTGTAACGTATAACGTATAACGTATAACGTACAGCGTATAACGTACAGCGTATAACGTGCAGCGTATAACGTATAACGTACAACGTATAACGTACAACGTATAATGTACAGCGTATAACGTATAACGTATAACGTATAACGTATAACGTATAACGTATAACGTATAACGTATAACGTATAACGTATAACGTATAACGTATAACGTATAACGTATAACGTATAACGTATAACGTATAACGTATAACGTATAACGTATAACGTATAACGTATAACGTATAACGTATAACGTATAACGTATAACGTATAACGTATATCGTATAACGTATAACTTATAACGAACAACGTACAACGTATAACGTACAACGAATAACGTATAACGTTCAACGTACGACGTGTAACGTATAACGTATAACGTATAACGTACAGCGTATAATGTATAACGTATAATGTACAACGTATAACGTATAACGTATAACGTACAGTGTATAACGTACAGCTTATAACGTATAACGTATAACGTATAACGTATAACGTATAACGTATAACGTATAACGTATAACGTATAACGTATAACGTATAACGTATAACGTACAACGTATAACGTACAACGTATAACGTATAACGTATAACGTACAGCGTATAACGTACAGCTTATAACGTATAACGTATAACGTATAACGTATAACGTATAACGTATAACGTATAACGTATAACGTATAACGTATAACGTATAACGTATAACGTATAACGTACAACGTATAACGTACAACGTATAACGTATAACGTACAACGTATAACGTACAACGTACAACGTGTAACGTATAACGTATAACGTATAACGTACAGCGTATAACGTACAGCGTATAACGTACAACGTATAACGTACAACGTATAACGTACAACGTACAACGTACAACGTGTAACGTATAACGTATAACGTATAACGTACAGCGTATAACGTACAGCGTATAACGTGCAGCGTATAACGTATAACGTACAACGTATAACGTACAACGTATAATGTACAGCGTATAACGTATAACGTATAACGTATAACGTATAACGTATAACGTATAACGTATAACGTATAACGTATAACGTATAACGTATAACGTATAACGTATAACGTATAACGTATAACGTATAACGTATAACGTATAACGTATAACGTATAACGTATAACGTATAACGTATAACGTATAACGTATAACGTATAACGTATAACGTATAACGTATAACGTATAACGTATAACGTATAACGTATAACGTATAACGTATAACGTATAACGTATAACGTATAACGTACAACGTATAACGTACAACGTATAACGTACAACGTATAACGTATAACGTATAACGTACAACGTTTAACGTACAGCGTATAACGTACAACGTATAACGTATAACGTATAACGTAAAGCGTATAACGTACAGCGTATAACGTATAACGTACAACGTATAACGTACAACGTATAACGTACAACGTACAACGTGTAACGTATAACGTATAACGTACAGCGTATAACGTACAGCGTATAACGTACAACGTATAACGTACAACGTATAACGTATAACGTATAACGTACAGCGTATAACGTATAACGTATAACGTATAACGTACAGCGTATAACGTACAGCGTATAACGTACAGCGTATAACGTATAACGTACAACGTATAACGTACAACGTATAACGTACAGTGTATAACGTACAGCATATAACGTACAGCGTATAACGTATAACGTATAACGTATAACGTATAACGTATAACGTATAACGTATAACGTATAACGTATAACGTATAACGTATAACGTATAATGTATAACGTATAACGTATAACGTATAACGTATAACGTATAACGTATAACGTATAACGTATAACGTATAACGTATAACGTATAACGTATAACGTATAACGTATAACGTATAACATATAACGTATAACGTATAACGTATAACGTATAACGTATAACGTATAACGTATAACGTATAACGTATAACGTATAACGTATAACGTATAACGTATAACGTATAACGTATAACGTATAACGTATAACGTATAACGTATAACGTATAACGTATAACGTATAACGTATAACGTATAACGTATAACGTATAACGTATAACGTATAACGTATAACGTATAACGTATAACGTATAACGTACAACGTATAACGTACAACGTATAACGTACAACGTATAACGTACAACGTATAACGTATAACGTACAACGTATAACGTACAACGTACAGCGTATAACGTACAGCGTATAACGTACAGCGTATAACGTACAGCGTATAACGTACAGCGTATAACGTATAACGTATATCGCATAACGTATAACTTATAACGAACAACGTACTACGTATAACGTACAACGAATAACGTATAACGTTCAACGTACGACGTGTAACGTATAACGTATAACGTATAACGTACAGCGTATAACGTATAACGTATAATGTACAACGTATAACGTATAACGTATAACGTATAACGTACAGCGTATAACGTATAACGTACAACGTATAACGTACAACGTATAACGTTCAACGTAAAACGTACAACGTATAACATACAACGTACAACGTACAACGTGTAACGAATAACGTATAACGTATAACGTACAGCATATAACGTACAGCGTATAACGTATAACGTATAACGTATAACGTATAACGTATAACATATAACGTATAACGTATAACGTATAACGTACAGCGTATAACGTACAGCTTATAACGTATAACGTATAACGTATAACGTATAACGTATAACGTATAACGTATAACGTATAACGTATAACGTATAACGTATAACGTATAACGTATAACGTATAACGTATAACGTATAACGTATAACGTACAACGTATAACGTACAACGTATAACGTATAACGTACAACGTATAACGTACAACGTACAACGTGTAACGTATAACGTATAACGTATAACGTACAGCGTATAACGTACAGCGTATAACGTACAACGTATAACGTACAACGTATAACGTACAACGTACAACGTACAACGTGTAACGTATAACGTATAACGTATAACGTATAACGTATAACGTACAGCGTATAACGTACAGCGTATAACGTGCAGCGTATAACGTACAACGTACAACGTGTAACGTATAACGTATAACGTATTACGTACAGCGTATAACGTACAGCGTATAACGTGCAGCGTATAACGTATAACGTACAACGTATAACGTACAACGTAGAACGTACAGCGTATAACGTATAACGTATAACGTTTAACGTACAACGTATAACGTACAACGTACAGCGTATAACGTACAGCGTATAAGGTACAGCGTATAACGTATAACGTATAACGTATATCGTATAACGTATAACTTATAACGAACAACGTATAACGTACAACGTTTAACGTACAACGTATAACGTATAACGTTCAACGTACAACGTGTACCGTATAACGTATAACGTATAACGTATAACGTATAACGTATAACGTATAACGTATAACGTATAACGTATAACGTATAACGTATAACGTACAGCGTATAACGTACAACGTATAACGTATAACGTATAACGTAAAGCGTATAACGTACAGCGTATAACGTATAACGTACAACGTATAACGTACAACGTATAACGTACAACGTACAACGTGTAACGTATAACGTATAACGTACAGCGTATAACGTACAGCGTATAACGTACAACGTATAAAGTACAACGTATAACGTATAACGTATAACGTACAGCGTATAACGTATAACGTATAACGTATAACGTACAGCTTATAACGTACAGCGTATAACGTACAGCGTATAACGTATAACGTACAACGTATAACGTACAACGTATAACGTACAGCGTATAACGTACAGCATATAACGTACAGCGTATAACGTATAACGTATAACGTATAACGTATATCGTATAACGTATAACGTATAACGTATAACGTATAACGTATAACGTATAACGTATAACGTATAACGTACAACGTACAACGTATAACGTACAACGTATAACGTACAGCGTATAACGTACAGCGTACAACGTATACCGTATAAGGTATAACGTATAACGTATAACGTACAGCGTATAAAGTATAACGTACAACGTATAACGTACAACGTATGACGTACAACGTATAACGTTCAACGTATAACGTATAACGTATAACGTATAACGTATAACGTACAGCGTATAACGTACAGCGTATAACGTACAGCGTATAACGTACAGCGTATAACGTATAACGTATAACGTATAACGTATAACGTATAACGTATAACGTATAACGTATAACGTATAACGTATAACGTATAACGTATATCGTATAACGTATAACTTATAACGTATAACGTACAACGTATAACGTACAACGTATATCGTATAACGTATAACGTATAACGAATAACGTATAACGTAAAACGTATAACGTACAACGTATAACGTACAACGTATAACGTACAACGTATAACGTACAACGTATAACGTACAACGTACAGCGTATAACGTACAGCGTATAACGTATAACGTATAACGTATAACGTATATCGTATAACGTATAACTTATAACGTATAACGTAAACGTATAACGTACAACGTATAACGTATAACGTTCAACGTACAACGTGTATCGTATAACGTATAACGTATAACGTACAGCGTATAACGTATAACGTATAACGTACAACGTATAACGTATAACGTATAACGTATAACGTACAGCGTATAACGTATAACGTACAACGTATAACGTACAACGTATAACGTACAACGGATAACGTACAGCGTATAACGTAGAACGTATAACGTATAACGTATAACGTATAACGTATAACGTATAACGTATAACGTACAGCGTATATCGTACAGCGTATAACGTACAGTGTATAACGTATAACGTATAACGTATAACGTATAACGTATAACGTATAACGTACAACGTATAACGTACAACGTATAACGTACAACGTATAACGTACAACGTATAACGTACAACGTATAACGTACAACGTATAACTCACAACGTACAACGTACAACGTGTAACGTGTAACGTATAACGTATAACGTATAACGTACAGCTTATAACGTACAGCGTATAACGTACGGCGTATAACGTATAACGTACAACGTATAACGTACAACGTATAACGTATAACGTACAACGTATAACGTACAACGTACAACGTGTAACGTATAACGTATAACGTATAACGTACAGCGTATAACGTACAGCGTATAACGTACAACGTATAACGTACAACGTATAACGTACAACGTACAACGTACAACGTGTAACGTATAACGTATAACGTATAACGTACAGCGTATAACGTACAGCGTATAACGTGCAGCGTATAACGTATAACGTACAACGTATAACGTACAACGTATAATGTACAGCGTATAACGTATAACGTATAACGTATAACGTATAACGTATAACGTATAACGTATAACGTATAACGTATAACGTATAACGTATAACGTATAACGTATAACGTATAACGTACAACGTATAACGTACAACGTATAACGTACAACGTATAACGTACAACGTATAACGTACAACGTATAACGTACAACGTATAACGCACAACGTACAACGTACAACGTGTAACGTGTAACGTATAACGTATAACGTATAACGTATAACGTACAGCTTATAACGTACAGCGTATAACGTACAGCGTATAACGTATAACGTACAACGTACAACGTACAACGTGTAACGTATAACGTATAACGTATAACGTACAGCGTATAACGTACAGCGTATAACGTGCAGCGTATAACGTACAACGTACAACGTGTAACGTATAACGTATAACGTATAACGTACAGCGTATAACGTACAGCGTATAACGTGCAGCGTATAACGTATAACGTACAACGTATAACGTACAACGTATAACGTACAGCGTATAACGTATAACGTATAACGTATAACGTACAACGTATAACGTACAACGTACAGCGTATAACGTACAGCGTATAAGGTACAGCGTATAACGTATAACGTATAACGTATATCGTATAACGTATAACTTATAACGAACAACGTATAACGTACAACGTTTAACGTACAACGTATAACGTATAACGTATAACGTATATCGTATAACGTATAACTTATAACGAACAACGTATAACGTACAACGTTTAACGTACAACGTATAACGTATAACGTTCAACGTACAACGTGTACCGTATAACGTATAACGTATAACGTATAACGTATAACGTATAACGTATAACGTATAACGTATAACGTATAACGTATAACGTATAACGTATAACGTATAACGTATAACGTATAACGTATAACGTATAACGTACAGCGTATAACGTACAACGTATAACGTATAACGTATAACGTAAAGCGTATAACGTACAGCGTATAACGTATAACGTACAACGTATAACGTACAACGTATAACGTACAACGTACAACGTGTAACGTATAACGTATAACGTACAGCGTATAACGTACAGCGTATAACGTATAACGTATAACGTATAACGTACAGCGTATAACGTACAGCGTACAACGTATAACGTACAACGGATAACGTACAGCGTATAACGTACAACGTATAACGTATAACGTATAACGTATAACGTATAACGTATAACGTATAACGTACAGCGTATATCGTACAGCGTATAACGTACAGTGTATAACGTATAACGTATAACGTATAACGTATAACGTATAACGTATAACGTACAACGTATAACGTACAACGTATAACGTACAACGTATAACGTACAACGTATAACGTACAACGTATAACGTACAACGTATAACTCACAACGTACAACGTACAACGTGTAACGTGTAACGTATAACGTATAACGTATAACGTACAGCTTATAACGTACAGCGTATAACGTACGGCGTATAACGTATAACGTACAACGTATAACGTACAACGTATAACGTACAGCGTATAACGTATACCCTATAAGGTATAACGTATAACGTATAACGTATAACGTATAACGTATAACGTACAGCGTATAACGTACAGCGTATAACATACAGTGTATAACGTATAACGTATAACGTATAACGTATAACGTATAACGTATAACGTATAACGTATAACGTACAACGTATAACGTAAAACGTATAACGTACAGCGTGTAACGTACAACGTATAACGTATAACGTATAACGTATAACGTATAACGTATAACGTATAACGTATAACGTATAACGTATAACGTACAGCGTATAACGTACAGCGTATAACGTACAGTGTATAACGTATAACGTATAACGTATAACGTATAACGTATAACGTATAACGTACAACGTATAACGTACAACGTATAACGTACAACGTATAACGTACAACGTATAACGTACAACGTATAACGTACAACGTATAACGCACAACGTACAACGTACAACGTGTAACGTGTAACGTATAACGTATAACGTATAACGTATAACGTACAGCTTATAACGTACAGCGTATAACGTACAGCGTATAACGTATAACGTACAACGTACAACGTACAACGTGTAACGTATAACGTATAACGTATAACGTACAGCGTATAACGTACAGCGTATAACGTGCAGCGTATAACGTATAACGTACAACGTATAACGTACAACGTATAACGTACAGCGTATAACGTATAACGTATAACGTATAACGTACAACGTATAACGTACAACGTACAGCGTATAACGTACAGCGTATAAGGTACAGCGTATAACGTATAACGTATAACGTATATCGTATAACGTATAACTTATAACGAACAACGTATAACGTACAACGTTTAACGTACAACGTATAACGTATAACGTATAACGTATATCGTATAACGTATAACTTATAACGAACAACGTATAACGTACAACGTTTAACGTACAACGTATAACGTATAACGTTCAACGTACAACGTGTACCGTATAACGTATAACGTATAACGTATAACGTATAACGTATAACGTATAACGTATAACGTATAACGTATAACGTATAACGTATAACGTATAACGTACAGCGTATAACGTACAACGTATAACGTATAACGTATAACGTAAAGCGTATAACGTACAGCGTATAACGTATAACGTACAACGTATAACGTACAACGTATAACGTACAACGTACAACGTGTAACGTATAACGTATAACGTACAGCGTATAACGTACAGCGTATAACGTATAACGTATAACGTATAACGTACAGCGTATAACGTACAGCGTACAACGTATAACGTACAACGGATAACGTACAGCGTATAACGTAGAACGTATAACGTATAACGTATAACGTATAACGTATAACGTATAACGTATAACGTACAGCGTATATCGTACAGCGTATAACGTACAGTGTATAACGTATAACGTATAACGTATAACGTATAACGTATAACGTATAACGTACAACGTATAACGTACAACGTATAACGTACAACGTATAACGTACAACGTATAACGTACAACGTATAACGTACAACGTATAACTCACAACGTACAACGTACAACGTGTAACGTGTAACGTATAACGTATAACGTATAACGTACAGCTTATAACGTACAGCGTATAACGTACGGCGTATAACGTATAACGTACAACGTATAACGTACAACGTATAACGTACAGCGTATAACGTATACCCTATAAGGTATAACGTATAACGTATAACGTATAACGTATAACGTATAACGTACAGCGTATAACGTACAGCGTATAACATACAGTGTATAACGTATAACGTATAACGTATAACGTATAACGTATAACGTATAACGTATAACGTATAACGTACAACGTATAACGTAAAACGTATAACGTACAGCGTGTAACGTACAACGTATAACGTATAACGTATAACGTATAACGTATAACGTATAACGTATAACGTATAACGTATAACGTATAACGTACAGCGTATAACGTACAGCGTATAACGTACAGTGTATAACGTATAACGTATAACGTATAACGTATAACGTATAACGTATAACGTACAACGTATAACGTACAACGTATAACGTACAACGTATAACGTACAACGTATAACGTACAACGTATAACGTACAACGTATAACGCACAACGTACAACGTACAACGTGTAACGTGTAACGTATAACGTATAACGTATAACGTATAACGTACAGCTTATAACGTACAGCGTATAACGTACAGCGTATAACGTATAACGTACAACGTACAACGTACAACGTGTAACGTATAACGTATAACGTATAACGTACAGCGTATAACGTACAGCGTATAACGTGCAGCGTATAACGTACAACGTACAACGTGTAACGTATAACGTATAACGTATAACGTACAGCGTATAACGTACAGCGTATAACGTGCAGCGTATAACGTATAACGTACAACGTATAACGTACAACGTATAACGTACAGCGTATAACGTATAACGTATAACGTATAACGTACAACGTATAACGTACAACGTACAGCGTATAACGTACAGCGTATAAGGTACAGCGTATAACGTATAACGTATAACGTATATCGTATAACGTATAACTTATAACGAACAACGTATAACGTACAACGTTTAACGTACAACGTATAACGTATAACGTTCAACGTACAACGTGTACCGTATAACGTATAACGTATAACGTATAACGTATAACGTATAACGTATAACGTATAACGTATAACGTATAACGTATAACGTATAACGTATAACGTATAACGTACAGCGTATAACGTACAACGTATAACGTATAACGTATAACGTAAAGCGTATAACGTACAGCGTATAACGTATAACGTACAACGTATAACGTACAACGTATAACGTACAACGTACAACGTGTAACGTATAACGTATAACGTACAGCGTATAACGTACAGCGTATAACGTACAACGTATAACGTACAACGTATAACGTATAACGTATAACGTACAGCGTATAACGTATAACGTATAACGTATAACGTACAGCGTATAACGTACAGCGTATAACGTACAGCGTATAACGTATAACGTACAACGTATAACGTACAACGTATAACGTACAGCGTATAACGTACAGCATATAACGTACAGCGTATAACGTATAACGTATAACGTATAACGTATATCGTATAACGTATAACGTATAACGTATAACGTATAACGTATAACGTATAACGTATAACGTATAACGTACAACGTACAACGTATAACGTACAACGTATAACGTACAGCGTATAACGTACAGCGTACAACGTATACCGTATAAGGTATAACGTATAACGTATAACGTACAGCGTATAAAGTATAACGTACAACGTATAACGTACAACGTATGACGTACAACGTATAACGTTCAACGTATAACGTACAAGGTACAACGTACAACGTGTAACGTATAACGTATAACGTATAACGTATAACGTACAGCGTATAACGTACAGCGTATAACGTACAGCGTATAACGTATAACGTATAACGTATAACGTATAACGTATAACGTATAACGTATAACGTATAACGTATAACGTATATCGTATAACGTATAACTTATAACGTATAACGTACAACGTATAACGTACAACGTATAACGTATAACGTATAACGTATAACGAATAACGTATAACGTAAAACGTATAACGTACAACGTATAACGTACAACGTATAACGTACAACGTATAACGTACAACGTATAACGTACAACGTACAGCGTATAACGTACAGCGTATAACGTATAACGTATAACGTATAACGTATAACGTACAGCGTATAACGTACAGCGTATAACGTACAACGTACAACGTGTAACGTATAACGTATAACGTATAACGTACAGCGTATAACGTACAGCGTACAACGTATACCGTATAAGGTATAACGTATAACGTATAACGTACAGCGTATAAAGTATAACGTACAACGTATAACGTACAACGTATGACGTACAAGTATAACGTTCAACGTATAACGTACAAGGTACAACGTACAACGTGTAACGTATAACGTATAACGTATAACGTATAACGTATAACGTACAGCGTATAACGTACAGCGTATAACGTACAGCGTATAACGTACAGCGTATAACGTATAACGTATAACGTATAACGTATAACTTATAACGTATAACGTATAACGTATAACGTATAACGTATAACGTATAACGTATAACGTATATCGTATAACGTATAACTTATAACGTATAACGTACAACGTATAACGTACAACGTATATCGTATAACGTATAACGTATAACGAATAACGTATAACGTAAAACGTATAACGTACAACGTATAACGTACAACGTATAACGTACAACGTATAACGTACAACGTATAACGTACAACGTACAGCGTATAACGTACAGCGTATAACGTATAACGTATAACGTATAACGTATATCGTATAACGTATAACTTATAACGTATAACGTAAACGTATAACGTACAACGTATAACGTATAACGTTCAACGTACAACGTGTATCGTATAACGTATAACGTATAACGTACAGCGTATAACGTATAACGTATAACGTACAACGTATAACGTATAACGTATAACGTACAGCGTATAACGTATAACGTACAACGTATAACGTACAACGTATAACGTACAACGGATAACGTACAGCGTATAACGTACAGCGTATAACGTATAACGTATAACGTATAACGTATATCGTATAACGTATAACTTATAACGTATAACGTAAACGTATAACGTACAACGTATAACGTATAACGTTCAACGTACAACGTGTATCGTATAACGTATAACGTATAACGTACAGCGTATAACGTATAACGTATAACGTACAACGTATAACGTATAACGTATAACGTATAACGTACAGCGTATAACGTATAACGTACAACGTATAACGTACAACGTATAACGTATAACGTATAACGTATAACGTACAGCGTATAACGTATAACGTACAACGTATAACGTACAACGTATAACGTACAACGGATAACGTACAGCGTATAACGTAGAACGTATAACGTACAACGTATAACGTATAACGTATAACGTATAACGAATAACGTATAACGTAAAACGTATAACGTACAACGTATAACGTACAACGTATAACGTACAACGTATAACGTACAACGTATAACGTACAACGTACAGCGTATAACGTACAGCGTATAACGTATAACGTATAACGTATAACGTATAACGTACAGCGTATAACGTACAGCGTATAACGTACAACGTACAACGTGTAACGTATAACGTATAACGTACAGCGTATAACGTACAGCGTACAACGTATACCGTATAAGGTATAACGTATAACGTATAACGTACTGCGTATAAAGTATAACGTACAACGTATAACGTACAACGTATGACGTACAACGTATAACGTTCAACGTATAACGTACAAGGTACAACGTACAACGTGTAACGTATAACGTATAACGTATAACGTATAACGTACAGCGTATAACGTACAGCGTATAACGTACAGCGTATAACGTACAGCGTATAACGTATAACGTATAACGTATAACGTATAACGTATAACGTATAACGTATAACGTATAACGTATAACGTATAACGTATAACGTATATCGTATAACGTATAACTTATAACGTATAACGTACAACGTATAACGTACAACGTATATCGTATAACGTATAACGTATAACGAATAACGTATAACGTAAAACGTATAACGTACAACGTATAACGTACAACGTATAACGTACAACGTATAACGTACAACGTATAACGTACAACGTACAGCGTATAACGTACAGCGTATAACGTATAACGTATAACGTATAACGTATATCGTATAACGTATAACTTATAACGTATAACGTAAACGTATAACGTACAACGTATAACGTATAACGTTCAACGTACAACGTGTATCGCATAACGTATAACGTATAACGTACAGCGTATAACGTATAACGTATAACGTAGAACGTATAACGTATAACGTATAACGTATAACGTACAGCGTATAACGTATAACGTACAACGTATAAGTACAACGTATAACGTACAACGGATAACGTACAGCGTATAACGTAGAACGTATAACGTATAACGTATAACGTATAACGTATAACGTATAACGTATAACGTACAGCGTATATCGTACAGCGTATAACGTACAGTGTATAACGTATAACGTATAACGTATAACGTATAACGTATAACGTATAACGTACAACGTATAACGTACAACGTATAACGTACAACGTATAACGTACAACGTATAACGTACAACGTATAACGTACAACGTATAACTCACAACGTACAACGTACAACGTGTAACGTGTAACGTATAACGTATAACGTATAACGTACAGCTTATAACGTACAGCGTATAACGTACGGCGTATAACGTATAACGTACAACGTATAACGTACAACGTATAACGTACAGCGTATAACGTATACCCTATAAGGTATAACGTATAACGTATAACGTATAACGTATAACGTATAACGTACAGCGTATAACGTACAGCGTATAACATACAGTGTATAACGTATAACGTATAACGTATAACGTATAACGTATAACGTATAACGTATAACGTATAACGTACAACGTATAACGTAAAACGTATAACGTACAGCGTGTAACGTACAACGTATAACGTATAACGTATAACGTATAACGTATAACGTATAACGTATAACGTATAACGTATAACGTATAACGTACAGCGTATAACGTACAGCGTATAACGTACAGTGTATAACGTATAACGTATAACGTATAACGTATAACGTATAACGTATAACGTACAACGTATAACGTACAACGTATAACGTACAACGTATAACGTACAACGTATAACGTACAACGTATAACGTACAACGTATAACGCACAACGTACAACGTACAACGTACAACGTGTAACGTGTAACGTATAACGTATAACGTATAACGTATAACGTACAGCTTATAACGTACAGCGTATAACGTACAGCGTATAACGTATAACGTACAACGTATAACGTACAACGTATAACGTACAGCGTATAACGTATACCCTATAAGGTATAACGTATAACGTATAACGTATAACGTATAACGTACAGCGTATAACGTACAGCGTATAACGTACAGCGTATAACATACAGTGTATAACGTATAACGTATAACGTATAACGTATAACGTATAACGTATAACGTATAACGTATAACGTATAACGTATAACGTACAACGTATAACGTAAAACGTATAACGTACAACGTATAACGTACAACGTATAACGTACAACGGATAACGTACAGCGTATAACGTATAACGTATAACATATAACGTATAACGTATAACGTACAACGGATAACGTAAAACGTATAACGTACAACGTATAACGTATAACGTATAACGTATAACGTACAACGTATAACGTATAACGTATAACGTATAACGTATAACGTATAACGTATAACGTATAACGTATAACGTATAACGTATAACGTATAACGTATAACGTACAGCGTATAACGTACAGCGTATAACGTACGACGTACAACGTGTAACGTATAATGTATAACGTATAACGTACAGCGTATAACGTACAACGTATAACGTACAGCGTATAACGTATACCCTATAAGGTATAACGTATAACGTATAACGTATAACGTATAACGTATAAAGTATAACGTACAGCGTATAACGTACAGCGTATAACGTATAACGTATAACGTATAACGTATAACGTATAACGTATAACGTATAACGTATAACGTATAACGTATAACGTACAACGTATAACGTACAAAGTATAACGTACAACGTATAACGTACAACGTATAACGTACAACGTATAACGTACAACGTATAACGCACAACGTACAACGTACAACGTGTAACGTGTAACGTATAACGTATAACGTATAACGTACAGCTTATAACGTACAGCTTATAACGTACAGCGTATAACGTACAGCGTATAACGTATAACGTACAACGTATAACGTACAACGTATAACGTACAGTGTATAACGTACAGCATATAACGTACAGCGTATAACGTATAACGTATAACGTATAACGTATAACGTATAACGTATAACGTATAACGTATAACGTATAACGTATAACGTATAACGTATAACGTATAACGTATAACGTATAACGTATAACGTATAACGTATAACGTATAACGTATAACGTATAACGTATAACGTATAACGTATAACGTATAACGTATAACGTATAACGTATAACGTATAACGTATAACGTATAACGTATAACGTCTAACGTATAACGTATAACGTATAACGTATAACGTATAACGTATAACGTATAACGTATAACGTATAACGTATAACGTATAACGTATAACGTATAACGTATAACGTATAACGTATAACGTATAACGTATAACGTATAACGTATAACGTATAACGTATAACGTATAACGTATAACGTATAACGTATAACGTATAACGTATAACGTATAACGTATAACGTATAACGTATAACGTACAACGTATAACGTACAACGTACAGCGTATAACGTACAGCGTATATCGTACAGCGTATAACGTACAGCGTATAACGTATAACGTATAACGTATAACGTATATCGTATAACGTATAACTTATAACGAACAACGTACAACGTATAACGTACAACGAATAACGTATAACGTTCAACGTACGACGTGTAACGTATAACGTATAACGTATAACGTACAGCGTATAACGTATAACGTATAATGTACAACGTATAACGTATAACGTATAACGTATAACGTACAGCGTATAACGTATGACGTACAACGTATAACGTACAACGTATAACGTTCAACGTAAAACGTACAACGTATAACATACAACGTACAACGTACAACGTGTAACGAATAACGTATAACGTATAACGTACAGCATATAACGTACAGCGTATAACGTATAACGTATAACGTATAACGTATAACGTATAACGTATAACATATAACGTATAACGTATAACGTATAACGTATAACGTACAACGTATAACGTACAACGTATAACGTATAACGTATAACGTACAGCGTATAACGTACAGCTTATAACGTATAACGTATAACGTATAACGTATAACGTATAACGTATAACGTATAACGTATAACGTATAACGTATAACGTATAACGTATAACGTATAACGTATAACGTATAACGTATAACGTACAACGTATAACGTACAACGTATAACGTATAACGTACAACGTATAACGTACAACGTACAACGTGTAACGTACAGCGTATAACGTACAGCGTATAACGTACAACGTATAACGTACAACGTATAACGTATAACGTATAACGTACAGCGTATAACGTACAGCGTATAACGTACAACGTATAACGTACAACGTATAACGTACAACGTACAACGTACAACGTGTAACGTATAACGTATAACGTATAACGTACAGCGTATAACGTACAGCGTATAACGTGCAGCGTATAACGTATAACGTACAACGTATAACGTACAACGTATAATGTACAGCGTATAACGTATAACGTATAACGTATAACGTATAACGTATAACGTATAACGTATAACGTATAACGTATAACGTATAACGTATAACGTATAACGTATAACGTATAACGTATAACGTATAACGTATAACGTATAACGTATAACGTATAACGTATAACGTATAACGTATAACGTATAACGTATAACGTATAACGTATAACGTACAACGTATAACGTACAACGTATAACATACAACGTATAACGTACAACGTATAACGTATAACGTATAACGTACAACGTATAACGTACAGCGTATAACGTACAGCGTATAACGTATAACGTATAACGTATAACGTATAACGTATATCGTATAACGTATAACTTATAACGAACAACGTACAACGTATAACGTACAACGAATAACGTATAACGTTCAACGTACGACGTGTAACGTATAACGTATAACGTATAACGTACAGCGTATAATGTATAACGTATAATGTACAACGTATAACGTATAACGTATAATGTATAACGTACAGCGTATAACGTATAACGTACAACGTATAACGTACAACGTATAACGTACAACGTATAACGTGCAACGTATAACATACAACGTACAACGTACAACGTGTAACGAATAACATATAACGTATAACGTACAGCATATAACGTACAGCGTATAACGTATAACGTATAACGTATAACGTATAACGTATAACGTATAACGTATAACGTATAACGTATAACGTATAACGTACAACGTATAACGTACAACGTATAACGTATAACGTATAACGTACAGCGTATAACGTACAGCTTATAACGTATAACGTATAACGTATAACGTATAACGTATAACGTATAACGTATAACGTATAACGTATAACGTATAACGTATAACGTATAACGTATAACGTATAACGTACAACGTATAACGTACAACGTATAACGTATAACGTACAACGTATAACGTACAACGTACAACGTGTAACGTATAACGTATAACGTATAACGTACAGCGTATAACGTACAGCGTATAACGTACAACGTATAACGTACAACGTATAACGTACAACGTACAACGTACAACGTGTAACGTATAACGTATAACGTATAACGTACAGCGTATAACGTACAGCGTATAACGTGCAGCGTATAACGTATAACGTACAACGTATAACGTACAACGTATAATGTACAGCGTATAACGTATAACGTATAACGTATAACGTATAACGTATAACGTATAACGTATAACGTATAACGTATAACGTATAACGTATAACGTATAACGTATAACGTATAACGTATAACGTATAACGTATAACGTATAACGTATAACGTATAACGTATAACGTATAACGTATAACGTATAACGTATAACGTATATCGTATAACGTATAACTTATAACGAACAACGTACAACGTATAACGTACAACGAATAACGTATAACGTTCAACGTACGACGTGTAACGTATAACGTATAACGTATAACGTACAGCGTATAATGTATAACGTATAATGTACAACGTATAACGTATAACGTATAACGTATAACGTACAGCGTATAACGTATAACGTACAACGTATAACGTACAACGTATAACGTACAACGTATAACGTGCAACGTATAACATACAACGTACAACGTACAACGTATAACGTACAACGTATAACGTATAACGTATAACGTACAGTGTATAACGTACAGCTTATAACGTATAACGTATAACGTATAACGTATAACTTATAACGTATAACGTATAACGTATAACGTATAACGTATAACGTATAACGTATAACGTACAACGTATAACGTACAACGTATAACGTATAACGTATAACGTACAGCGTATAACGTACAGCTTATAACGTATAACGTATAACGTATAACGTATAACGTATAACGTATAACGTATAACGTATAACGTATAACGTATAACGTATAACGTATAACGTATAACGTATAACGTATAACGTATAACGTATAACGTATAACGTACAACGTATAACGTACAACGTATAACGTATAACGTACAACGTATAACGTACAACGTACAACGTGTAACGTATAACGTATAACGTATAACGTACAGCGTATAACGTACAGCGTATAACGTACAACGTATAACGTACAACGTATAACGTACAACGTACAACGTACAACGTGTAACGTATAACGTATAACGTATAACGTACAGCGTATAACGTACAGCGTATAACGTGCAGCGTATAACGTATAACGTACAACGTATAACGTACAACGTATAATGTACAGCGTATAACGTATAACGTATAACGTATAACGTATAACGTATAACGTATAACGTATAACGTATAACGTATAACGTATAACGTATAACGTATAACGTATAACGTATAACGTATAACGTATAACGTATAACGTATAACGTACAACGTATAACGTACAACGTATAACGTATAACGTATAACGTACAGCGTATAACGTACAGCTTATAACGTATAACGTATAACGTATAACGTATAACGTATAACGTATAACGTATAACGTATAACGTATAACGTATAACGTATAACGTATAACGTATAACGTATAACGTATAACGTATAACGTACAACGTATAACGTACAACGTATAACGTATAACGTACAACGTATAACGTACAACGTACAACGTGTAACGTATAACGTATAACGTATAACGTACAGCGTATAACGTACAGCGTATAACGTACAACGTATAACGTACAACGTATAACGTACAACGTACAACGTACAACGTGTAACGTATAACGTATAACGTATAACGTACAGCGTATAACGTACAGCGTATAACGTGCAGCGTATAACGTATAACGTACAACGTATAACGTACAACGTATAATGTACAGCGTATAACGTATAACGTATAACGTATAACGTATAACGTATAACGTATAACGTATAACGTATAACGTATAACGTATAACGTATAACGTATAACGTATAACGTATAACGTATAACGTATAACGTATAACGTATAACGTATAACGTATAACGTATAACGTATAACGTATAACGTATAACGTATAACGTATATCGTATAACGTATAACTTATAACGAACAACGTACAACGTATAACGTACAACGAATAACGTATAACGTTCAACGTACGACGTGTAACGTATAACGTATAACGTATAACGTACAGCGTATAATGTATAACGTATAATGTACAACGTATAACGTATAACGTATAACGTATAACGTACAGCGTATAACGTATAACGTACAACGTATAACGTACAACGTATAACGTACAACGTATAACGTGCAACGTATAACATACAACGTACAACGTACAACGTATAACGTACAACGTATAACGTATAACGTATAACGTACAGTGTATAACGTACAGCTTATAACGTATAACGTATAACGTATAACGTATAACGTATAACGTATAACGTATAACGTATAACGTATAACGTATAACGTATAACGTATAACGTATAACGTACAACGTATAACGTACAACGTATAACGTATAACGTATAACGTACAGCGTATAACGTACAGCTTATAACGTATAACGTATAACGTATAACGTATAACGTATAACGTATAACGTATAACGTATAACGTATAACGTATAACGTATAACGTATAACGTATAACGTATAACGTATAACGTATAACGTACAACGTATAACGTACAACGTATAACGTATAACGTACAACGTATAACGTACAACGTACAACGTGTAACGTATAACGTATAACGTATAACGTACAGCGTATAACGTACAGCGTATAACGTACAACGTATAACGTACAACGTATAACGTACAACGTACAACGTACAACGTGTAACGTATAACGTATAACGTATAACGTACAGCGTATAACGTACAGCGTATAACGTGCAGCGTATAACGTATAACGTACAACGTATAACGTACAACGTATAATGTACAGCGTATAACGTATAACGTATAACGTATAACGTATAACGTATAACGTATAACGTATAACGTATAACGTATAACGTATAACGTATAACGTATAACGTATAACGTATAACGTATAACGTATAACGTATAACGTATAACGTATAACGTATAACGTATAACGTATAACGTATAACGTATAACGTATAACGTATAACGTATAACGTACAACGTATAACGTACAACGTATAACGTACAACGTATAACGTATAACGTACAACGTATAACGTACAACGTATAACGTACAACGTACAGCGTATAACGTACAGCGTATAAGGTACAGCGTATAACGTATAACGTATAACGTATAACGTATATCGTATAACGTATAACTTATAACGAACAACGTATAACGTACAACGTTTAACGTACAACGTATAACGTATAACGTTCAACGTACAACGTGTACCGTATAACGTATAACGTATAACGTATAACGTATAACGTATAACGTATAACGTATAACGTATAACGTATAACGTATAACGTACAGCGTATAACGTACAACGTATAACGTATAACGTATAACGTAAAGCGTATAACGTACAGCGTATAACGTATAACGTACAACGTATAACGTACAACGTATAACGTACAACGTACAACGTGTAACGTATAACGTATAACGTACAGCGTATAACGTACAGCGTATAACGTACAACGTATAACGTACAACGTATAACGTATAACGTATAACGTACAGCGTATAACGTATAACGTATAACGTATAACGTACAGCGTATAACGTACAGCGTATAACGTACAGCGTATAACGTATAACGTACAACGTATAACGTACAACGTATAACGTACAGTGTATAACGTACAGCATATAACGTACAGCGTATAACGTATAACGTATAACGTATAACGTATAACGTATAACGTATAACGTATAACGTATAACGTATAACGTATAACGTATAACGTATAACGTATAACGTATAACGCATAACGCATAACGTATAACGTATAACGTATAACGTATAACGTATAACGTATAACGTATAACGTATAACGTATAACGTATAACGTATAACGTATAACGTATAACGTATAACGTATAACGTATAACGTATAACGTATAACGTATAACGTATAACGTATAACGTATAACGTATAACGTATAACGTATAACGTATAACGTATAACGTATAACGTATAACGTATAACGTATAACGTATAACGTATAACGTATAACGTATAACGTATAACGTATAACGTATAACGTATAACGTATAACGTATAACGTATAACGTATAACGTATAACGTATAACGTATAACGTATAACGTATAACGTACAACGTATAACGTACAACGTATAACGTACAACGTAGAACGTATAACGTACAACGTATAACGTACAACGTATAACGTACAACGTATAACGTACAACGTACAGCGTATAACGTACAGCGTATAACGTACAGCGTATAACGTACAGCGTATAACGTATAACGTATATCGTATAACGTATAACTTATAACGAACAACGTACTACGTATAACGTACAACGAATAACGTATAACGTTCAACGTACGACGTGTAACGTATAACGTATAACGTATAACGTACAGCGTATAACGTATAACGTATAATGTACAACGTATAACGTATAACGTATAACGTATAACGTACAGCGTATAACGTATAACGTACAACGTATAACGTACAATGTATAACGTTCAACGTAAAACGTACAACGTATAACATACAACGTACAACGTACAACGTGTAACGAATAACGTATAACGTATAACGTACAGCATATAACGTACAGCGTATAACGTATAACGTATAACGTATAACGTATAACGTATAACATATAACGTATAACGTATAACGTATAACGTACAGCGTATAACGTACAGCTTATAACGTATAACGTATAACGTATAACGTATAACGTATAACGTATAACGTATAACGTATAACGTATAACGTATAACGTATAACGTATAACGTATAACGTACAACGTATAACGTACAACGTATAACGTATAACGTACAACGTATAACGTACAACGTACAACGTGTAACGTATAACGTATAACGTATAACGTACAGCGTATAACGTACAGCGTATAACGTACAACGTATAACGTACAACGTATAACGTACAACGTACAACGTACAACGTGTAACGTATAACGTATAACGTATAACGTACAGCGTATAACGTACAGCGTATAACGTGCAGCGTATAACGTACAACGTACAACGTGTAACGTATAACGTATAACGTATAACGTACAGCGTATAACGTACAGCGTATAACGTGCAGCGTATAACGTATAACGTACAACGTATAACGTACAACGTATAACGTACAGCGTATAACGTATAACGTATAACGTATAACGTACAACGTATAACGTACAACGTACAGCGTATAACGTACAGCGTATAAGGTACAGCGTATAACGTATAACGTATAACGTATATCGTATAACGTACAACGTATAACGTACAACGTATAACGTACAACGTACAACGTGTAACGTATAACGTGTAACGTATAACGTATAACGTACAGCGTATAACGTACAGCGTATAACGTACAACGTATAACGTACAACGTATAACGTATAACGTATAACGTACAGCGTATAACGTATAACGTATAACGTATAACGTACAGCGTATAACGTACAGCGTATAACGTACAGCGTATAACGTATAACGTACAACGTATAACGTACAACGTATAACGTACAGCGTATAACGTACAGCATATAACGTACAGCGTATAACGTATAACGTATAACGTATAACGTATAACGTATAACGTATAACGTATAACGTATAACGTATAACGTATAACGTATAACGTATAACGTATAACGTATAACGTATAACGTATAACGTATAACGTATAACGTATAACGTATAACGTATAACGTATAACGTATAACGTATAACGTATAACGTATAACGTATAACGTATAACGTATAACGTATAACGTATAACGTATAACGTATAACGTATAACGTATAACGTATAACGTATAACGTATAACGTATAACGTATTACGTATAACGTATAACGTATAACGTATAACGTATAACGTATAACGTATAACGTATAACGTATAACGTATAACGTATAACGTATAACGTATAACGTATAACGTATAACGTATAACGTATAACGTATAACGTATAACGTATAACGTATAACGTATAACGTATAACGTATAACGTATAACGTATAACGTATAACGTATAACGTATAACGTATAACGTATAACGTATAACGTATAACGTATAACGTATAACGTATAACGTACAGCGTATAACGTATAACGTACAACGTATAACGTACAACGTTTAACGTACAACGTATAACGTACAACGTACAACGTACAACGTGTAACGTATAACGTATAACGTATAACGTACAGCGTATAACGTACAGCGTATAACGTGCAGCGTATAACGTACAACGTACAACGTGTAACGTATAACGTATAACGTATAACGTACAGCGTATAACGTACAGCGTATAACGTGCAGCGTATAACGTATAACGTACAACGTATAACGTACAACGTATAACGTACAGCGTATAACGTATAACGTATAACGTATAACGTACAACGTATAACGTACAACGTACAGCGTATAACGTACAGCGTATAAGGTACAGCGTATAACGTATAACGTATAACGTATATCGTATAACGTACAACGTATAACGTACAACGTATAACGTACAACGTACAACGTGTAACGTATAACGTGTAACGTATAACGTATAACGTACAGCGTATAACGTATAACGTACAACGTATAACGTACAGCGTATAACGTACAGCGTATAACGTATAACGTATAACGTATAACGTATAACGTACAACGTATAACGTACAACGTATAACGTATAACGTATAACGTACAGCGTATAACGTACAGCTTATAACGTATAACGTATAACGTATAACGTATAACGTATAACGTATAACGTATAACGTATAACGTATAACGTATAACGTATAACGTATAACGTATAACGTATAACGTATAACGTATAACGTATAACGTATAACGTATAACGTATAACGTATAACGTATAACGTATAACGTACAACGTATAACGTACAACGTATAACGTATAACGTACAACGTATAACGTACAACGTACAACGTGTAACGTATAACGTATAACGTATAACGTACAGCGTATAACGTACAGCGTATAACGTACAACGTATAACGTACAACGTATAACGTACAACGTACAACGTACAACGTGTAACGTATAACGTATAACGTATAACGTACAGCGTATAACGTACAGCGTATAACGTGCAGCGTATAACGTATAACGTACAACGTATAACGTACAACGTATAATGTACAGCGTATAACGTATAACGTATAACGTATAACGTATAACGTATAACGTATAACGTATAACGTATAACGTATAACGTATAACGTATAACGTATAACGTATAACGTATAACGTATAACGTATAACGTATAACGTATAACGTATAACGTATAACGTATAACGTATAACGTATAACGTATAACGTATAACGTATAACGTATAACGTATAACGTATAACGTACAACGTATAACGTACAACGTATAACGTACAACGTATAACGTATAACGTACAACGTATAACGTACAACGTATAACGTACAACGTACAGCGTATAACGTACAGCGTATAAGGTACAGCGTATAACGTATAACGTATAACGTATAACGTATAACGTATATCGTATAACGTATAACTTATAACGAACAACGTATAACGTACAACGTTTAACGTACAACGTATAACGTATAACGTTCAACGTACAACGTGTACCGTATAACGTATAACGTATAACGTATAACGTATAACGTATAACGTATAACGTATAACGTATAACGTATAACGTACAGCGTATAACGTACAACGTATAACGTATAACGTATAACGTAAAGCGTATAACGTACAGCGTATAACGTATAACGTACAACGTATAACGTACAACGTATAACGTACAACGTAGAACGTGTAACGTATAACGTATAACGTACAGCGTATAACGTACAGCGTATAACGTACAACGTATAACGTACAACGTATAACGTATAACGTATAACGTATAACGTATAACGTATAACGTATAACGTACAACGTATAACGTACAACGTATAACGTACAACGTACAACGTACAACGTGTAACGTATAACGTATAACGTATAACGTACAGCGTATAACGTACAGCGTATAACGTGCAGCGTATAACGTATAACGTACAACGTATAACGTACAACGTATAACGTACAGCGTATAACGTATAACGTATAACGTATAACGTACAACGTATAACGTACAACGTACAGCGTATAACGTACAGCGTATAAGGTACAGCGTATAACGTATAACGTATAACGTATATCGTATAACGTATAACTTATAACGAACAACGTATAACGTACAACGTTTAACGTACAACGTATAACGTATAACGTTCAACGTACAACGTGTACCGTATAACGTATAACGTATAACGTATAACGTATAACGTATAACGTATAACGTATAACGTACAGCGTATAACGTACAACGTAAACGTATAACGTATAACGTAAAGCGTATAACGTACAGCGTATAACGTATAACGTACAACGTATAACGTACAACGTATAACGTACAACGTACAACGTGTAACGTATAACGTATAACGTACAGCGTATAACGTACAGCGTATAACGTACAACGTATAACGTACAACGTATAACGTATAACGTATAACGTACAGCGTATAACGTATAACGTATAACGTATAACGTACAGCGTATAACGTACAGCGTATAACGTACAGCGTATAACGTATAACGTACAACGTATAACGTATAACGTATAACGTATAACGTATAACGTATAACGTATAACGTATAACGTATAACGTATAACGTATAACGTATAACGTATAACGTATAACGTATAACGTATAACGTATAACGTATAACGTATAACGTATAACGTATAACGTATAACGTATAACGTATAACGTATAACGTATAACGTATAACGTATAACGTATAACGTATAACGTACAGCGTATAACGTATAACGTACAACGTATAACCTACAACGTATAACGTACAACGTATAACGTATAACATATAACGTATAACGTATAACGTATAACGTATAACGTACAGCGTATAACGTATAACGTACAACGTATAACGTATAACGTATAACGTATAACGTATAACGTATAACGTATAACGTATAACGTATAACGTATAACGTATAACGTATAACGTATAACGTATAACGTATAACGTATAACGTATAACGTATAACGTATAACGTATAACGTACAGCGTATAACGTACAGCTTATAACGTATAACGTATAACGTATAACGTATAACGTATAACGTATAACGTATAACGTATAACGTATAACGTATAACGTATAACATATAACGTATAACGTATAACGTATAACGTATAACGTATAACGTACAGCGTATAACGTATAACGTACAACGTATAACGTACAACGTATAACGTACAGCGTATAACGTACAGCGTATAACGTATAACGTATAACGTATAACGTATAACGTATAACGTATAACGTATAACGTACAACGTATAACGTATAACGTATAACGTACAGCGTATAACGTACAGCGTATAACGTACAGCGTATAACGTATAACGTACAACGTATAACGTACAACGTATAACGTACAGCGTATAACGTACAGCATATAACGTACAGCGTATAACGTATAACGTATAACGTATAACGTATAACGTATAACGTATAACGTATAACGTATAACGTATAACGTATAACGTATAACGTATAACGTATAACGTATAACGTATAACGTATAACGTATAACGTATAACGTATAACGTATAACGTATAACGTATAACGTATAACGTATAACGTATA
This sequence comes from Lasioglossum morio, assembly GCA_916610235.2. Lineage (NCBI taxonomy): Eukaryota > Metazoa > Arthropoda > Insecta > Hymenoptera > Halictidae > Lasioglossum > Lasioglossum morio. The sequence goes on along the minus strand of CAKAJA020000254.1, from coordinate 493,721 downwards.
ACGTATAACGTATAACGTACAGCGTATAACGTATAACGTACAACGTATAACGTACAACGTATAACGTACAGCGTATAACGTACAGCGTATAACGTATAACGTATAACGTATAACGTATAACGTATAACGTATAACGTACAACGTATAACGTACAACGTATAACGTATAACGTATAACGTACAGCGTATAACGTACAGCTTATAACGTATAACGTATAACGTATAACGTATAACGTATAACGTATAACGTATAACGTATAACGTATAACGTACAACGTATAACGTACAACGTATAACGTATAACGTACAACGTATAACGTACAACGTACAACGTGTAACGTATAACGTATAACGTATAACGTACAGCGTATAACGTACAGCGTATAACGTACAACGTATAACGTACAACGTATAACGTACAACGTACAACGTACAACGTGTAACGTATAACGTATAACGTATAACGTACAGCGTATAACGTACAGCGTATAACGTGCAGCGTATGACGTATAACGTACAACGTATAACGTACAACGTATAATGTACAGCGTATAACGTATAACGTATAACGTATAACGTATAACGTATAACCTATAACGTATAACGTATAACGTATAACGTATAACGTATAACGTATAACGTATAACGTATAACGTACAACGTACAACGTGTAACGTATAACGTATAACGTATAACGTACAGCGTATAACGTACAGCGTATAACGTACAACGTATAACGTACAACGTATAACGTACAACGTACAACGTACAACGTGTAACGTATAACGTATAACGTATAACGTACAGCGTATAACGTACAGCGTATAACGTGCAGCGTATAACGTATAACGTATAACGTATAACGTATAACGTATAACGTATAACGTATAACGTATAACGTATAACGTATAACGTATAACGTACAACGTATAACGTACAACGTATAACGTATAACGTACAACGTATAACGTACAACGTACAACGTGTAACGTATAACGTATAACGTATAACGTACAGCGTATAACGTACAGCGTATAACGTACAACGTATAACGTACAACGTATAACGTACAACGTACAACGTACAACGTGTAACGTATAACGTATAACGTATAACGTACAGCGTATAACGTACAGCGTATAACGTGCAGCGTATGACGTATAACGTACAACGTATAACGTACAACGTATAATGTACAGCGTATAACGTATAACGTATAACGTATAACGTATAACGTATAACGTATAACGTATAACGTATAACGTATAACGTATAACGTATAACGTATAACGTATAACGTATAACGTATAACGTATAACGTATAACGTATAACGTATAACGTATAACGTATAACGTACAACGTACAATGTGTAACGTATAACGTATAACGTATAACGTACAGCGTATAACGTACAGCGTATAACGTACAACGTATAACGTACAACGTATAACGTACAACGTACAACGTACAACGTGTAACGTATAACGTATAACGTATAACGTACAGCGTATAACGTACAGCGTATAACGTGCAGCGTATAACGTATAACGTATAACGTATAACGTATAACGTACAACGTATAACGTACAACGTATAACGTACAACGTATAACGTATAACGTACAACGTATAACGTACAACGTATAACGTACAACGTACAGCGTATAACGTACAGCGTATAAGGTACAGCGTATAACGTATAACGTATAACGTATATCGTATAACGTATAACTTATAACGAACAACGTATAACGTACAACGTTTAACGTACAACGTATAACGTATAACGTTCAACGTACAACGTATAACGTACAGCGTATAACGTACAACATATAACGTACAGCGTATAACGTATAACGTATAACGTATAACGTATAACGTATAACGTATAACGTATAACGTATAACGTATAACGTATAACGTATAACGTATAACGTATAACGTATAACGTATAACGTATAACGTATAACGTATAACGTATAACGTATAACGTATAACGTATAACGTATAACGTATAACGTATAACGTACAACGTACAGCGTATAACGTACAGCGTATAAGGTACAGCGTATAACGTATAACGTATAACGTATAACGTATATCGTATAACGTATAACTTATAACGAACAACGTATAACGTACAACGTTTAACGTACAACGTACAACGTATAACGTACAACGTATAACGTATAACGTACAACGTATAACGTACAACGTACAACGTGTAACGTATAACGTATAACGTATAACGTACAGCGTATAACGTACAGCGTATAACGTACAACGTATAACGTACAACGTATAACGTACAACGTACAACGTACAACGTGTAACGTATAACGTATAACGTATAACGTACAGCGTATAACGTACAGCGTATAACGTGCAGCGTATAACGTATAACGTACAACGTATAACGTACAACGTATAATGTACAGCGTATAACGTATAACGTATAACGTATAACGTACAACGTATAACGTATAACGTATAACGTAAAGCGTATAACGTACAGCGTATAACGTATAACGTACAACGTATAACGTACAACGTATAACGTACAACGTACAACGTGTAACGTATAACGTATAACGTACAGCGTATAACGTACAGCGTATAACGTACAACGTATAACGTACAACGTATAACGTATAACGTATAACGTACAGCGTATAACGTATAACGTATAACGTATAACGTACAGCGTATAACGTACAGCGTATAACGTACAGCGTATAACGTATAACGTACAACGTATAACGTACAACGTATAACGTATAACGTATAACGTATAACGTATAACGTACAGCGTATAACGTATAACGTACAACGTATAACGTACAACGTATAACGTACAGCGTATAACGTACAGCGTATAACGTATAACGTATAACGTATAACGTATAACGTATAACGTATAACGTACAACGTATAACGTATAACGTATAACGTACAGCGTATAACGTACAGCGTATAACGTACAGCGTATAACGTATAACGTACAACGTATAACGTACAACGTATAACGTACAGCGTATAACGTACAGCATATAACGTACAGCGTATAACGTATAACGTATAACGTATAACGTATAACGTATAACGTATAACGTATAACGTATAACGTATAACGTATAACGTATAACGTATAACGTATAACGTATAACGTATAACGTATAACGTATAACGTATAACGTATAACGTATAACGTATAACGTATAACGTATAACGTATAACGTATAACGTATAACGTATAACGTATAACGTATAACGTACAACGTATAACGTATAACATATAACGTATAACGTATAACGTATAACGTATAACGTATAACGTACAGCGTATAACGTATAACGTACAACGTATAACGTACAACGTATAACGTACAGCGTATAACGTACAGCGTATAACGTATAACGTATAACGTATAACGTATAACGTATAACGTATAACGTACAACGTATAACGTACAACGTATAACGTATAACGTATAACGTACAGCGTATAACGTACAGCTTATAACGTATAACGTATAACGTATAACGTATAACGTATAACGTATAACGTATAACGTATAACGTATAACGTACAACGTATAACGTACAACGTATAACGTATAACGTACAACGTATAACGTACAACGTACAACGTGTAACGTATAACGTATAACGTATAACGTACAGCGTATAACGTACAACGTATAACGTACAACGTATAACGTACAACGTACAACGTACAACGTGTAACGTATAACGTATAACGTATAACGTACAGCGTATAACGTACAGCGTATAACGTGCAGCGTATGACGTATAACGTACAACGTATAACGTACAACGTATAATGTACAGCGTATAACGTATAACGTATAACGTATAACGTATAACGTATAACGTATAACCTATAACGTATAACGTATAACGTATAACGTATAACGTATAACGTATAACGTATAACGTATAACGTATAACGTACAACGTACAACGTGTAACGTATAACGTATAACGTATAACGTACAGCGTATAACGTACAGCGTATAACGTACAACGTATAACGTACAACGTATAACGTACAACGTACAACGTACAACGTGTAACGTATAACGTATAACGTATAACGTACAGCGTATAACGTACAGCGTATAACGTGCAGCGTATAACGTATAACGTATAACGTATAACGTATAACGTATAACGTATAACGTATAACGTATAACGTATAACGTATAACGTATAACGTATAACGTACAACGTATAACGTATAACGTACAACGTATAACGTACAACGTACAACGTGTAACGTATAACGTATAACGTATAACGTACAGCGTATAACGTACAGCGTATAACGTACAACGTATAACGTACAACGTATAACGTACAACGTACAACGTACAACGTGTAACGTATAACGTATAACGTATAACGTACAGCGTATAACGTACAGCGTATAACGTGCAGCGTATGACGTATAACGTACAACGTATAACGTACAACGTATAATGTACAGCGTATAACGTATAACGTATAACGTATAACGTATAACGTATAACGTATAACGTATAACGTATAACGTATAACGTATAACGTATAACGTATAACGTATAACGTATAACGTATAACGTATAACGTATAACGTATAACGTACAACGTACAACGTGTAACGTATAACGTATAACGTATAACGTACAGCGTATAACGTACAGCGTATAACGTACAACGTATAACGTATAACGTATAACGTACAACGTACAACGTGTAACGTACAACGTGTAACGTATAAAGTATAACGTATAACGTACAGCGTATAACGAACAGCGTATAACGTGCAGCGTATAACGTATAACGTATAACGTATAACGTATAACGTACAACGTATAACGTACAACGTATAACGTACAACGTATAACGTATAACGTACAACGTATAACGTACAACGTATAACGTACAACGTACAGCGTATAACGTACAGCGTATAAGGTACAGCGTATAACGTATAACGTATAACGTATATCGTATAACGTATAACTTATAACGAACAACGTATAACGTACAACGTTTAACGTACAACGTATAACGTATAACGTTCAACGTACAACGTATAACGTACAGCGTATAACGTACAGCATATAACGTACAGCGTATAACGTATAACGTATAACGTATAACGTATAACGTATAACGTATAACGTATAACGTATAACGTATAACGTATAACGTATAACGTATAACGTATAACGTATAACGTATAACGTATAACGTATAACGTATAACGTATAACGTATAACGTATAACGTATAACGTATAACGTACAACGTACAGCGTATAACGTACAGCGTATAAGGTACAGCGTATAACGTATAACGTATAACGTATAACGTATATCGTATAACGTATAACTTATAACGAACAACGTATAACGTACAACGTTTAACGTACAACGTACAACGTATAACGTACAACGTATAACGTATAACGTACAACGTATAACGTACAACGTACAACGTGTAACGTATAACGTATAACGTATAACGTACAGCGTATAACGTACAGCGTATAACGTACAACGTATAACGTACAACGTATAACGTACAACGTACAACGTACAACGTGTAACGTATAACGTATAACGTATAACGTACAGCGTATAACGTACAGCGTATAACGTGCAGCGTATAACGTATAACGTACAACGTATAACGTACAACGTATAATGTACAGCGTATAACGTATAACGTATAACGTATAACGTACAACGTATAACGTATAACGTATAACGTAAAGCGTATAACGTACAGCGTATAACGTATAACGTACAACGTATAACGTACAACGTATAACGTACAACGTACAACGTGTAACGTATAACGTATAACGTACAGCGTATAACGTACAGCGTATAACGTACAACGTATAACGTACAACGTATAACGTATAACGTATAACGTACAGCGTATAACGTATAACGTATAACGTATAACGTACAGCGTATAACGTACAGCGTATAACGTACAGCGTATAACGTATAACGTACAACGTATAACGTACAACGTATAACGTACAGCGTATAACGTACAGCATATAACGTACAGCGTATAACGTATAACGTATAACGTATAACGTATAACGTATAACGTATAACGTATAACGTATAACGTATAACGTATAACGTATAACGTATAACGTATAACGTATAACGTATAACGTATAACGTATAACGTATAACGTATAACGTATAACGTATAACGTATAACGTATAACGTATAACGTATAACGTATAACGTATAACGTATAACGTATAACGTATAACGTATAACGTATAACGTATAACGTATAACGTATAACGTATAACGTATAACGTATAACGTATAACGTATAACGTATAACGTATAACGTATAACGTATAACGTATAACGTATAACGTATAACGTATAACGTATAACGTATAACGTATAACGTATAACGTATAACGTATAACGTACAGCGTATAACGTATAACGTACAACGTATAACCTACAACGTATAACGTACAACGTATAACGTATAACATATAACGTATAACGTATAACGTATAACGTATAACGTATAACGTACAGCGTATAACGTATAACGTACAACGTATAACGTACAACGTATAACGTACAGCGTATAACGTACAGCGTATAACGTATAACGTATAACGTATAACGTATAACGTATAACGTATAACGTACAACGTATAACGTACAACGTATAACGTATAACGTATAACGTACAGCGTATAACGTACAGCTTATAACGTATAACGTATAACGTATAACGTATAACGTATAACGTATAACGTATAACGTATAACGTATAACGTATAACGTACAACGTATAACGTACAACGTATAACGTATAACGTACAACGTATAACGTACAACGTACAACGTGTAACGTATAACGTATAACGTATAACGTACAGCGTATAACGTACAGCGTATAACGTACAACGTATAACGTACAACGTATAACGTATAACGTACAACGTACAACGTGTAACGTATAACGTATAACGTATAACGTACAGCGTATAACGTACAGCGTATAACGTGCAGCGTATGACGTATAACGTACAACGTATAACGTACAACGTATAATGTACAGCGTATAACGTATAACGTATAACGTATAACGTATAACGTATAACCTATAACGTATAACGTATAACGTATAACGTATAACGTATAACGTATAACGTATAACGTATAACGTATAACGTATAACGTACAACGTACAACGTGTAACGTATAACGTATAACGTATAACGTACAGCGTATAACGTACAGCGTATAACGTACAACGTATAACGTACAACGTATAACGTACAACGTACAACGTACAACGTGTAACGTATAACGTATAACGTATAACGTACAGCGTATAACGTACAGCGTATAACGTGCAGCGTATAACGTATAACGTATAACGTATAACGTATAACGTACAACGTATAACGTACAACGTATAACGTACAACGTATAACGTATAACGTACAACGTATAACGTACAACGTATAACGTACAACGTACAGCGTATAACGTACAGCGTATAAGGTACAGCGTATAACGTATAACGTATAACGTATATCGTATAACGTATAACTTATAACGAACAACGTATAACGTACAACGTTTAACGTACAACGTATAACGTATAACGTTCAACGTACAACGTATAACGTACAGCGTATAACGTACAGCATATAACGTACAGCGTATAACGTATAACGTATAACGTATAACGTATAACGTATAACGTATAACGTATAACGTATAACGTATAACGTATAACGTATAACGTATAACGTATAACGTATAACGTATAACGTATAACGTATAACGTATAACGTATAACGTATAACGTATAACGTATAACGTATAACGTATAACGTACAACGTACAGCGTATAACGTACAGCGTATAAGGTACAGCGTATAACGTATAACGTATAACGTATAACGTATAACGTATATCGTATAACGTATAACTTATAACGAACAACGTATAACGTACAACGTTTAACGTACAACGTACAACGTATAACGTACAACGTATAACGTATAACGTACAACGTATAACGTACAACGTACAACGTGTAACGTATAACGTATAACGTATAACGTACAGCGTATAACGTACAGCGTATAACGTACAACGTATAACGTACAACGTATAACGTACAACGTACAACGTACAACGTGTAACGTATAACGTATAACGTATAACGTACAGCGTATAACGTACAGCGTATAACGTGCAGCGTATAACGTATAACGTACAACGTATAACGTACAACGTATAATGTACAGCGTATAACGTATAACGTATAACGTATAACGTATAACGTATAACGTATAACGTATAACGTATAACGTATAACGTATAACGTATAACGTATAACGTATAACGTATAACGTATAACGTATAACGTATAACGTATAACGTATAACGTATAACGTATAACGTATAACGTATAACGTATAACGTATAACGTATAACGTATAACGTATAACGTATAACGTATAACGTATAACGTATAACGTATAACGTACAACGTATATCGTACAACGTATAACGTACAACGTATAACGTATAACGTACAACGTATAACGTACAACGTATAACGTACAACGTACAGCGTATAACGTACAGCGTATAAGGTACAGCGTATAACGTATAACGTATAACGTATAACGTATATCGTATAACGTATAACTTATAACGAACAACGTATAACGTACAACGTTTAACGTACAACTTATAACGTATAACGTTCAACGTACAACGTGTACCGTATAACGTATAACGTATAACGTATAACGTATAACGTATAACGTATAACGTATAACGTATAACGTACAGCGTATAACGTACAACGTATAACGTATAACGCATAACGTAAAGCGTATAACGTACAGCGTATAACGTATAACGTACAACGTATAACGTACAACGTATAACGTACAACGTACAACGTGTAACGTATAACGTATAACGTACAGCGTATAACGTACAGCGTATAACGTACAACGTATAACGTACAACGTATAACGTATAACGTATAACGTACAGCGTATAACGTATAACGTATAACGTATAACGTACAGCGTATAACGTACAGCGTATAACGTACAGCGTATAACGTATAACGTACAACGTATAACGTACAACGTATAACGTACAGCGTATAACGTACAGCATATAACGTACAGCGTATAACGTACAACGTATAACGTATAACGTATAACGTATAACGTATAACGTATAGCGTATAACGTATAACGTATAACGTATAACGTATAACGTATAACGTATAACGTATAACGTATAACGTATAACGTATAACGTATAACGTATAACGTATAACGTATAACGTATAACGTATAACGTATAACGTATAACGTATAACGTATAACGTATAACGTATAACGTATAACGTATAACGTATAACGTATAACGTATAACGTATAACGTATAACGTATAACGTATAACGTATAACGTATAACGTATAACGTATAACGTATAACGTATAACGTATAACGTATAACGTATAACGTATAACGTATAACGTATAACGTATAACGTATAACGTATAACGTATAACGTATAACGTATAACGTATAACGTATAACGTATAACGTATAACGTATAACGTATAACGTATAACGTATAACGTATAACGTATAACGTACAGCGTATAACGTATAACGTACAACGTATAACCTACAACGTATAACGTACAACGTATAACGTATAACATATAACGTATAACGTATAACGTATAACGTATAACGTATAACGTATAACGTACAGCGTATAACGTATAACGTACAACGTATAACGTACAACGTATAACGTACAGCGTATAACGTACAGCGTATAACGTACAACGTACAACGTGTAACCTTTAACGTATAACGTATAACGTACAGCGTATAACGTACAGCGTACAACGTATACCGTATAAGGTATAACGTATAACGTATAACGTACAGCGTATAAAGTATAACGTACAACGTATAACGTACAACGTATGACGTACAACGTATAACGTTCAACGTATAACGTAGAAGGTACAACGTACAACGTGTAACGTATAACGTATAACGTATAACGTATAACGTATAACGTACAGCGTATAACGTACAGCGTATAACGTACAGCGTATAACGTATAACGTATAACTTATAACGTATAACGTACAACGTATAACGTACAACGTATAACGTATAACGTATAACGTATAACGAATAACGTATAACGTAAAACGTATAACGTACAACGTATAACGTACAACGTATAACGTACAACGTATAACGTACAACGTACAGCGTATAACGTACAGCGTATAACGTATAACGTATAACGTATAACGTATATCGTATAACGTATAACTTATAACGTATAACGTAAACGTATAACGTACAACGTATAACGTATAACGTTCAACGTACAACGTGTATCGTATAACGTATAACGTATAACGTACAGCGTATAACGTATAACGTATAACGTACAACGTATAACGTATAACGTATAACGTATAACGTACAGCGTATAACGTATAACGTACAACGTATAAAGTACAACGTATAACGTACAACGGATAACGTACAGCGTATAACGTACAACGTATAACGTATAACGTATAACGTATAACGTATAACGTATAACGTATAACGTATAACGTATAACGTATAACGTATAACGTATAACGTATAACGTACAACGTATAACGTACAACGTATAACGTATAACGTACAACGTATAACGTACAACGTACAACGTGTAACGTATAACGTATAACGTATAACGTACAGCGCATAACGTACAGCGTATAACGTACAACGTATAACGTACAACGTATAACGTACAACGTACAACGTACAACGTGTAACGTATAACGTATAACGTACAACGTACAGCGTATAACGTACAGCGTATAACGTACAGCGTATAACGTATAACGTATAACGTATAACGTATATCGTATAACGTATAACTTATAACGAACAACGTATAACGTACAACGTTTAACGTACAACGTATAACGTATAACGTTCAACGTACAACGTGTACCGTATAACGTATAACGTATAACGTATAACGTATAACGTATAACGTATAACGTATAACGTACAGCGTATAACGTACAACGTATAACGTATAACGTATAACGTAAAGCGTATAACGTACAGCGTATAACGAATAACGTACAACGTATAACGTACAACGTATAACGTACAACGTACAACGTGTAACGTATAACGTATAACGTACAGCGTATAACGTACAGCGTATAACGTACAACGTATAACGTACAACGTATAACGTACAGCGTATAACGTATAACGTATAACGTATAACGTACAGCGTATAACGTACAGCGTATAACGTACAGCGTATAACGTATAACGTACAACGTATAACGTACAACGTATAACGTACAGCGTATAACGTACAGCATATAACGTACAGCGTATAACGTATAACGTATAACGTATATCGTATAACGTATAACGTATAACGTATAACGTATAACGTATAACGTATAACGTATAACGCATAACGTATAACGTATAACGTATAACGTATAACGTATAACGTATAACGTATAACGTATAACGTATAACGTATAACGTATAACGTATAACGTATAACGTATAACGTATAACGTATAACGTATAACGTATAACGTATGACGTATAACGTATAACGTACAGCGTATAACGTATAACGTACAACGTATAACGTACAACGTATAACGTACAACGTATAACGTACAACGTACAACGTGTAACGTATAACGTATAACGTACAACGTACAGCGTATAACGTACAGCGTATAACGTACAGCGTATAACGTATAACGTATAACGTATAACGTATAACGTATAACGTATAACGTATAACGTATAACGTATAACGTACAGCGCATAACGTACAGCGTATAACGTACAACGTATAACGTACAACGTATAACGTACAACGTACAACGTACAACGTGTAACGTATAACGTATAACGTACAACGTACAGCGTATAACGTACAGCGTATAACGTACAGCGTATAACGTATAACGTATAACGTATAACGTATATCGTATAACGTATAACTTATAACGAACAACGTATAACGTACAACGTTTAACGTACAACGTATAACGTATAACGTTCAACGTACAACGTGTACCGTATAACGTATAACGTATAACGTATAACGTATAACGTATAACGTATAACGTATAACGTATAACGTACAGCGTATAACGTACAACGTATAACGTATAACGTATAACGTAAAGCGTATAACGTACAGCGTATAACGAATAACGTACAACGTATAACGTACAACGTATAACGTACAACGTACAACGTGTAACGTATAACGTATAACGTACAGCGTATAACGTACAGCGTATAACGTACAACGTATAACGTACAGCGTATAACGTACAGCGTATAACGTACAACGTATAACGTACAATGTATAACGTACAGCGTATAACGTATAACGTATAACGTATAACGTACAGCGTATAACGTACAGCGTATAACGTACAGCGTATAACGTATAACGTACAACGTATAACGTACAACGTATAACGTACAGCGTATAACGTACAGCATATAACGTACAGCGTATAACGTATAACGTATAACGTATATCGTATAACGTATAACGTATAACGTATAACGTATAACGTATAACGTATAACGTATAACGCATAACGTATAACGTATAACGTATAACGTATAACGTATAACGTATAACGTATAACGTATAACGTATAACGTATAACGTATAACGTATAACGTATAACGTATAACGTATAACGTATAACGTATAACGTATAACGTATGACGTATAACGTATAACGTACAGCGTATAACGTATAACGTACAACGTATAACGTACAACGTATAACGTACAACGTATAACGTACAACGTACAACGTGTAACGTATAACGTATAACGTACAACGTACAGCGTATAACGTACAGCGTATAACGTACAGCGTATAACGTATAACGTATAACGTATAACGTATAACGTATAACGTATAACGTATAACGTATAACGTATAACGTATAACGTATAACGTATAACGTATAACGTATAACGTATAACGTATAACGTATAACGTATAACGTATAACGTATAACGTATAAGGTATATCTTATAACGTATAATGTATAACGTATAACGTACAACGTTTAACGTACAACGTATAACGTATAACGTTCAACGTACAACGTGTACCGTATAACGTATAACGTATAACGTATAACGTATATCGTATACCGTGTAACGTATAACGTATAACGTACAACGTATAACGTACAACGTATAACGTACAACGTATAACGTATAACGTTCAACGTACAACGTACAGCGTATAACGTACAGCGTATAACGTACAACGTATAACGTACAACGTATAACGTGCAACGTATAACGTATAACGTATAACGTATAACGTATAACGTATAACGTATAACGTATAACGTATAACGTATAACGTATAACGTATAACGTATAACGTATAACGTATAACGTATAACGTATAACGTATAACGTATAACGTATAACGTATAACGTATAACGTATAACGTATAACGTATAACGTATAACGTATAACGTATAACGTATAACGTATAACGTATAACGTATAACGTATAACGTATAACCTATAACGTATAACGTATAACGTATAACGTATAACGTATAACGTATAACGTATAACGTATAACGTATAACGTATAACGTATAACGTATAACGTATAACGTATAACGTATAACGTATAACGTATAACCTATAACGTATAACGTATAACGTATAACGTACAGCGTATAACGTATAACGTACAACGTATAACGTACAACGTATAACGTACAACGTATAACGTATAACATATAACGTATAACGTATAACGTATAACGTATATCGTACAACGTATAACTTATAACGAACAACGTACAACGTATAACGTACATCGAATAACGTATAACGTTCAACGTACGACGTGTAACGTATAACGTATAACGTATAACGTACAGCGTATAACGTATAACGTATAATGTACAACGTATAACGTATAACGTATAACGTACAACGTATAACGTACAACGTATAACGTACAACGTATAACGTATAACATATAACGTATAACGTATAACGTATATCGTACAACGTATAACTTATAACGAACAACGTACAACGTATAACGTACATCGAATAACGTATAACGTTCAACGTACGACGTGTAACGTATAACGTATAACGTATAACGTACAGCGTATAACGTATAACGTATAATGTACAACGTATAACGTATAACGTATAACGTATAACGTACAGCGTATAACGTATAACGTATAACGTATAACGTATATCGTATAACGTATAACTTATAACGAACAACGTATAACGTACAACGTTTAACGTACAACGTATAACGTATAACGTTCAACGTACAACGTGTACCGTATAACGTATAACGTATAACGTATAACGTATAACGTATAACGTATAACGTATAACGTATAACGTATAACGTATAACGTACAGCGTATAACGTACAACGTATAACGTATAACGTATAACGTAAAGCGTATAACGTACAGCGTATAACGAATAACGTACAACGTATAACGTACAACGTATAACGTACAACGTACAACGTGTAACGTATAACGTATAACGTACAGCGTATAACGTACAGCGTATAACGTACAACGTATAACGTACAACGTATAACGTACAGCGTATAACGTACAGCGTATAACGTACAGCGTATAACGTATAACGTACAACGTATAACGTACAACGTATAACGTACAGCGTATAACGTACAGCATATAACGTACAGCGTATAACGTATAACGTATAACGTATATCGTATAACGTATAACGTATAACGTATAACGTATAACGTATAACGTATAACGTATAACGTATAACGTATAACGTATAACGTATAACGTATAACGTATAACGTATAACGTATAACGTATAACGTATAACGTATAACGTATAACGTATAACGTATAACGTATAACGTATAACGTATAACGTATAACGTATAACGTATAACGTATGACGTATAACGTATAACGTACAGCGTATAACGTATAACGTACAACGTATAACGTACAACGTATAACGTACAACGTATAACGTACAACGTACAACGTGTAACGTATAACGTATAACGTACAACGTACAGCGTATAACGTACAGCGTATAACGTACAGCGTATAACGTATAACGTATAACGTATAACGTATAACGTATAACGTATAACGTATAACGTATAACGTATAACGTATAACGTATAACGTATAACGTATAACGTATAACGTATAACGTATAACGTATAACGTATAACGTATAACGTATAACGTATAAGGTATATCTTATAACGTATAATGTATAACGTATAACGTACAACGTTTAACGTACAACGTATAACGTATAACGTTCAACGTACAACGTGTACCGTATAACGTATAACGTATAACGTATAACGTATATCGTATACCGTGTAACGTATAACGTATAACGTATAACGTACAACGTATAACGTACAACGTATAACGTACAACGTATAACGTATAACGTTCAACGTACAACGTACAGCGTATAACGTACAGCGTATAACGTACAACGTATAACGTACAACGTATAACGTGCAACGTATAACGTATAACGTATAACGTATAACGTATAACGTATAACGTATAACGTATAACGTATAACGTATAACGTATAACGTATAACGTATAACGTATAACGTATAACGTATAACGTATAACGTATAACGTATAACGTATAACGTATAACGTATAACGTATAACGTATAACGTATAACGTATAACGTATAACGTATAACGTATAACGTATAACGTATAACGTATAACGTATAACGTATAACGTATAACGTATAACGTATAACGTATAACGTATAACGTATAACGTATAACCTATAACGTATAACGTATAACGTATAACGTACAGCGTATAACGTATAACGTACAACGTATAACGTACAACGTATAACGTACAACGTATAACGTATAACATATAACGTATAACGTATAACGTATAACGTATATCGTACAACGTATAACTTATAACGAACAACGTACAACGTATAACGTACATCGAATAACGTATAACGTTCAACGTACGACGTGTAACGTATAACGTATAACGTATAACGTACAGCGTATAACGTATAACGTATAATGTACAACGTATAACGTATAACGTATAACGTATAACGTACAGCGTATAACGTATAACGTACAACGTATAACGTACAACGTATAACGTACAACGTATAACGTACAACGTATAACATACAACGTACAACGTACAACGTGTAACGAATAACGTATAACGTATAACGTACAGCATATAACGTACAGCGTATAACGTATAACGTATAACGTATAACGTATAACGTATAACGTATAACGTATAACGTATAACGTATAACGTATAACGTATAACGTATAACGTATAACGTATAACGTATAACGTACAACGTATAACGTACAACATATAACGTATAACGTATAACGTACAGCGTATAACGTACAGCTTATAACGTATAACGTATAACGTTCAACGTACAACGTGTACCGTATAACGTATAACGTACAACGTATAACGTATAACGTATAACGTATAACGTATAACGTACAGCGTATAACGTACAACGTATAACGTATAACGTATAACGTAAAGCGTATAACGTACAGCGTATAACGTATAACGTACAACGTATAACGTACAGCGTATAACGTATAACGTATAACGTGCAGCGTATAACGTATAACGTACAACGTATAACGTACAACGTATAATGTACAGCGTATAACGTATAACGTATAACGTATAACGTATAACGTATAACGTATAACGTATAACGTATAACGTATAACGTATAACGTATAACGTATATCGTATAACGTATAACGTATAACGTATAACGTATAACGTATAACGTATAACGTATAACGTATATCGTATAACGTATAACTTATAACGTATAACGTAAACGTATAACGTACAACGTATAACGTATAACGTTCAACGTACAACGTGTATCGTATAACGTATAACGTATAACGTACAGCGTATAACGTATAACGTATAACGTACAACGTATAACGTATAACGTATAACGTATAACGTACAGCGTATAACGTATAACGTACAACGTATAAAGTACAACGTATAACGTACAACGGATAACGTACAGCGTATAACGTACAACGTATAACGTATAACGTATAACGTATAACGTATAACGTATAACGTATAACGTATAACGTATAACGTATAACGTATAACGTATAACGTATAACGTATAACGTATAACGTATAACGTACAACGTATAACGTACAACGTATAACGTATAACGTATAACGTACAACGTACAACGTACAACGTGTAACGTATAACGTATAACGTATAACGTACAGCGTATAACGTACAGCGTATAACGTACAACGTATAACGTACAACGTATAACGTACAACGTACAACGTACAACGTGTAACGTATAACGTATAACGTACAACGTACAGCGTATAACGTACAGCGTATAACGTACAGCGTATAACGTATAACGTATAACGTATAACGTATATCGTATAACGTATAACTTATAACGAACAACGTATAACGTACAACGTTTAACGTACAACGTATAACGTATAACGTTCAACGTACAACGTGTACCGTATAACGTATAACGTATAACGTATAACGTATAACGTATAACGTATAACGTATAACGTATAACGTACAGCGTATAACGTACAACGTATAACGTATAACGTATAACGTAAAGCGTATAACGTACAGCGTATAACGAATAACGTACAACGTATAACGTACAACGTATAACGTACAACGTACAACGTGTAACGTATAACGTATAACGTACAGCGTATAACGTACAGCGTATAACGTACAACGTATAACGTACAACGTATAACGTACAGCGTATAACGTATAACGTATAACGTATAACGTACAGCGTATAACGTACAGCGTATAACGTACAGCGTATAACGTATAACGTACAACGTATAACGTACAACGTATAACGTACAGCGTATAACGTACAGCATATAACGTACAGCGTATAACGTATAACGTATAACGTATATCGTATAACGTATAACGTATAACGTATAACGTATAACGTATAACGTATAACGTATAACGTATAACGTATAACGTATAACGTATAACGTATAACGTATAACGTATAACGTATAACGTATAACGTATAACGTATAACGTATAACGTATAACGTATAACGTATAACGTATAACGTATAACGTATAACGTATAACGTATAACGTATAACGTATAACGTATAACGTATAACGTATAACGTATAACGTATAACGTATAACGTATAAGGTATATCTTATAACGTATAATGTATAACGTATAACGTACAACGTTTAACGTACAACGTATAACGTATAACGTTCAACGTACAACGTGTACCGTATAACGTATAACGTATAACGTATAACGTATATCGTATACCGTGTAACGTATAACGTATAACGTACAACGTATAACGTACAACGTATAACGTACAACGTATAACGTATAACGTTCAACGTACAACGTACAGCGTATAACGTACAGCGTATAACGTACAACGTATAACGTACAACGTATAACGTGCAACGTATAACGTATAACGTATAACGTATAACGTATAACGTATAACGTATAACGTATAACGTATAACGTATAACGTATAACGTATAACGTATAACGTATAACGTATAACGTATAACGTATAACGTATAACGTATAACGTATAACGTATAACGTATAACGTATAACGTATAACGTATAACGTATAACGTATAACGTATAACGTATAACGTATAACGTATAACGTATAACGTATAACGTATAACGTATAACGTATAACGTATAACGTATAACGTATAACGTATAACGTATAACGTATAACGTATAACGTATAACGTATAACGTATAACGTATAACGTATAACGTATAACGTATAACGTATAACGTATAACGTATAACGTATAACGTATAACGTATAACGTATAACGTATAACGTATAACGTATAACGTATAACGTATAACGTATAACGTATAACGTATAACGTATAACGTATAACGTATAACGTATAACGTATAACGTATAACGTACAACGTATAACGTATAACATATAACGTATAACGTATAACGTATAACGTATATCGTACAACGTATAACTTATAACGAACAACGTACAACGTATAACGTACATCGAATAACGTATAACGTTCAACGTACGACGTGTAACGTATAACGTATAACGTATAACGTACAGCGTATAACGTATAACGTATAATGTACAACGTATAACGTATAACGTATAACGTATAACGTACAGCGTATAACGTATAACGTACAACGTATAACGTACAACGTATAACGTACAACGTATAACGTACAACGTATAACATACAACGTACAACGTACAACGTGTAACGAATAACGTATAACGTATAACGTACAGCATATAACGTACAGCGTATAACGTATAACGTATAACGTATAACGTATAACGTATAACGTATAACGTATAACGTATAACGTATAACGTATAACGTATAACGTATAACGTATAACGTATAACGTATAACGTATAACGTATAACGTATAACGTATAACGTATAACGTATAACGTACAACGTATAACGTACAACGTATAACGTATAACGTATAACGTACAGCGTATAACGTACAGCTTATAACGTATAACGTATAACGTTCAACGTACAACGTGTACCGTATAACGTATAACGTACAACGTATAACGTATAACGTATAACGTATAACGTATAACGTACAGCGTATAACGTACAACGTATAACGTATAACGTATAACGTATAACGTAAAGCGTATAACGTACAGCGTATAACGTATAACGTACAACGTATAACGTACAGCGTATAACGTATAACGTACAACGTGCAGCGTATAACGTATAACGTACAACGTATAACGTACATCGTATAATGTACAGCGTATAACGTATAACGTATAACGTATAACGTATAACGTATAACGTATAACGTATAACGTATAACGTATAACGTATAACGTATAACGTATAACGTATAACGTATAACGTATAACGTATAACGTATAACGTATAACGTATAACGTATAACGTATAACGTATAACGTATAACGTATATCTTATAACGTATAATGTATAACGTATAACGTACAACGTTTAACGTACAACGTATAACGTATAACGTTCAACGTACAACGTGTACCGTATAACGTATAACGTATAACGTATAACGTATATCGTATACCGTGTAACGTATAACGTATAACGTACAACGTATAACGTACAACGTATAACGTACAACGTATAACGTATAACGTTCAACGTACAACGTACAGCGTATAACGTACAGCGTATAACGTACAACGTATAACGTATAACGTATAACGTACAGCGTATAACGTACAGCGTATAACGTACAACGTATAACGTACAACGTATAACGTACAGCGTATAACGTATAACGTATAACGTATAACGTATAACGTACAGCGTATAACGTACAGCGTATAACGTACAGCGTATAACGTATAACGTACAACGTATAACGTACAACGTATAACGTACAGCGTATAACGTACAGCATATAACGTACAGCGTATAACGTATAACGTATAACGTATATCGTATAACGTATAACGTATAACGTATAACGTATAACGTATAACGTATAACGTATAACGTATAACGTATAACGTATAACGTATAACGTATAACGTATAACGTATAACGTATAACGTATAACGTATAACGTATAACGTATAACGTATAACGTATAACGTATAACGTATAACGTATAACGTATAACGTATAACGTATAACGTATAACGTATAACGTATAACGTATAACGTATAACGTATAACGTATAACGTATAACGTATAACGTATAACGTATAACGTATAACGTATAACGTATAACGTATAACGTATAAGGTATATCTTATAACGTATAATGTATAACGTATAACGTACAACGTTTAACGTACAACGTATAACGTATAACGTTCAACGTACAACGTGTACCGTATAACGTATAACGTATAACGTATAACGTATATCGTATACCGTGTAACGTATAACGTATAACGTACAACGTATAACGTACAACGTATAACGTACAACGTATAACGTATAACGTTCAACGTACAACGTACAGCGTATAACGTACAGCGTATAACGTACAACGTATAACGTACAACGTATAACGTGCAACGTATAACGTATAACGTATAACGTATAACGTATAACGTATAACGTATAACGTATAACGTATAACGTATAACGTATAACGTATAACGTATAACGTATAACGTATAACGTATAACGTATAACGTATAACGTATAACGTATAACGTATAACGTATAACGTATAACGTATAACGTATAACGTATAACGTATAACGTATAACGTATAACGTATAACGTATAACGTATAACGTATAACGTATAACGTATAACGTATAACGTATAACGTATAACGTATAACGTATAACGTATAACGTATAACGTATAACGTATAACGTATAACGTATAACGTATAACGTATAACGTATAACGTATAACGTATAACGTATAACGTATAACGTATAACGTATAACGTATAACGTATAACGTATAACGTATAACGTATAACGTATAACGTATAACGTATAACGTATAACGTATAACGTATAACGTATAACGTATAACGTATAACCTATAACGTATAACGTATAACGTATAACGTACAGCGTATAACGTATAACGTACAACGTATAACGTACAACGTATAACGTATAACATATAACGTATAACGTATAACGTATAACGTATATCGTACAACGTATAACTTATAACGAACAACGTACAACGTATAACGTACATCGAATAACGTATAACGTTCAACGTACGACGTGTAACGTATAACGTATAACGTATAACGTACAGCGTATAACGTATAACGTATAATGTACAACGTATAACGTATAACGTATAACGTATAACGTACAGCGTATAACGTATAACGTACAACGTATAACGTACAACGTATAACGTACAACGTATAACGTACAACGTATAACATACAACGTACAACATACAACGTGTAACGAATAACGTATAACGTATAACGTACAGCATATAACGTACAGCGTATAACGTATAACGTATAACGTATAACGTATAACGTATAACGTATAACGTATAACGTATAACGTATAACGTATAACGTATAACGTATAACGTATAACGTATAACGTATAACGTACAACGTATAACGTACAACGTATAACGTATAACGTATAACGTACAGCGTATAACGTACAGCTTATAACGTATAACGTATAACGTTCAACGTACAACGTGTACCGTATAACGTATAACGTACAACGTATAACGTATAACGTATAACGTATAACGTATAACGTACAGCGTATAACGTACAACGTATAACGTATAACGTATAACGTATAACGTAAAGCGTATAACGTACAGCGTATAACGTATAACGTACAACGTATAACGTACAGCGTATAACGTATAACGTATAACGTGCAGCGTATAACGTATAACGTACAACGTATAACGTACAACGTATAATGTACAGCGTATAACGTATAACGTATAACGTATAACGTATAACGTATAACGTATAACGTATAACGTATAACGTATAACGTATAACGTATAACGTATAACGTATAACGTATAACGTATAACGTATAACGTATAACGTATAACGTATAACGTATAACGTATAACGTATAACGTATAACGTATAACGTATAAGGTATATCTTATAACGTATAATGTATAACGTATAACGTACAACGTTTAACGTACAACGTATAACGTATAACGTTCAACGTACAACGTGTACCGTATAACGTATAACGTATAACGTATAACGTATATCGTATACCGTGTAACGTATAACGTATAACGTACAACGTATAACGTACAACGTATAACGTACAACGTATAACGTATAACGTTCAACGTACAACGTATAACGTACAACGTATAACATACAACGTACAACGTACAACGTGTAACGAATAACGTATAACGTATAACGTACAGCATATAACGTACAGCGTATAACGTATAACGTATAACGTATAACGTATAACGTATAACGTATAACGTATAACGTATAACGTATAACGTATAACGTATAACGTATAACGTACAACGTATAACGTACAACGTATAACGTATAACGTATAACGTACAGCGTATAACGTACAGCTTATAACGTATAACGTATAACGTTCAACGTACAACGTGTACCGTATAACGTATAACGTACAACGTATAACGTATAACGTATAACGTATAACGTATAACGTACAGCGTATAACGTACAACGTATAACGTATAACGTATAACGTATAACGTATAACGTATAACGTATAACGTATAACGTATAACGTACAACGTATAACGTACAACGTATAACGTATAACGTATAACGTACAGCGTATAACGTACAGCTTATAACGTATAACGTATAACGTTCAACGTACAACGTGTACCGTATAACGTATAACGTACAACGTATAACGTATAACGTATAACGTATAACGTATAACGTACAGCGTATAACGTACAACGTATAACGTATAACGTATAACGTAAAGCGTATAACGTACAGCGTATAACGTATAACGTATAACGTATAACGTACAGCGTATAACGTACAACGTATAACGTACAACGTATAACGTACAACGTATAACGTATAACGTACAACGTATAACGTACAACGTATAACGTACAACGTACAGCGTATAACGTACAGCGTATAACGTACAGCGTATAACGTATAACGTATAACGTATAACGTATATCGTATAACGTATAACTTATAACGAACAACGTATAACGTACAACGTTTAACGTACAACGTATAACGTATAACGTTCAACGTACAACGTGTACCGTATAACGTATAACGTATAACGTATAACGTATAACGTATAACGTAAAGCGTATAACGTACAGCGTATAACGTATAACGTACAACGTATAACGTACAGCGTATAACGTATAACGTATAACGTGCAGCGTATAACGTATAACGTACAACGTATAACGTACAACGTATAATGTACAGCGTATAACGTATAACGTATAACGTATAACGTATAACGTATAACGTATAACGTATAACGTATAACGTATAACGTATAACGTATAACGTATAACGTATAACGTATAACGTATAACGTATAACGTATAACGTATAACGTATAACGTATAACGTATAACGTATAACGTATAACGTATAACGTATAAGGTATATCTTATAACGTATAATGTATAACGTATAACGTACAACGTTTAACGTACAACGTATAACGTATAACGTTCAACGTACAACGTGTACCGTATAACGTATAACGTATAACGTATAACGTATATCGTATACCGTGTAACGTATAACGTATAACGTACAACGTATAACGTACAACGTATAACGTACAACGTATAACGTATAACGTTCAACGTACAACGTATAACGTACAACGTATAACATACAACGTACAACGTACAACGTGTAACGAATAACGTATAACGTATAACGTACAGCATATAACGTACAGCGTATAACGTATAACGTATAACGTATAACGTATAACGTATAACGTATAACGTATAACGTATAACGTATAACGTATAACGTATAACGTATAACGTACAACGTATAACGTACAACGTATAACGTATAACGTATAACGTACAGCGTATAACGTACAGCTTATAACGTATAACGTATAACGTTCAACGTACAACGTGTACCGTATAACGTATAACGTACAACGTATAACGTATAACGTATAACGTATAACGTATAACGTACAGCGTATAACGTACAACGTATAACGTATAACGTACAGCGTATAACGTACAACGTATAACGTATAACGTATAACGTATAACGTATAACGTATAACGTATAACGTATAACGTATAACGTACAACGTATAACGTACAACGTATAACGTATAACGTATAACGTACAGCGTATAACGTACAGCTTATAACGTATAACGTATAACGTTCAACGTACAACGTGTACCGTATAACGTATAACGTACAACGTATAACGTATAACGTATAACGTATAACGTATAACGTACAGCGTATAACGTACAACGTATAACGTATAACGTATAACGTAAAGCGTATAACGTACAGCGTATAACGTATAACGTATAACGTATAACGTACAGCGTATAACGTACAACGTATAACGTACAACGTATAACGTACAACGTATAACGTATAACGTACAACGTATAACGTACAACGTATAACGTACAACGTACAGCGTATAACGTACAGCGTATAACGTACAGCGTATAACGTATAACGTACAGCGTATAACGTACAGCTTATAACGTATAACGTATAACGTTCAACGTACAACGTGTACCGTATAACGTATAACGTACAGCTTATAACGTATAACGTATAACGTTCAACGTACAACGTGTACCGTATAACGTATAACGTACAACGTATAACGTATAACGTATAACGTATAACGTATAACGTACAGCGTATAACGTACAACGTATAACGTATAACGTATAACGTAAAGCGTATAACGTACAGCGTATAACGTATAACGTATAACGTATAACGTACAGCGTATAACGTACAACGTATAACGTACAACGTATAACGTACAACGTATAACGTATAACGTACAACGTATAACGTACAACGTATAACGTACAACGTACAGCGTATAACGTACAGCGTATAACGTACAGCGTATAACGTATAACGTATAACGTATAACGTATATCGTATAACGTATAACTTATAACGAACAACGTATAACGTACAACGTTTAACGTACAACGTATAACGTATAACGTTCAACGTACAACGTGTACCGTATAACGTATAACGTATAACGTATAACGTATAACGTATAACGTATAACGTATAACGTATAACGTATAACGTATAACGTATAACGTATAACGTATATCTTATAACGTATAATGTATAACGTATAACGTACAACGTTTAACGTACAACGTATAACGTATAACGTTCAACGTACAACGTGTACCGTATAACGTATAACGTATAACGTATAACGTATATCGTATACCGTGTAACGTATAACGTATAACGTACAACGTATAACGTACAACGTATAACGTACAACGTATAACGTATAACGTTCAACGTACAACGTACAGCGTATAACGTACAGCGTATAACGTACAACGTATAACGTATAACGTATAACGTACAGCGTATAACGTACAGCGTATAACGTACAACGTATAACGTACAACGTATAACGTACAGCGTATAACGTATAACGTATAACGTATAACGTATAACGTACAGCGTATAACGTACAGCGTATAACGTACAGCGTATAACGTATAACGTACAACGTATAACGTACAACGTATAACGTACAGCGTATAACGTACAGCATATAACGTACAGCGTATAACGTATAACGTATAACGTATATCGTATAACGTATAACGTATAACGTATAACGTATAACGTATAACGTATAACGTATAACGTATAACGTATAACGTATAACGTATAACGTATAACGTATAACGTATAACGTATAACGTATAACGTATAACGTATAACGTATAACGTATAACGTATAACGTATAACGTATAACGTATAACGTATAACGTATAACGTATAACGTATAACGTATAACGTATAACGTATAACGTATAACGTATAACGTATAACGTATAACGTATAACGTATAACGTATAACGTATAACGTATAACGTATAACGTATAACGTATAACGTATAAGGTATATCTTATAACGTATAATGTATAACGTATAACGTACAACGTTTAACGTACAACGTATAACGTATAACGTTCAACGTACAACGTGTACCGTATAACGTATAACGTATAACGTATAACGTATATCGTATACCGTGTAACGTATAACGTATAACGTACAACGTATAACGTACAACGTATAACGTACAACGTATAACGTATAACGTTCAACGTACAACGTACAGCGTATAACGTACAGCGTATAACGTACAACGTATAACGTACAACGTATAACGTGCAACGTATAACGTATAACGTATAACGTATAACGTATAACGTATAACGTATAACGTATAACGTATAACGTATAACGTATAACGTATAACGTATAACGTATAACGTATAACGTATAACGTATAACGTATAACGTATAACGTATAACGTATAACGTATAACGTATAACGTATAACGTATAACGTATAACGTATAACGTATAACGTATAACGTATAACGTATAACGTATAACGTATAACGTATAACGTATAACGTATAACGTATAACGTATAACGTATAACGTATAACGTATAACGTATAACGTATAACGTATAACGTATAACGTATAACGTATAACGTATAACGTATAACGTATAACGTATAACGTATAACGTATAACGTATAACGTATAACGTATAACGTATAACGTATAACGTATAACGTATAACGTATAACGTATAACGTATAACGTATAACGTATAACGTATAACGTATAACGTATAACGTATAACGTATAACCTATAACGTATAACGTATAACGTATAACGTACAGCGTATAACGTATAACGTACAACGTATAACGTACAACGTATAACGTATAACATATAACGTATAACGTATAACGTATAACGTATATCGTACAACGTATAACTTATAACGAACAACGTACAACGTATAACGTACATCGAATAACGTATAACGTTCAACGTACGACGTGTAACGTATAACGTATAACGTATAACGTACAGCGTATAACGTATAACGTATAATGTACAACGTATAACGTATAACGTATAACGTATAACGTACAGCGTATAACGTATAACGTACAACGTATAACGTACAACGTATAACGTACAACGTATAACGTACAACGTATAACATACAACGTACAACATACAACGTGTAACGAATAACGTATAACGTATAACGTACAGCATATAACGTACAGCGTATAACGTATAACGTATAACGTATAACGTATAACGTATAACGTATAACGTATAACGTATAACGTATAACGTATAACGTATAACGTATAACGTATAACGTATAACGTATAACGTACAACGTATAACGTACAACGTATAACGTATAACGTATAACGTACAGCGTATAACGTACAGCTTATAACGTATAACGTATAACGTTCAACGTACAACGTGTACCGTATAACGTATAACGTACAACGTATAACGTATAACGTATAACGTACAGCGTATAACGTACAACGTATAACGTATAACGTATAACGTATAACGTAAAGCGTATAACGTACAGCGTATAACGTATAACGTACAACGTATAACGTACAGCGTATAACGTATAACGTATAACGTGCAGCGTATAACGTATAACGTACAACGTATAACGTACAACGTATAATGTACAGCGTATAACGTATAACGTATAACGTATAACGTATAACGTATAACGTATAACGTATAACGTATAACGTATAACGTATAACGTATAACGTATAACGTATAACGTATAACGTATAACGTATAACGTATAACGTATAACGTATAACGTATAACGTATAACGTATAACGTATAACGTATAACGTATAACGTATAAGGTATATCTTATAACGTATAATGTATAACGTATAACGTACAACGTTTAACGTACAACGTATAACGTATAACGTTCAACGTACAACGTGTACCGTATAACGTATAACGTATAACGTATAACGTATATCGTATACCGTGTAACGTATAACGTATAACGTACAACGTATAACGTACAACGTATAACGTACAACGTATAACGTATAACGTTCAACGTACAACGTATAACGTACAACGTATAACATACAACGTACAACGTACAACGTGTAACGAATAACGTATAACGTATAACGTACAGCATATAACGTACAGCGTATAACGTATAACGTATAACGTATAACGTATAACGTATAACGTATAACGTATAACGTATAACGTATAACGTATAACGTATAACGTATAACGTACAACGTATAACGTACAACGTATAACGTATAACGTATAACGTACAGCGTATAACGTACAGCTTATAACGTATAACGTATAACGTTCAACGTACAACGTGTACCGTATAACGTATAACGTACAACGTATAACGTATAACGTATAACGTATAACGTATAACGTACAGCGTATAACGTACAACGTATAACGTATAACGTATAACGTATAACGTATAACGTATAACGTATAACGTATAACGTATAACGTACAACGTATAACGTACAACGTATAACGTATAACGTATAACGTACAGCGTATAACGTACAGCTTATAACGTATAACGTATAACGTTCAACGTACAACGTGTACCGTATAACGTATAACGTACAACGTATAACGTATAACGTATAACGTATAACGTATAACGTACAGCGTATAACGTACAACGTATAACGTATAACGTATAACGTACAGCGTATAACGTACAGCGTATAACGTATAACGTATAACGTATAACGTACAGCGTATAACGTACAACGTATAACGTACAACGTATAACGTACAACGTATAACGTATAACGTACAACGTATAACGTACAACGTATAACGTACAACGTACAGCGTATAACGTACAGCGTATAACGTACAGCGTATAACGTATAACGTATAACGTATAACGTATATCGTATAACGTATAACTTATAACGAACAACGTATAACGTACAACGTTTAACGTACAACGTATAACGTATAACGTTCAACGTACAACGTGTACCGTATAACGTATAACGTATAACGTATAACGTATAACGTATAACGTATAACGTATAACGTACAGCGTATAACGTACAACGTATAACGTATAACGTATAACGTAAAGCGAATAACGTACAGCGTATAACGTATAACGTACAACGTATAACGTACAACGTATAACGTACAACGTACAACGTGTAACGTATAACGTATAACGTACAGCGTATAACGTACAGCGTATAACGTACAACGTATAACGTACAACGTATAACGTATAACGTATAACGTACAGCGTATAACGTATAACGTATAACGTATAACGTACAGCGTATAACGTACAGCGTATAACGTACAGCGTATAACGTATAACGTACAACGTATAACGTACAGCGTATAACGTACAGCATATAACGTACAGCGTATAACGTATAACGTATAACGTATAACGTATAACGTATAACGTTTAACGTATAACGTATAACGTATAACGTATAACGTATAACGTATAACGTATAACGTATAACGTATAACGTATAACGTATAACGTATAACGTATAACGTATAACGTATAACGTATAACGTATAACGTATAACGTATAACGTATAACGTATAACGTACAGCGTATAACGTATAACGTACAACGTATAACGTACAACGTATAACGTACAACGTATAACGTACAACGTATAACGTATAACGTATAACGTATAACGTATAACGTATAACGTATAACGTATAACGTATAACGTATAACGTATAACGTATAACGTATAACGTATAACGTATGACGTATAACGTATAACGTACAGCGTATAACGTATAACGTACAACGTATAACGTACAACGTATAACGTACAACGTATAACGTACAACGTACAACGGACAACGTGTAACGTACAACGTACAACGTACAACGTGTAACGTATAACGTATAACGTACAACGTACAGCGTATAACGTACAGCGTATAACGTACAGCGTATAACGTATAACGTATAACGTATAACGTATAAAGTATAACGTATAACGTATAACGTATAACGTATAACGTGTAACGTATAACGTATAACGTATAACGTATAACGTATAACGTATAACGTATAACGTATATCTTATAACGTATAAAGTATAACGTATAACGTACAACGTTTAACGTACAACGTATAACGTATAACGTATAACGTATAACGTATAACGTATAACGTATAACGTATAACGTATAACGTATAACGTATAACGTATAACGTATAACGTCTAACGTACAGCGTATAACGTATAACGTACAACGTATAACGTACAGCGTATAACGTACAGCGTATAACGTGTAACGTATAACGTATAACGTACAACGTACAGCGTATAACGTACAGCGTATAACGTACAGCGTATAACGTATAACGTATAACGTACAACGTATAACGTACAACGTATAACGTACAACGTATAACGTACAACGTACAGCGTATAACGTACAGCGTATAACGTATAACGTATAACGTATAACGCGTAACGTATATCGTATAACGTATAACGTATAACGTATAACGTATAACGTATAACGTATAACGTATAACGTATAACGTATAACGTATAACGTATAACGTATAACGCGTAACGTATAACGTATAACGTACAGCGTATAACGTATAACGTACAACGTATAACGTACAACGTATAACGTACAACGTATAACGTACAACGTATAACGTATAACGTATAACGTATAACGTATAACGTATAACGTATAACGTATAACGTATAACGTATAACGTATAACGTATAACGTATAACGTATAACGTATGACGTATAACGTATAACGTACAGCGTATAACGTATAACGTACAACGTATAACGTACAACGTATAACGTACAACGTATAACGTACAACGTACAACGGACAACGTGTAACGTACAACGTACAACGTACAACGTGTAACGTATAACGTATAACGTACAACGTACAGCGTATAACGTACAGCGTATAACGTACAGCGTATAACGTATAACGTATAACGTATAACGTATAAAGTATAACGTATAACGTATAACGTATAACGTATAACGTGTAACGTATAACGTATAACGTATAACGTATAACGTATAACGTATAACGTATAACGTATATCTTATAACGTATAATGTATAACGTATAACGTACAACGTTTAACGTACAACGTATAACGTATAACGTTCAACGTACAACGTGTACCGTATAACGTATAACGTATAACGTATAACGTATATCGTATAACGTGTAACGTATAACGTATAACGTACAACGTATAACGTACAACGTATAACGTACAACGTATAACGTATAACGTTCAACGTACAACGTACAGCGTATAACGTACAGCGTATAACGTACAACGTATAACGTACAACGTATAACGTGCAACGTATAACGTATAACGTATAACGTATAACGTATAACGTATAACGTATAACGTATAACGTATAACGTATAACGTATAACGTATAACGTATAACGTATAACGTATAACGTATAACGTATAACGTATAACGTATAACGTATAACGTATAACGTCTAACGTATAACGTATAACGTATAACGTACAACGTATAACGTACAGCGTATAACGTACAGCGTATAACGTACAACGTACAACGTGTAACGTATAACGTATAACGTATAACGTACAGCGTATAACGTACAGCGTACAACGTATACCGTATAAGGTATAACGTATAACGTATAACGTACAGCGTATAAAGTATAACGTCCAACGTATAACGTACAACGTATGACGTACAACGTATAACGTTCAACGTATAACGTACAAGGTACAACGTACAACGTGTAACGTATAACGTATAACGTATAACGTATAACGTATAACGTACAGCGTATAACGTACAGCGTATAACGTACAGCGTATAACGTACAGCGTATAACGTATAACGTATAACGTATAACGTATAACGTATAACGTATAACGTATAACGTATAACGTATAACGTATAACGTATAACGTATATCATATAACGTATAACTTATAACGTATAACGTACAACGTATAACGTACAACGTATAACGTATAACGTATAACGTATAACGTATAACGAATAACGTATAACGTAAAACGTATAACGTACAACGTATAACGTACAACGTTTAACGTACAACGTATAACGTACAACGTACAGCGTATAACGTACAGCGTATAACGTATAACGTATAACGTATAACGCGTAACGTATATCGTATAACGTATAACTTATAACGTATAACGTAAACGTATAACGTACAACGTATAACGTATAACGTTCAACGTACAACGTGTATCGTATAACGTATAACGTATAACGTACAGCGTATAACGTATAACGTATAACGTACAACGTATAACGTATAACGTATAACGTATAACGTATAACGTATAACGTACAGCGTATAACGTATAACGTACAACGTATAACGTACAACGTATAACGTACAACGGATAACGTACAGCGTATAACGTACAACGTATAACGTATAACGTATAACGTATAACGTATAACGTATAACGTATAACGTATAACGTACAGCGTATATCGTACAGCGTATAACGTATAGTGTATAACGTATAACGTATAACGTATAACGTATAACGTATAACGTACAACGTATAACGTACAACGTATAACGTACAACGTATAACGTACAACGTATAACGTACAACGTATAACGTACAACGTATAACGCACAACGTACAACGTACAACGTGTAACGTGTAACGTATAACGTATAACGTATAACGTACAGCTTATAACGTACAGCGTATAACGTACAGCGTATAACGTATAACGTACAACGTATAACGTACAACGTATAACGTACAGCGTATAACGTATACCCTATAAGGTATAACGTATAACGTATAACGTATAATGTATAACGTATAACGTATAACGTACAGCGTATAACGTACAGCGTATAACATACAGTGTATAACGTATAACGTATAACGTATAACGTATAACATACAACGTACAGCGTATAACGTACAGCGTATAACGTTCAACGTACAACGTGTATCGTATAACGTATAACGTATAACGTACAGCGTATAACGTATAACGTATAACGTACAACGTATAACGTATAACGTATAACGTATAACGTATAACGTATAACGTACAGCGTATAACGTATAACGTACAACGTATAACGTACAACGTATAACGTACAACGGATAACGTACAGCGTATAACGTACAACGTATAACGTATAACGTATAACGTATAACGTATAACGTATAACGTATAACGTATAACGTATAACGTATAACGTATATCGTATAACGTGTAACGTATAACGTATAACGTACAACGTATAACGTACAACGTATAACGTACAACGTATAACGTATAACGTTCAACGTACAACGTACAGCGTATAACGTACAGCGTATAACGTACAACGTATAACGTACAACGTATAACGTGCAACGTATAACGTATAACGTATAACGTATAACGTATAACGTATAACGTATAACGTATAACGTATAACGTATAACGTATAACGTATAACGTATAACGTATAACGTATAACGTATAACGTATAACGTATAACGTATAACGTATAACGTCTAACGTACAGCGTATAACGTATAACGTACAACGTATAACGTACAGCGTATAACGTACAGCGTATAACGTGTAACGTATAACGTATAACGTACAACGTACAGCGTATAACGTACAGCGTATAACGTACAGCGTATAACGTATAACGTATAACGTACAACGTATAACGTACAACGTATAACGTACAACGTATAACGTACAACGTACAGCGTATAACGTACAGCGTATAACGTATAACGTATAACGTATAACGCGTAACGTATATCGTATAACGTATAACGTATAACGTATAACGTATAACGTATAACGTATAACGTATAACGTATAACGTATAACGTATAACGTATAACGTATAACGTATAACGTATAACGTATAACGTACAGCGTATAACGTATAACGTACAACGTATAACGTACAACGTATAACGTACAACGTATAACGTACAACGTATAACGTATAACGTATAACGTATAACGTATAACGTATAACGTATAACGTATAACGTATAACGTATAACGTATAACGTATACCGTATAACGTATAACGTATAACGTATGACGTATAACGTATAACGTACAGCGTATAACGTATAACGTACAACGTATAACGTACAACGTATAACGTACAACGTATAACGTACAACGTACAACGGACAACGTGTAACGTACAACGTACAACGTACAACGTGTAACGTATAACGTATAACGTACAA
Source organism: Lasioglossum morio (assembly GCA_916610235.2). NCBI lineage: Eukaryota > Metazoa > Arthropoda > Insecta > Hymenoptera > Halictidae > Lasioglossum > Lasioglossum morio. Next base: position 458,464 of record CAKAJA020000254.1, on the reverse strand, counting down.
CGTACAGCGTATAACGTACAGCGTATAACGTACAGCGTATAACGTATAACGTATAACGTATAACGTATAAAGTATAACGTATAACGTATAACGTATAACGTATAACGTGTAACGTATAACGTATAACGTATAACGTATAACGTATAACGTATAACGTATAACGTATAACGTATATCTTATAACGTATAATGTATAACGTATAACGTACAACGTTTAACGTACAACGTATAACGTAAAACGTTCAACGTACAACGTGTACCGTATAACGTATAACGTATAACGTATAACGTATATCGTATAACGTGTAACGTATAACGTATAACGTACAACGTATAACGTACAACGTATAACGTACAACGTATAACGTATAACGTTCAACGTACAACGTACAGCGTATAACGTACAGCGTATAACGTACAACGTATAACGTACAACGTATAACGTGCAACGTATAACGTATAACGTATAACGTATAACGTATAACGTATAACGTATAACGTATAACGTATAACGTATAACGTATAACGTATAACGTATAACGTATAACGTATAACGTATAACGTATAACGTATAACGTATAACGTATAACGTATAACGTCTAACGTACAGCGTATAACGTATAACGTACAACGTATAACGTACAGCGTATAACGTACAGCGTATAACGTACAACGTACAACGTGTAACGTATAACGTATAACGTATAACGTACAGCGTATAACGTACAGCGTACAACGTATACCGTATAAGGTATAACGTATAACGTATAACGTACAGCGTATAAAGTATAACGTCCAACGTATAACGTACAACGTATGACGTACAACGTATAACGTTCAACGTATAACGTACAAGGTACAACGTACAACGTGTAACGTATAACGTATAACGTATAACGTATAACGTACAGCGTATAACGTACAGCGTATAACGTACAGCGTATAACGTACAGCGTATAACGTATAACGTATAACGTATAACGTATAACGTATAACGTATAACGTATAACGTATAACGTATAACGTATAACGTATAACGTATAACGTATATCATATAACGTATAACTTATAACGTATAACGTACAACGTATAACGTACAACGTATAACGTATAACGTATAACGTATAACGTATAACGAATAACGTATAACGTAAAACGTATAACGTACAACGTATAACGTACAACGTATAACGTACAACGTATAACGTACAACGTACAGCGTATAACGTACAGCGTATAACGTATAACGTATAACGTATAACGCGTAACGTATATCGTATAACGTATAACTTATAACGTATAACGTAAACGTATAACGTACAACGTATAACGTATAACGTTCAACGTACAACGTGTATCGTATAACGTATAACGTATAACGTACAGCGTATAACGTATAACGTATAACGTACAACGTATAACGTATAACGTATAACGTATAACGTATAACGTATAACGTACAGCGTATAACGTATAACGTACAACGTATAACGTACAACGTATAACGTACAACGGATAACGTACAGCGTATAACGTACAACGTATAACGTATAACGTATAACGTATAACGTATAACGTATAACGTATAACGTATAACGTACAGCGTATATCGTACAGCGTATAACGTATAGTGTATAACGTATAACGTATAACGTATAACGTATAACGTATAACGTACAACGTATAACGTACAACGTATAACGTACAACGTATAACGTACAACGTATAACGTACAACGTATAACGTACAACGTATAACGCACAACGTACAACGTACAACGTGTAACGTGTAACGTATAACGTATAACGTATAACGTACAGCTTATAACGTACAGCGTATAACGTACAGCGTATAACGTATAACGTACAACGTATAACGTACAACGTATAACGTACAGCGTATAACGTATACCCTATAAGGTATAACGTATAACGTATAACGTATAATGTATAACGTATAACGTATAACGTACAGCGTATAACGTACAGCGTATAACATACAGTGTATAACGTATAACGTATAACGTATAACGTATAACGTATAACGTATAACGTATAACGTATAACGTATAACGTATAACGTATAACGTATAACGTATAACGTATAAAGTATAACGTACAACGTATAACATAAAACGTATAACGTACAACGTATAACGTACAACGTATAACGTACAACGGATAACGTACAGCGTATAACGTATAACGTATAACATATAACGTATAACGTATAACGTACAACGGATAACGTACAGCGTGTAACGTACAACGTATAACGTATAACGTATAACGTATAACGTATAACGTATAACGTATAACGTATAACGTATAACGTATAACGTATAACGTATAACGTATAACGTATAACGTATAACGTATAACGTATAACGTATAACGTATAACGTATAACGTATAACGTATAACGTATAACGTATAACGTATAACGTATAACGTATCACGTATAACGTATAACGTATAACGTATAACGTATAACGTATAACGTATAACGTATAACGTATAACGTATAACGTATAACGTATAACGTATAACGTATAACGTATAACGTATAACGTATAACGTATAACGTATAACGTATAACGTATAACGTATAACGTATAACGTATAACGTATAACGTATAACGTATAACGTATAACGTATAACGTATAACGTATAACGTATAACGTATAACGTATAACGTATAACGTATAACCTATAACGTATAACGTATAACGTATAACGTACAGCGTATAACGTATAACGTACAACGTATAACGTACAACGTATAACGTACAACGTATAACGTATAACATATAACGTATAACGTATAACGTATAACGTATATCGTACAACGTATAACTTATAACGAACAACGTACAACGTATAACGTACATCGAATAACGTATAACGTTCAACGTACGACGTGTAACGTATAACGTATAACGTATAAAGTACAGCGTATAACGTATAACGTATAATGTACAACGTATAACGTATAACGTATAACGTATAACGTACAGCGTATAACGTATAACGTACAACGTATAACGTACAACGTATAACGTACAACGTATAACGTACAACGTATAACATACAACGTACAACGTACAACGTGTAACGAATAACGTATAACGTATAACGTACAGCATATAACGTACAGCGTATAACGTATAACGTATAACGTATAACGTATAACGTATAACGTATAACGTATAACGTATAACGTATAACGTATAACGTATAACGTATAACGTATAACGTAAAGCGTATAACGTACAGCGTATAACGTATAACGTACAACGTATAACGTACAGCGTATAACGTATAACGTATAACGTGCAGCGTATAACGTATAACGTACAACGTATAACGTACAACGTATAATGTACAGCGTATAACGTATAACGTATAACGTATAACGTATAACGTATAACGTATAACGTATAACGTATAACGTATAACGTATAACGTATAACGTATAACGTATAACGTATAACGTATAACGTATAACGTATAACGTATAACGTATAACGTATAACGTATAACGTATAACGTATAACGTATAACGTATAACGTATAACGTATAAGGTATATCTTATAACGTATAATGTATAACGTATAACGTACAACGTTTAACGTACAACGTATAACGTATAACGTTCAACGTACAACGTGTACCGTATAACGTATAACGTATAACGTATAACGTATATCGTATACCGTGTAACGTATAACGTATAACGTACAACGTATAACGTACAACGTATAACGTACAACGTATAACGTATAACGTTCAACGTACAACGTACAGCGTATAACGTACAGCGTATAACGTACAACGTATAACGTATAACGTATAACGTACAGCGTATAACGTACAGCGTATAACGTACAACGTATAACGTACAACGTATAACGTACAGCGTATAACGTATAACGTATAACGTATAACGTACAGCGTATAACGTACAGCGTATAACGTACAGCGTATAACGTATAACGTACAACGTATAACGTACAACGTATAACGTACAGCGTATAACGTACAGCATATAACGTACAGCGTATAACGTATAACGTATAACGTATATCGTATAACGTATAACGTATAACGTATAACGTATAACGTATAACGTATAACGTATAACGTATAACGTATAACGTATAACGTATAACGTATAACGTATAACGTATAACGTATAACGTATAACGTATAACGTACAGCGTATAACGTACAGCGTACAACCTATACCGTATAAGGTATAACGTATAACGTATAACGTACAGCGTATAAAGTATAACGTACAACGTATAACGTACAACGTATGACGTACAACGTATAACGTTCAACGTATAACGTATAACGTACAACGTACAACGTGTAACGTACAGCGTATAACGTATAACGTATAACGTACAGCGTATAACGTACAGCGTATAACGTACAGCGTATAACGTACAGCGTATAACGTATAACGTATAACGTATAACGTATAACGTATATCGTATAACGTATAACTTATAACGTATAACGTACAACGTATAACGTACAACGTATAACGTATAACGTATAACGTATAACGTACAACGTATAACGTACAACGTATAACGTACAACGTATAACGTACAACGTATAACGTACAACGTACAGCGTATAACGTACAGCGTATAACGTACAGCGTATAACGAATAACGTATAACGTATAACGTATATCGTATAACGTATAACTTATAACGTATAACGTAAACGTATAACGTACAACGTATAACGTATAACGTTCAACGTACAACGTGTATCGTATAACGTATAACGTATAACGTACAGCGTATAACGTATAACGTATAACGTACAACGTATAACGTATAACGTATAACGTATAACGTACAGCGTATAACGTATAACGTACAACGTATAACGTACAACGTATAACGTACAACGTATAACGTACAACGTATAACATACAACGTACAACGTACAACGTGTAACGAATAACGTATAACGTATAACGTATAACGTACAGCATAGAACGTACAGCGTATAACGTATAACGTATAACGTATAACGTATAACGTATAACGTATAACGTATAACGTATAACGTATAACGTATAACGTATAACGTATAACGTATAACGTATAACGTATAACGTATAACGTATAACGTATAACGTATAACGTATAACGTATAACGTATAACGTATAACGTATAACGTATAACGTATAACGTATAACGTATAACGTATAACGTATAACGTATAACGTATAACGTATAACGTATAACGTATAACGTATAACGTATAACGTATAACGTACAGCGTATAACGTATAACGTACAACGTATAACGTACAACGTATAATGTACAACGTATAACGTACGACGTACAACGTATAACGTACAACGTACAGCGTATAACGTACAGCGTATAACGTACAGCGTATGACGTACAGCGTATAACGTATAACGTACAACGTATAACGTACAACGTATAACGTACAGCGTATAACGTACAGCGTATAACGTACAACGTACAACGTGTAACGTATAACGTATAACGTATAACGTACAGCGTATAACGTACAGCGTACAACGTATACCGTATAAGGTATAACGTATAACGTATAACGTACAGCGTATAAAGTATAACGTACAACGTATAACGTACAACGTATGACGTACAACGTATAACGTTCAACGTATAACGTACAAGGTACAACGTACAACGTGTAACGTATAACGTATAACGTATAACGTATAACGTATAACGTATAACGTATAACGTATATCGTATAACGTATAACTTATAACGTATAACGTACAACGTATAACGTATAACGTATAACGTATAACGTATAACGTATAACGTATAACGTATAACGTATAACGTATAACGTATAACGTATAACGTATAACGTACAGCGTATAACGTACAACGTATAACGTATAACGTATAACGTAAAGCGTATAACGTACAGCGTATAACGTATAACGTACAACGTATAATTTACAACGTATAACGTACAACGTACAACGTGTAACGTATAACGTATAACGTACAGCGTATAACGTACAGCGTATAACGTACAACGTATAACGTACAACGTATAACGTATAACGTATAACGTATAACGTATAACGTACAGCGTATAACGTATAACGTACAACGTATAACGTACAACGTATAACGTACAACGTACAACGTACAACGTGTAACGTATAACGTATAACGTATAACGTATAACGTACAACGTATAACGTACAACGTATAACGTATAACGTATAACGTACAGCGTATAACGTACAGCTTATAACGTATAACGTATAACGTATAACGTATAACGTATAACGTATAACGTATAACGTATAACGTATAACGTATAACGTATAACGTATAACGTATAACGTATAACGTACAACGTATAACGTATAACGTATAACGTATAACGTATAACGTATAACGTACAACGTATAACATACAACGTACAGCGTATAACGTACAGCGTATAACGTACAGCGTATAACGTACAGCGTATAACGTATAACGTATAACGTATAACGTATAACGTATAACGAATATCGTATAACGTATAACTTATAACGTATAACGTACAACGTATAACGTACAACGTATAACGTATAACGTATAACGTATAACGTACAACGTATAACGTATAACGTACAACGTATAACGTATAACGTATAACGTATAACGTACAGCGTATAACGTATAACGTACAACGTATAACGTACAACGTATAACGTACAACGTATAACGTACAACGTATAATATACAACGTACAACGTACAACGTGTAACGAATAACGTATAACGTATAACGTATAACGTACAGCATAGAACGTACAGCGTATAACGTATAACGTATAACGTATAACGTATAACGTATAACGTATAACGTATAACGTATAACGTATAACGTATAACGTATAACGTATAACGTATAACGTATAACGTATAACGTATAACGTATAACGTATAACGTATAACGTATAACGTATAACGTATAACGTACAGCGTATAACGTATAACGTACAACGTATAACGTACAACGTATAATGTACAACGTATAACGTACGACGTACAACGTATAACGTACAACGTACAACGTGTAACGTGTAACGTATAACGTATAACGTATAACGTACAGCGTATAACGTACAGCGTATAACGTACAGCGTATAACGTATAACGTACAACGTACGACGTACAACGTGTAACGTATAATGTATAACGTATAACGTACAGCGTATAACGTACAACGTATAACGTACAGCGTATAACGTATACCCTATAAGGTATAACGTATAACGTATAACGTATAACGTATAACGTATAACGTATAACGTACAGCGTATAACGTACAGCGTATAACGTATAACGTATAACGTATAACGTATAACGTATATTGTATAACGTATAACTTATAACGTATAACGTACAACGTATAACGTACAACGTATAACGTATAACGTATAACGTACAGCGTATAACGTACAGCTTATAACGTATAACGTATAACGTATAACGTATAACGTATAACGTATAACGTATAACGTATAACGTATAACGTATAACGTACAACGTATAACGTACAACGTATAACGTATAACGTACAACGTAGAACGTACAACGTACAACGTGTAACGTATAACGTATAACGTATAACGTACAGCGTATAACGTACAGCGTATAACGTACAACGTATAACGTACAACGTATAACGTACAACGTACAACGTACAACGTGTAACGTATAACGTATAACGTATAACGTACAGCGTATAACGTACAGCGTATAACGTGCAGCGTATAACGTATAACGTACAACGTATAACGTACAACGTATAATGTACAGCGTATAACGTATAACGTATAACGTATAACGTATAACGTATAACGTATAACGTATAACGTATAACGTATAACGTATAACGTATAACGTATAACGTATAACGTATAACGTATAACGTATAACGTATAACGTATAACGTATAACGTGTAACGAATATCGTATAACGTATAACGTATAATGTACAGCGTATAACGTATAACGTATAACGTATAACGTATAACGTATAACGTATAACGTATAACGTATAACGTATAACGTATAACGTATAACGTATAACGTATAACGTATAACGTATAACGTATAACGTATAACGTATAACGTATAACGTACAGCGTATAACGTACAACGTATAACGTACAGCGTATAACGTACAACGTATAACGTATAACGTATAACGTAAAGCGTATAACGTACAGCGTATAACGTATAACGTACAACGTATAATTTACAACGTATAACGTACAACGTACAACGTGTAACGTATAACGTATAACGTACAGCGTATAACGTACAGCGTATAACGTACAACGTATAACGTACAACGTATAACGTATAACGTATAACGTATAACGTATAACGTACAGCGTATAACGTATAACGTACAACGTATAACGTACAACGTATAACGTACAACGTACAACGTACAACGTGTAACGTATAACGTATAACGTATAACGTATAACGTACAACGTATAACGTACAACGTATAACGTATAACGTATAACGTACAGCGTATAACGTACAGCTTATAACGTATAACGTATAACGTATAACGTATAACGTATAACGTATAACGTATAACGTATAACGTATAACGTATAACGTATAACGTACAACGTATAACGTATAACGTATAACGTATAACGTACAACGTATAACGTACAACGTATAACATACAACGTACAGCGTATAACGTACAGCGTATAACGTACAGCGTATAACGTACAGCGTATAACGTATAACGTATAACGTATAACGTATAACGTATAACGAATATCGTATAACGTATAACCTATAACGTATAACGTACAACGTATAACGTACAACGTATAACGTATAACGTATAACGTATAACGTACAACGTATAACGTATAACGTACAACGTATAACGTATAACGTATAACGTATAACGTACAGCGTATAACGTATAACGTACAACGTATAACGTACAACGTATAACGTACAACGTATAACGTACAACGTATAATATACAACGTACAACGTACAACGTGTAACGAATAACGTATAACGTATAACGTATAACGTACAGCATAGAACGTACAGCGTATAACGTATAACGTATAACGTATAACGTATAACGTATAACGTATAACGTATAACGTATAACGTATAACGTATAACGTATAACGTATAACGTATAACGTATAACGTATAACGTATAACGTATAACGTATAACGTATAACGTATAACGTATAACGTATAACGTACAGCGTATAACGTATAACGTACAACGTATAACGTACAACGTATAATGTACAACGTATAACGTACGACGTACAACGTATAACGTACAACGTACAACGTACAACGTACAACGTGTAACGTGTAACGTATAACGTATAACGTATAACGTACAGCGTATAACGTACAGCGTATAACGTACAGCGTATAACGTATAACGTACAACGTACGACGTACAACGTGTAACGTATAATGTATAACGTATAACGTACAGCGTATAACGTACAACGTATAACGTACAGCGTATAACGTATACCCTATAAGGTATAACGTATAACGTATAACGTATAACGTATAACGTATAACGTATAACGTACAGCGTATAACGTACAGCGTATAACGTATAACGTATAACGTATAACGTATATTGTATAACGTATAACGTACAACGTATAACGTACAACGTATAACGTATAACGTATAACGTACAGCGTATAACGTACAGCTTATAACGTATAACGTATAACGTATAACGTATAACGTATAACGTATAACGTATAACGTATAACGTATAACGTATAACGTACAACGTATAACGTACAACGTATAACGTATAACGTACAACGTAGAACGTACAACGTACAACGTGTAACGTATAACGTATAACGTATAACGTACAGCGTATAACGTACAGCGTATAACGTACAACGTATAACGTACAACGTATAACGTACAACGTACAACGTACAACGTGTAACGTATAACGTATAACGTATAACGTACAGCGTATAACGTACAGCGTATAACGTGCAGCGTATAACGTATAACGTACAACGTATAACGTACAACGTATAATGTACAGCGTATAACGTATAACGTATAACGTATAACGTATAACGTATAACGTATAACGTATAACGTATAAAGTATAACGTATAACGTATAACGTATAACGTATAACATATAACGTATAACGTATAACGTATAACGTATAACGTATAACGTATAACGTATAACGTACAACGTATAACGTACAACGTATAACGTACAACGTATAACGTATAACGTACAACGTATAACGTACAACGTATAACGTACAACGTACAGCGTATAACGTACAGCGTATAACGTACAGCGTATAACGTATAACGTATAACGTATAACGAATATCGTATAACGTATAACGTATAATGTACAGCGTATAACGTATAACGTATAACGTATAACGTATAACGTATAACGTATAACGTATAACGTATAACGTATAACGTATAACGTATAACGTATAACGTATAACGTATAACGTATAACGTATAACGTATAACGTACAGCGTATAACGTACAACGTATAACGTATAACGTATAACGTAAAGCGTATAACGTACAGCGTATAACGTATAACGTACAACGTATAACGTATAACGTACAACGTACAACGTACAACGTGTAACGTATAACGTATAACGTACAGCGTATAACGTACAGCGTATAACGTACAACGTATAACGTACAACGTATAACGTATAACGTATAACGTATAACGTATAACGTACAGCGTATAACGTATAACGTACATCGTATAACGTACAACGTATAACGTACAACGTACAACGTACAACGTGTAACGTATAACGTATAACGTATAACGTATAACGTACAACGTATAACGTACAACGTATAACGTATAACGTATAACGTACAGCGTATAACGTACAGCTTATAACGTATAACGTATAACGTATAACGTATAACGTATAACGTATAACGTATAACGTATAACGTATAACGTATAACGTATAACGTATAACGTATAACGTATAACGTATAACGTACAACGTATAACGTACAACGTATAACGTATAACGTACAACGTATAACGTACAACGTACAACGTGTAACGTATAACGTATAACGTATAACGTACAGCGTATAACGTACAGCGTATAACGTACAACGTATAACGTACAACGTATAACGTACAACGTACAACGTACAACGTGTAACGTATAACGTATAACGTATAACGTACAGCGTATAACGTACAGCGTATAACGTGCAGCGTATAACGTATAACGTACAACGTATAACGTACAACGTATAATGTACAGCGTATAACGTATAACGTATAACGTATAACGTATAACGTATAACGTATAACGTATAACGTATAACGTATAACGTATAACGTATAACGTATAACGTATAACGTATAACGTATAACGTATAACGTATAACGTATAACGTATAACGTATAACGTATAACGTATAACGTATAACGTATAACGTATAACGTATAACGTATAACGTATAACGTATAACGTATAACGTATAACGTACAACGTATAACGTACAACGTATAACGTACAACGTATAACGTATAACGTACAACGTATAACGTACAACGTATAACGTATAACGTATAACGTATAACGTATAACGTATAACGTATAACGTATAACGTATAACGTATAACGTATAACGTATAACGTATAACGTATAACGTATAACGTATAACGTATAACGTATAACGTATAACGTATAACGTATAACGTACAACGTATAACGTATAACGTACAACGTATAACGTATAACGTATAACGTATAACGTATAACGTATAACGTACAGCGTATAACGTACAACGTATAACGTATAACGTATAACGTAAAGCGTATAACGTACAGCGTATAACGTATAACGTACAACGTATAATTTACAACGTATAACGTACAACGTACAACGTGTAACGTATAACGTATAACGTACAGCGTATAACGTACAGCGTATAACGTACAACGTATAACGTACAACGTGTAACGTATAACGTATAACGTATAACGTATAACGTATAACGTACAGCGTATAACGTATAACGTACAACGTATAACGTACAACGTATAACGTACAACGTACAACGTACAACGTGTAACGTATAACGTATAACGTATAACGTATAACGTACAACGTATAACGTACAACGTATAACGTATAACGTATAACGTATAACGTATAACGTATAACGTATAACGTATAACGTACAACGTATAACGTACAACGTATAACGTATAACGTACAACGTATAACGTACAACGTATAATGTACAGCGTATAACGTATAACGTATAACGTATAACGTATAACGTATAACGTATAACGTATAACGTATAACGTATAACGTATAACGTATAACGTATAACGTATAACGTATAACGTATAACGTATAACGTATAACGTATAACGTATAACGTACAACGTATAACGTACAACGTATAACGTACAACGTATAACGTACAACGTATAACGTATAACGTACAACGTACAACGTACAACGTATAACGTACAACGTACAGCGTATGACGTACAGCGTATAACGTACTGCGTATAACGTATAACGTATAACGTATAACGAATATCGTATAACGTATAACGTATAATGTACAGCGTATAACGTATAACGTATAACGTATAACGTATAACGTATAACGTATAACGTATAACGTATAACGTATAACGTATAACGTATAACGTATAACGTATAACGTACAGCGTATAACGTATAACGTACAACGTATAACGTACAACGTATAACGTACAACGTATAACGTATAACGTATAACGTATAACGTATAACGTATAACGTATAACGTACAGCGTATAACGTATAACGTATAACGTACAACGTATAACGTATAACGTATAACGTATAACGTACAGCGTATAACGTATAACGTACAACGTATAACGTACAACGTATAACGTACAACGTATAACGTACAACGTATAACATACAACGTACAACGTACAACGTGTAACGAATAACGTATAACGTATAACGTATAACGTACAGCATAGAACGTACAGCGTATAACGTATAACGTATAACGTATAACGTATAACGTATAACGTATAACGTATAACGTATAACGTATAACGTACAGCGTATAACGTATAACGTATAACGTATAACGTACAACGTATAACGTACAACGTATAACGTATAACGTATAACGTATAACGTACAGCGTATAACGTATAACGTACAACGTATAACGTACAACGTATAACGTACAACGTATAACGTACAACGTATAATATACAACGTACAACGTACAACGTGTAACGAATAACGTATAACGTATAACGTATAACGTACAGCATAGAACGTACAGCGTATAACGTATAACGTATAACGTATAACGTATAACGTATAACGTATAACGTATAACGTATAACGTATAACGTATAACGTATAACGTATAACGTATAACGTATAACGTATAACGTATAACGTATAACGTATAACGTATAACGTATAACGTATAACGTATAACGTATAACGTATAACGTACAGCGTATAACGTATAACGTACAACGTATAACGTACAACGTATAATGTACAACGTATAACGTACGACGTACAACGTATAACGTACAACGTACAACGTGTAACGTGTAACGTATAACGTATAACGTATAACGTACAGCGTATAACGTACAGCGTATAACGTACAGCGTATAACGTATAACGTACAACGTACGACGTACAACGTGTAACGTATAATGTATAACGTATAACGTACAGCGTATAACGTACAACGTATAACGTACAGCGTATAACGTATACCCTATAAGGTATAACGTATAACGTATAACGTATAACGTATAACGTATAACGTATAACGTACAGCGTATAACGTACAGCGTATAACGTATAACGTATAACGTATAACGTATAACGTATATTGTATAACGTATAACTTATAACGTATAACGTACAACGTATAACGTACAACGTATAACGTATAACGTATAACGTACAGCGTATAACGTACAGCTTATAACGTATAACGTATAACGTATAACGTATAACGTATAACGTATAACGTATAACGTATAACGTATAACGTATAACGTACAACGTATAACGTACAACGTATAACGTATAACGTACAACGTAGAACGTACAACGTACAACGTGTAACGTATAACGTATAACGTATAACGTACAGCGTATAACGTACAGAGTATAACGTACAACGTATAACGTACAACGTATAACGTACAACGTACAACGTACAACGTGTAACGTATAACGTATAACGTATAACGTACAGCGTATAACGTACAGCGTATAACGTGCAGCGTATAACGTATAACGTACAACGTATAACGTACAACGTATAATGTACAGCGTATAACGTATAACGTATAACGTATAACGTATAACGTATAACGTATAACGTATAACGTATAACGTATAACGTATAACGTATAACGTATAACGTATAACGTATAACGTATAACGTATAACGTATAACGTATAACGTATAACGTATAACGTGTAACGAATATCGTATAACGTATAACGTATAATGTACAGCGTATAACGTATAACGTATAACGTATAACGTATAACGTATAACGTATAACGTATAACGTATAACGTATAACGTATAACGTATAACGTATAACGTATAACGTATAACGTATAACGTATAACGTATAACGTATAACGTATAACGTACAGCGTATAACGTACAACGTATAACGTACAGCGTATAACGTACAACGTATAACGTATAACGTATAACGTAAAGCGTATAACGTACAGCGTATAACGTATAACGTACAACGTATAATTTACAACGTATAACGTACAACGTACAACGTGTAACGTATAACGTATAACGTACAGCGTATAACGTACAGCGTATAACGTACAACGTATAACGTACAACGTATAACGTATAACGTATAACGTATAACGTATAACGTACAGCGTATAACGTATAACGTACAACGTATAACGTACAACGTATAACGTATAACGTATAACGTACAGCGTATAACGTATAACGTACAACGTATAACGTACAACGTATAACGTACAACGTACAACGTACAACGTGTAACGTATAACGTATAACGTATAACGTATAACGTACAACGTATAACGTACAACGTATAACGTATAACGTATAACGTACAGCGTATAACGTACAGCTTATAACGTATAACGTATAACGTATAACGTATAACGTATAACGTATAACGTATAACGTATAACGTATAACGTATAACGTATAACGTACAACGTATAACGTATAACGTATAACGTATAACGTACAACGTATAACGTACAACGTATAACATACAACGTACAGCGTATAACGTACAGCGTATAACGTACAGCGTATAACGTACAGCGTATAACGTATAACGTATAACGTATAACGTATAACGTATAACGAATATCGTATAACGTATAACCTATAACGTATAACGTACAACGTATAACGTACAACGTATAACGTATAACGTATAACGTATAACGTACAACGTATAACGTATAACGTACAACGTATAACGTATAACGTATAACGTATAACGTACAGCGTATAACGTATAACGTACAACGTATAACGTACAACGTATAACGTACAACGTATAACGTACAACGTATAATATACAACGTACAACGTACAACGTGTAACGAATAACGTATAACGTATAACGTATAACGTACAGCATAGAACGTACAGCGTATAACGTATAACGTATAACGTATAACGTATAACGTATAACGTATAACGTATAACGTATAACGTATAACGTATAACGTATAACGTATAACGTATAACGTATAACGTATAACGTATAACGTATAACGTATAACGTATAACGTACAGCGTATAACGTATAACGTACAACGTATAACGTACAACGTATAATGTACAACGTATAACGTACGACGTACAACGTATAACGTACAACGTACAACGTGTAACGTGTAACGTATAACGTATAACGTATAACGTACAGCGTATAACGTACAGCGTATAACGTACAGCGTATAACGTATAACGTACAACGTACGACGTACAACGTGTAACGTATAATGTATAACGTATAACGTACAGCGTATAACGTACAACGTATAACGTACAGCGTATAACGTATACCCTATAAGGTATAACGTATAACGTATAACGTATAACGTATAACGTATAACGTATAACGTACAGCGTATAACGTACAGCGTATAACGTATAACGTATAACGTATAACGTATATTGTATAACGTATAACTTATAACGTATAACGTACAACGTATAACGTACAACGTATAACGTATAACGTATAACGTACAGCGTATAACGTACAGCTTATAACGTATAACGTATAACGTATAACGTATAACGTATAACGTATAACGTATAACGTATAACGTATAACGTATAACGTACAACGTATAACGTACAACGTATAACGTATAACGTACAACGTAGAACGTACAACGTACAACGTGTAACGTATAACGTATAACGTATAACGTACAGCGTATAACGTACAGCGTATAACGTACAACGTATAACGTACAACGTATAACGTACAACGTACAACGTACAACGTGTAACGTATAACGTATAACGTATAACGTACAGCGTATAACGTACAGCGTATAACGTGCAGCGTATAACGTATAACGTACAACGTATAACGTACAACGTATAATGTACAGCGTATAACGTATAACGTATAACGTATAACGTATAACGTATAACGTATAACGTATAAAGTATAACGTATAACGTATAACGTATAACGTATAACATATAACGTATAACGTATAACGTATAACGTATAACGTATAACGTATAACGTATAACGTACAACGTATAACGTACAACGTATAACGTACAACGTATAACGTATAACGTACAACGTATAACGTACAACGTATAACGTACAACGTACAGCGTATAACGTACAGCGTATAACGTACAGCGTATAACGTATAACGTATAACGTATAACGAATATCGTATAACGTATAACGTATAATGTACAGCGTATAACGTATAACGTATAACGTATAACGTATAACGTATAACGTATAACGTATAACGTATAACGTATAACGTATAACGTATAACGTATAACGTATAACGTATAACGTATAACGTATAACGTATAACGTATAACGTATAACGTACAGCGTATAACGTACAACGTATAACGTATAACGTATAACGTAAAGCGTATAACGTACAGCGTATAACGTATAACGTACAACGTATAACGTATAACGTACAACGTACAACGTACAACGTGTAACGTATAACGTATAACGTACAGCGTATAACGTACAGCGTATAACGTACAACGTATAACGTACAACGTATAACGTATAACGTATAACGTATAACGTATAACGTACAGCGTATAACGTATAACGTACAACGTATAACGTACAACGTATAACGTACAACGTACAACGTACAACGTGTAACGTATAACGTATAACGTATAACGTATAACGTACAACGTATAACGTACAACGTATAACGTATAACGTATAACGTACAGCGTATAACGTACAGCTTATAACGTATAACGTATAACGTATAACGTATAACGTATAACGTATAACGTATAACGTATAACGTATAACGTATAACGTATAACGTATAACGTATAACGTATAACGTATAACGTATAACGTATAACGTACAACGTATAACGTACAACGTATAACGTATAACGTACAACGTATAACGTACAACGTACAACGTGTAACGTATAACGTATAACGTATAACGTACAGCGTATAACGTACAGCGTATAACGTACAACGTATAACGTACAACGTATAACGTACAACGTACAACGTACAACGTGTAACGTATAACGTATAACGTATAACGTACAGCGTATAACGTACAGCGTATAACGTGCAGCGTATAACGTATAACGTACAACGTATAACGTACAACGTATAATGTACAGCGTATAACGTATAACGTATAACGTATAACGTATAACGTATAACGTATAACGTATAACGTATAACGTATAACGTATAACGTATAACGTATAACGTATAACGTATAACGTATAACGTATAACGTATAACGTATAACGTATAACGTATAACGTATAACGTATAACGTATAACGTATAACGTATAACGTATAACGTATAACGTATAACGTATAACGTATAACGTATAACGTATAACGTACAACGTATAACGTACAACGTATAACGTACAACGTATAACGTACAACGTATAACGTATAACGTACAACGTATAACGTACAACGTATAACGTATAACGTATAACGTATAACGTATAACGTATAACGTATAACGTATAACGTATAACGTATAACGTATAACGTATAACGTATAACGTATAACGTATAACGTATAACGTATAACGTATAACGTATAACGTATAACGTATAACGTATAACGTACAACGTATAACGTATAACGTACAACGTATAACGTATAACGTATAACGTATAACGTATAACGTATAACGTACAGCGTATAACGTACAACGTATAACGTATAACGTATAACGTAAAGCGTATAACGTACAGCGTATAACGTATAACGTACAACGTATAATTTACAACGTATAACGTACAACGTACAACGTGTAACGTATAACGTATAACGTACAGCGTATAACGTACAGCGTATAACGTACAACGTATAACGTACAACGTATAACGTATAACGTATAACGTATAACGTATAACGTATAACGTACAGCGTATAACGTATAACGTACAACGTATAACGTACAACGTATAACGTACAACGTACAACGTACAACGTGTAACGTATAACGTATAACGTATAACGTATAACGTACAACGTATAACGTACAACGTATAACGTATAACGTATAACGTACAGCGTATAACGTACAGCTTATAACGTATAACGTATAACGTATAACGTATAACGTATAACGTATAACGTATAACGTATAACGTATAACGTATAACGTATAACGTATAACGTATAACGTACAACGTATAACGTACAACGTATAACGTATAACGTACAACGTATAACGTACAACGTATAATGTACAGCGTATAACGTATAACGTATAACGTATAACGTATAACGTATAACGTATAACGTATAACGTATAACGTATAACGTATAACGTATAACGTATAACGTATAACGTATAACGTATAACGTATAACGTATAACGTATAACGTATAACGTATAACGTATAACGTATAACGTACAACGTATAACGTACAACGTATAACGTACAACGTATAACGTACAACGTATAACGTATAACGTACAACGTACAACGTACAACGTATAACGAACAACGTACAGCGTATAACGTACAGCGTATAACGTACTGCGTATAACGTATAACGTATAACGTATAACGAATATCGTATAACGTATAACGTATAATGTACAGCGTATAACGTATAACGTATAACGTATAACGTATAACGTATAACGTATAACGTATAACGTATAACGTATAACGTATAACGTATAACGTATAACGTGCAGCGTATAACGTATAACGTACAACGTATAACGTACAACGTATAACGTACAACGTATAACGTATAACGTATAACGTATAACGTATAACGTATAACGTATAACGTATAACGTATAACGTATAACGTATAACGTATAACGTATAACGTATAACGTATAACGTATAACGTACAGCGTATAACGTACTGCGTATAACGTATAACGTATAACGTATAACGAATATCGTATAACGTATAACGTATAATGTACAGCGTATAACGTATAACGTATAACGTATAACGTATAACGTATAACGTATAACGTATAACGTATAACGTATAACGTATAACGTATAACGTATAACGTACAGCGTATAACGTATAACGTACAACGTATAACGTACAACGTATAACGTACAACGTATAACGTATAACGTATAACGTATAACGTATAACGTATAACGTATAACGTATAACGTATAACGTATAACGTATAACGTATAACGTATAACGTATAACGTATAACGTATAACGTACAACGTATAACGTATAACGTACAACGTATAACGTACAACGTACAACGTGTAACGTATAACGTATAACGTATAACGTACAGCGTATAACGTACAACGTATAACGTACAACGTATAACGTACAACGTACAACGTACAACGTGTAACGTATAACGTATAACGTATAACGTACAGCGTATAACGTACAGCGTATAACGTGCAGCGTATAACGTATAACGTACAACGTATAACGTACAACGTATAATGTACAGCGTATAACGTATAACGTATAACATATAACGTATAACGTATAACGTATAACGTATAACGTATAACGTACAACGTATAACGTACAACGTATAACGTACAACGTATAACGTATAACGTACAACGTATAACGTACAACGTATAACGTACAACGTACAGCGTATAACGTACAGCGTATAACGTACAGCGTATAACGTACAACGTATAACGTACAACGTATAACGTACAACGTACAACGTACAACGTGTAACGTATAACGTATAACGTATAACGTACAGCGTATAACGTACAGCGTATAACGTGCAGCGTATAACGTATAACGTACAACGTATAACGTACAACGTATAATGTACAGCGTATAACGTATAACGTATAACGTATAACGTATAACGTATAACGTATAACGTATAACGTATAACGTACAACGTATAACGTACAACGTATAACGTACAACGTATAACGTATAACGTACAACGTATAACGTACAACGTATAACGTACAACGTACAGCGTATAACGTACAGCGTATAACGTACAGCGTATAACGTATAACGTATAACGTATATCGTATAACGTATAACTTATAACGAACAACGTATAACGTACAACGTTTAACGTACAACGTATAACGTATAACGTTCAACGTACAACGTGTACCGTATAACGTATAACATATAACGTATAACGTATAACGTATAACGTATAACGTACAGCGTATAACGTACAACGTATAACGTATAACGTATAACGTAAAGCGTATAACGTACAGCGTATAACGTATAACGTACAACGTATAACGTACAACGTATAACGTACAACGTATAACGTACAACGTACAACGTGTAACGTATAACGTATAACGTACAGCGTATAACGTACAGCGTATAACGTACAACGTATAACGTACAACGTATAACGTATAACGTATAACGTACAGCGTATAACGTATAACGTATAACGTATAATGTACAGCGTATAACGTACAGCGTATAACGTACAGCGTATAACGTATAACGTACAACGTATAACGTACAACGTATAACGTACAGCGTATAACGTACAGCATATAACGTACAGCGTATAACGTATAACGTATAACGTATAACGTATAACGTATAACGTATAACGTATAACGTATAACGTATAACGTATAACGTATAACGTATAACGTATAACGTATAACGTATAACGTATAACGTATAACGTATAACGTATAACGTATAACGTATAACGTATAACGTATAACGTACAGCGTATAACGTATAACGTACAACGTATAACGTACAACGTATAACGTACAACGTATAACGTATAACGTATAACGTATAACCTATAACGTATAACGTATAACGTATAACGTATAACCTATAACGTATAACGTATAACGTACAACGTATAACGTATAACGTACAACGTATAACGTACAACGTACAACGTGTAACGTATAACGTATAACGTACAGCGTATAACGTACAGCGTGTAACGTACAACGTATAACGTACAACGTATAACGTGCAACGTACAACGTACAACGTGTAACGTATAACGTATAACGTATAACGTACAGCGTATAACGTACACGGTATAACGTGCAGCGTATAACGTATAACGTACAACGTATAACGTACAACGTATAATGTACAGCGTATAACGTATAACGTATAACGTATAACGTATAACGTATAACGTATAACGTATAACGTATAACGTATAACGTATAACGTATAACGTATAACGTATAACGTATAACGTATAACGTATAACGTATAACGTATAACGTATAACGTATAACGTACAGCGTATAACGTATAACGTACAACGTATAACGTACAGCGTATAACGTACAGCGTGTAACGTACAACGTATAACGTACAACGTATAACGTGCAACGTACAACGTACAACGTGTAACGTATAACGTATAACGTATAACGTACAGCGTATAACGTATAACGTACAACGTATAACGTACAACGTATAATGTACAACGTATAACGTACGACGTACAACGTGTAACTTATAATGTATAACGTATAACGTACAGCGTATAACGTACAGCGTATAACGTACAGCGTATAACGTATAACGTATAACGTATAACGTATAACGTATAACGTATAACGTATAACGTATAACGTATAACGTACAACGTATAACGTACAATGTATAACGTACAACGTATAACGTATAACGTACAACGTATAACGTACAACGTACAACGTGTAACGTGTAACGTATAACGTATAACGTATGATGTACAGCGTATAACGTAAAGCGTATAACGTACAGCGTATAACGTATTTCGTACAATGTATAACGTACAACGTACAGCGTATAACGTACAGCGTATAACGTACAGCGTATAACGTATAACGTATAACGTATAACGTATATCGTATAACGTATAACGTATAACGTATAACGTATAACGTATAACGTATAACGTATAACGTATAACGTATAACGTATAACGTATAACGTATAACGTATAACGTATAACGTATAACTTATAACGTATAACGTATAACGTATAACGTATAACGTATAACGTATAACGTATAACGTATAACGTATAACGTATAACGTATAACGTATAACGTATAACTTATAACGTATAACGTACAGCGTATAACGTATAACGTACAACGTATAACGTACAACGTATAATGTACAACGTATAACGTACGACGTACAACGTGTAACGTATAATGTATAACGTATAACGTACAGCGTATAACGTACAGCGTATAACGTACAGCGTATAACGTATAACGTATAACGTATAACGTATAACGTATAACGTATAACGTATAACGTATAACGTATAACGTATAACGTACAGCGTATAACGTACAGCGTATAACGTACAGTGTATAACGTATAACGTATAACGTATAACGTATAACGTATAACGTATAACGTATAACGTATAACGTATAACGTATAACGTACAACGTATAACGTACAACGTATAACGTACAACGTATAACGTGCAACGTATAACGTACAACGTATAACGTACAACGTATAACGTACAACGTATAAGGTACAACGTATAACGTACAACGTACAACGTACAACGTGTAACGTGTAACGTATAACGTATAACGTATAACGTACAGCTTATAACGTACAGCGTATAACGTACAGCGTATAACGTATAACGTACAACGTATAACGTACAACGTATAACGTACAGCGTATAACGTACAGCGTATAACGTACAACGTACAACGTGTAACGTATAACGTATAACGTATAACGTACAGCGTATAACGTACAGCGTACAACGTATACCGTATAAGGTATAACGTATAACGTATAACGTACAGCGTATAAAGTATAACGTACAACGTATAACGTACAACGTATGACGTACAACGTATAACGTTCAACGTATAACGTACAAGGTACAACGTACAACGTGTAACGTACAGCGTATAACGTATAACGTATAACGTACAGCGTATAACGTACAGCGTATAACGTACAGCGTATAACGTACAGCGTATAACGTATAACGTATAACGTATAACGTATAACGTATAACGTATATCGTATAACGTATAACTTATAACGTATAACGTACAACGTATAACGTACAACGTATAACGTATAACGTATAATGTATAACGTACAACGTATAACGTACAACGTATAACGTACAACGTATAACGTACAACGTATAACGTACAACGTACAGCGTATAACGTACAGCGTATAACGTACAGCGTATAACGTATAACGTATAACGTATAACGTATATCGTATAACGTATAACTTATAACGTATAACGTAAACGTATAACGTACAACGTATAACGTATAACGTTCAACGTACAACGTGTATCGTATAACGTATAACGTATAACGTACAGCGTATAACGTATAACGTATAACGTACAACGTATAACGTATAACGTATAACGTATAACGTACAGCGTATAACGTATAACGTACAACGTATAACGTACAACGTATAACGTACAACGTATAACGTACAACGTATAACATACAACGTACAACGTACAACGTGTAACGAATAACGTATAACGTATAACGTATAACGTACAGCATAGAACGTACAGCGTATAACGTATAACGTATAACGTATAACGTATAACGTATAACGTATAACGTATAACGTATAACGTATAACGTATAACGTATAACGTATAACGTATAACGTATAACGTACAGCGTATAACGTATAACGTACAACGTATAACGTACAACGTATAATGTACAACGTATAACGTACGACGTACAACGTATAACGTACAACGTACAGCGTATAACGTACAGCGTATAACGTACAGCGTATGACGTACAGCGTATAACGTATAACGTACAACGTATAACGTACAACGTATAACGTACAGCGTATAACGTACAGCGTATAACGTACAACGTACAACGTGTAACGTATAACGTATAACGTATAACGTACAGCGTATAACGTACAGCGTACAACGTATACCGTATAAGGTATAACGTATAACGTATAACGTACAGCGTATAAAGTATAACGTACAACGTATAACGTACAACGTATGACGTACAACGTATAACGTTCAACGTATAACGTACAAGGTACAACGTACAACGTGTAACGTATAACGTATAACGTATAACGTATAACGTACAGCGTATAACGTACAGCGTATAACGTACAGCGTATAACGTACAGCGTATAACGTATAACGTATAACGTATAACGTATAACGTATATCGTATAACGTATAACTTATAACGTATAACGTACAACGTATAACGTACAACGTATAACGTATAACGTATAACGTATAACGTACAACGTATAACGTACAACGTATAACATACAACGTACAGCGTATAACGTACAGCGTATAACGTACAGCGTATAACGTACAGCGTATAACGTATAACGTATAACGTATAACGTATAACGTATAACGAATATCGTATAACGTATAACTTATAACGTATAACGTACAACGTATAACGTACAACGTATAACGTATAACGTATAACGTATAACGTACAACGTATAACGTATAACGTACAACGTATAACGTATAACGTATAACGTATAACGTACAGCGTATAACGTATAACGTACAACGTATAACGTACAACGTATAACGTACAACGTATAACGTACAACGTATAATATACAACGTACAACGTACAACGTGTAACGAATAACGTATAACGTATAACGTATAACGTACAGCATAGAACGTACAGCGTATAACGTATAACGTATAACGTATAACGTATAACGTATAACGTATAACGTATAACGTATAACGTATAACGTATAACGTATAACGTATAACGTATAACGTATAACGTATAACGTATAACGTATAACGTATAACGTATAACGTACAGCGTATAACGTATAACGTACAACGTATAACGTACAACGTATAATGTACAACGTATAACGTACGACGTACAACGTATAACGTACAACGTACAACGTGTAACGTGTAACGTATAACGTATAACGTATAACGTACAGCGTATAACGTACAGCGTATAACGTACAGCGTATAACGTATAACGTACAACGTACGACGTACAACGTGTAACGTATAATGTATAACGTATAACGTACAGCGTATAACGTACAACGTATAACGTACAGCGTATAACGTATACCCTATAAGGTATAACGTACAACGTATAACGTATAACGTATAACGTACAGCGTATAACGTACAGCTTATAACGTATAACGTATAACGTATAACGTATAACGTATAACGTATAACGTATAACGTATAACGTATAACGTATAACGTATAACGTATAACGTATAACGTATAACGTATAACGTATAACGTATAACGTACAACGTGTAACGTGTAACGTATAACGTATAACGTATAACGTACAGCGTATAACGTACAGCGTATAACGTACAGCGTATAACGTATAACGTACAACGTACGACGTACAACGTATAACGTACAACGTACAACGTACAACGTGTAACGTATAACGTATAACGTATAACGTACAGCGTATAACGTACAGCGTATAACGTGCAGCGTATAACGTATAACGTACAACGTATAACGTACAACGTATAATGTACAGCGTATAACGTATAACGTATAACGTATAACGTATAACGTATAACGTATAACGTATAACGTATAACGTATAACGTATAACGTATAACGTATAACGTATAACGTATAACGTATAACGTATAACGTATAACGTATAACATATAACGTATAACGTATAACGTATAACGTATAACGTATAACGTATAACGTATAACGTATAACGTATAACGTATAACGTATAACGTACAACGTATAACGTACAACGTATAACGTACAACGTATAACGTATAACGTACAACGTATAACGTACAACGTATAACGTACAACGTACAGCGTATAACGTACAGCGTATAACGTACAGCGTATAACGTATAACGTATAACGTATAACGAATATCGTATAACGTATAACGTATAATGTACAGCGTATAACGTATAACGTATAACGTATAACGTATAACGTATAACGTATAACGTATAACGTATAACGTATAACGTATAACGTATAACGTATAACGTATAACGTATAACGTATAACGTATAACGTATAACGTATAACGTACAGCGTATAACGTACAACGTATAACGTATAACGTATAACGTAAAGCGTATAACGTACAGCGTATAACGTATAACGTACAACGTATAATTTACAACGTATAACGTACAACGTACAACGTGTAACGTATAACGTATAACGTACAGCGTATAACGTAAAGCGTATAACGTACAACGTATAACGTACAACGTATAACGTATAACGTATAACGTATAACGTATAACGTACAGCGTATAACGTATAACGTACAGCGTATAACGTACAGCGTATAACGTACAACGTATAACGTACAACGTATAACGAACAACGTACAGCGTATAACGTACAGCGTATAACGTACAGCGTATAACGTATAACGTATAACGTATATCGTATAACGTATAACTTATAACGTATAACGTAAACGTATAACGTACAACGTATAACGTATAACGTACAACGTATAACGTACAACGTATAACGTACAGCGTATAACGTATAACGTATAACGTATAACGTATAACGTTTAACGTATAACGTATAACGTATAACGTATAACGTATAACGTATAACGTATAACGTATAACGTATAACGTACAGCGTATAACGTATAACGTACAACGTATAACGTACAACGTATAACGTACAACGTATAACGTACAACGTATAACATACAACGTACAACGTACAACGTGTAACGAATAACGTATAACGTATAACGTACAGCATAGAACGTACAGCGTATAACGTATAACGTATAACGTATAACGTATAACGTATAACGTATAACGTATAACGTATAACGTATAACGTATAACGTATAACGTATAACGTATAACGTATAACGTATAACGTATAACGTATAATGTATAACGTATAACGTATAACGTATAACGTATAACGTATAACGTATAACGTATAACGTATAACGTATAACGTATAACGTATAACGTATAACGTATAACGTATAACGTATAACGTATAACGTATAACGTACAGCGTATAACGTATAACGTACAACGTATAACGTACAACGTATAATGTACAACGTATAACGTACGACGTACAACGTGTAACTTATAATGTATAACGTATAACGTACAGCGTATAACGTACAGCGTATAACGTACAGCGTATAACGTATAACGTATAACGTATAACGTATAACGTATAACGTATAACGTATAACGTACAACGTATAACGGACAACGTATAACGTACAACGTATAACGTATAACGTACAACGTATAACGTACAACGTACAACGTGTAACGTGTAACGTATAACGTATAACGTATGATGTACAGCGTATAACGTAAAGCGTATAACGTACAGCGTATAACGTATAACGTACAACGTATAACGTACAACGTACAGCGTATAACGTACAGCGTATAACGTACAGCGTATAACGTATAACGTATAACGTATAACGTATATCGTATAACGTATAACGTATAACGTATAACGTATAACGTATAACGTATAACGTATAACGTATAACGTATAACGTATAACGTATAACGTATAACGTATAACGTATAACGTATAACGTATAACGTATAACGTATAACGTATAACGTATAACGTATAACGTATAACGTATAACGTATAACGTATAACGTATAACGTATAACGTATAACGTATAACGTATAACGTATAACGTACAGCGTATAACGTATAACATACAACGTATAACGTACAACGTATAATGTACAACGTATAACGTACGACGTACAACGTGTAACGTATAATGTATAACGTATAACGTACAGCGTATAACGTACAGCGTATAACGTACAGCGTATAACGTATAACGTATAACGTATAACGTATAACGTATAACGTATAACGTATAACGTATAACGTATAACGTATAACGTATAACGTATAACGTATAACGTACAGCGTATAACGTACAGCGTATAACGTACAGTGTATAACGTATAACGTATAACGTATAACGTATAACGTATAACGTATAACGTATAACGTATAACGTATAACGTATAACGTACAACGTATAACGTACAACGTATAACGTACAACGTATAACGTACAACGTATAACGTACAACGTATAACGTACAACGTATAAGGTACAACGCATAACGTACAACGTACAACGTACAACGTGTAACGTGTAACGTATAACGTATAACGTATAACGTACAGCTTATAACGTACAGCGTATAACGTACAGCGTATAACGTATAACGTACAACGTATAACGTACAACGTATAACGTACAGCGTATAACGTACAGCGTATAACGTACAACGTACAACGTGTAACGTATAACGTATAACGTATAACGTACAGCGTATAACGTACAGCGTACAACGTATACCGTATAAGGTATAACGTATAACGTATAACGTACAGCGTATAAAGTATAACGTACAACGTATAACGTACAACGTATGACGTACAACGTATAACGTTCAACGTATAACGTACAAGGTACAACGTACAACGTGTAACGTACAGCGTATAACGTATAACGTATAACGTACAGCGTATAACGTACAGCGTATAACGTACAGCGTATAACGTACAGCGTATAACGTATAACGTATAACGTATAACGTATAACGTATAACGTATATCGTATAACGTATAACTTATAACGTATAACGTACAACGTATAACGTACAACGTATAACGTATAACGTATAACGTATAACGTACAACGTATAACGTACAACGTATAACGTACAACGTATAACGTACAACGTATAACGTACAACGTACAGCGTATAACGTACAGCGTATAACGTACAGCGTATAACGTATAACGTATAACGTATAACGTATATCGTATAACGTATAACTTATAACGTATAACGTAAACGTATAACGTACAACGTATAACGTATAACGTATAACGTATAACGTACAACGTATAACGTACAACGTATAATGTACAACGTATAACGTACGACGTACAACGTGTAACTTATAATGTATAACGTATAACGTACAGCGTATAACGTACAGCGTATAACGTACAGCGTATAACGTATAACGTATAACGTATAACGTATAACGTATAACGTATAACGTATAACGTATAACGTATAACGTATAACGTATAACGTATAACGTATAACGTATAACGTACAACGTATAACGTACAACGTATAACGTACAACGTATAACGTATAACGTACAACGTATAACGTACAACGTACAACGTGTAACGTGTAACGTATAACGTATAACGTATGATGTACAGCGTATAACGTAAAGCGTATAACGTACAGCGTATAACGTATAACGTACAACGTATAACGTACAACGTACAGCGTATAACGTACAGCGTATAACGTACAGCGTATAACGTACAGCGTATAACGTATAACGTATAACGTATAACGTATAACGTATATCGTATAACGTATAACGTATAACGTATAACGTATAACGTATAACGTATAACGTATAACGTATAACGTATAACGTATAACGTATAACGTATAACGTATAACGTATAACGTATAACGTATAACGTATAACGTATAACGTATAACGTATAACGTATAACGTATAACGTATAACGTATAACGTATAACGTATAACGTATAACGTATAACGTATAACGTATAACGTATAACGTATAACGTATAACGTATAACGTATAACGTACAGCGTATAACGTATAACGTACAACGTATAACGTACAACGTATAATGTACAACGTATAACGTACGACGTACAACGTGTAACGTATAATGTATAACGTATAACGTACAGCGTATAACGTACAGCGTATAACGTACAGCGTATAACGTATAACGTATAACGTATAACGTATAACGTATAACGTATAACGTATAACGTATAATGTACAGCGTATAACGTACAGCGTATAACGTACAGTGTATAACGTATAACGTATAACGTATAACGTATAACGTATAACGTATAACGTATAACGTATAACGTATAACGTATAACGTATAACGTACAACGTATAACGTACAACGTATAACGTACAACGTATAACGTACAACGTATAACGTACAACGTATAACGTACAACGTATAACGTACAACGTATAAGGTACAACGTATAACGTACAACGTACAACGTACAACGTGTAACATGTAACGTATAACGTATAACGTATAACGTACAGCTTATAACGTACAGCGTATAACGTACAGCGTATAACGTATAACGTACAACGTATAACGTACAACGTATAACGTACAGCGTATAACGTACAGCGTATAACGTACAACGTACAACGTGTAACGTATAACGTATAACGTATAACGTACAGCGTATAACGTACAGCGTACAACGTATACCGTATAAGGTATAACGTATAACGTATAACGTACAGCGTATAAAGTATAACGTACAACGTATAACGTACAACGTATGACGTACAACGTATAACGTTCAACGTATAACGTACAAGGTACAACGTACAACGTGTAACGTACAGCGTATAACGTATAACGTATAACGTACAGCGTATAACGTACAGCGTATAACGTACAGCGTATAACGTACAGCGTATAACGTATAACGTATAACGTATAACGTATAACGTATAACGTATAACGTATATCGTATAACGTATAACTTATAACGTATAACGTACAACGTATAACGTACAACGTATAACGTATAACGTATAACGTATAACGTACAACGTATAACGTACAACGTATAACGTACAACGTATAACGTACAACGTATAACGTACAACGTACAGCGTATAACGTACAGCGTATAACGTACAGCGTATAACGTATAACGTATAACGTATAACGTATATCGTATAACGTATAACTTATAACGTATAACGTAAACGTATAACGTACAACGTATAACGTATAACGTTCAACGTACAACGTGTATCGTATAACGTATAACGTATAACGTACAGCGTATAACGTATAACGTATAACGTACAACGTATAACGTATAACGTATAACGTATAACGTACAGCGTATAACGTATAACGTACAACGTATAACGTACAACGTATAACGTACAACGTATAACGTACAACGTATAACATACAACGTACAACGTACAACGTGTAACGAATAACGTATAACGTATAACGTATAACGTACAGCATAGAACGTACAGCGTATAACGTATAACGTATAACGTATAACGTATAACGTATAACGTATAACGTATAACGTATGACGTATAACGTATAACGTATAACGTATAACGTATAACGTATAACGTATAACGTATAACGTATAACATATAACGTATAACGTATAACGTATAACGTATAACGTATAACGTATAACGTATAACGTACAGCGTATAACGTATAACGTACAACGTATAACGTACAACGTATAATGTACAACGTATAACGTACGACGTACAACGTATAACGTACAACGTACAGCGTATAACGTACAGCGTATAACGTACAGCGTATAACGTACAGCGTATAACGTATAACGTACAACGTATAACGTACAACGTATAACGTACAGCGTATAACGTACAGCGTATAACGTACAACGTACAACGTGTAACGTATAACGTATAACGTATAACGTACAGCGTATAACGTACAGCGTACAACGTATACCGTATAAGGTATAACGTATAACGTATAACGTACAGCGTATAAAGTATAACGTACAACGTATAACGTACAACGTATAACATACAACGTACAGCGTATAACGTACAGCGTATAACGTACAGCGTATAACGTACAGCGTATAACGTACAGCGTATAACGTATAACGTATAACGTATAACGTATAAAGTATAACGTATAACGAATATCGTATAACGTATAACTTATAACGTATAACGTACAACGTATAACGTACAACGTATAACGTATAACGTATAACGTATAACGTACAACGTATAACGTATAACGTACAACGTATAACGTATAACGTATAACGTATAACGTACAGCGTATAACGTATAACGTACAAAGTATAACGTACAACGTATAACGTACAACGTATAACGTACAACGTATAACATACAACGTACAACGTACAACGTGTAACGAATAACGTATAACGTATAACGTATAACGTACAGCATAGAACGTACAGCGTATAACGTATAACGTATAACGTATAACGTATAACGTATAACGTATAACGTATAACGTACAGCGTATAACGTACAGCGTACAACGTATACCGTATAAGGTATAACGTATAACGTATAACGTACAGCGTATAAAGTATAACGTACAACGTATAACGTACAACGTATGACGTACAACGTATAACGTTCAACGTATAACGTACAAGGTACAACGTACAACGTGTAACGTACAGCGTATAACGTATAACGTATAACGTACAGCGTATAACGTACAGCGTATAACGTACAGCGTATAACGTACAGCGTATAACGTATAACGTATAACGTATAACGTATAACGTATAACGTATATCGTATAACGTATAACTTATAACGTATAACGTACAACGTATAACGTACAACGTATAACGTATAACGTATAACGTATAACGTACAACGTATAACGTACAACGTATAACGTACAACGTATAACGTACAACGTATAACGTACAACGTACAGCGTATAACGTACAGCGTATAACGTACAGCGTATAACGTATAACGTATAACGTATAACGTATATCGTATAACGTATAACTTATAACGTATAACGTAAACGTATAACGTACAACGTATAACGTATAACGTTCAACGTACAACGTGTATCGTATAACGTATAACGTATAACGTACAGCGTATAACGTATAACGTATAACGTACAACGTATAACGTATAACGTATAACGTATAACGTACAGCGTATAACGTATAACGTACAACGTATAACGTACAGCGTATAACGTACAACGTATAACGTACAACGTATAACATACAACGTACAACGTACAACGTGTAACGAATAACGTATAACGTATAACGTATAACGTACAGCATAGAACGTACAGCGTATAACGTATAACGTATAACGTATAACGTATAACGTATAACGTATAACGTATAACGTATAACGTATAACGTATAACGTATAACGTATAACGTATAACGTATAACGTATAACGTATAACGTATAACGTATAACGTATAACGTATAACGTATAACGTATAACGTATAACGTACAGCGTATAACGTATAACGTACAACGTATAACGTACAACGTATAATGTACAACGTATAACGTACGACGTACAACGTATAACGTACAACGTACAGCGTATAACGTACAGCGTATAACGTACAGCGTATAACGTACAGCGTATAACGTATAACGTACAACGTATAACGTACAACGTATAACGTACAGCGTATAACGTACAGCGTATAACGTACAACGTACAACGTGTAACGTATAACGTATAACGTATAACGTACAGCGTATAACGTACAGCGTACAACGTATACCGTATAAGGTATAACGTATAACGGATAACGTACAGCGTATAAAGTATAACGTACAACGTATAACGTACAACGTATAACATACAACGTACAGCGTATAACGTACAGCGTATAACGTACAGCGTATAACGTACAGCGTATAACGTACAGCGTATAACGTATAACGTATAACGTATAACGAATATCGTATAACGTATAACTTATAACGTATAACGTACAACGTATAACGTACAACGTATAACGTACAGCGTATAACGTACAGCGTATAACGTATAACGTATAACGTATAACGTATAACGTATAACGTATAACGTATAACGAATATCGTATAACGTATAACTTATAACGTATAACGTACAACGTATAACGTACAACGTATAACGTATAACGTATAACGTATAACGTACAACGTATAACGTATAACGTACAACGTATAACGTATAACGTATAACGTATAACGTACAGCGTATAACGTATAACGTACAACGTATAACGTACAACGTATAACGTACAACGTATAACGTACAACGTATAACATACAACGTACAACGTACAACGTGTAACGAATAACGTATAACGTATAACGTATAACGTACAGCATAGAACGTACAGCGTATAACGTATAACGTATAACGTATAACGTATAACGTATAACGTATAACGTATAACGTACAGCGTATAACGTACAGCGTACAACGTATACCGTATAAGGTATAACGTATAACGTATAACGTACAGCGTATAAAGTATAACGTACAACGTATAACGTACAACGTATGACGTACAACGTATAACGTTCAACGTATAACGTACAAGGTACAACGTACAACGTGTAACGTACAGCGTATAACGTATAACGTATAACGTACAGCGTATAACGTACAGCGTATAACGTACAGCGTATAACGTACAGCGTATAACGTATAACGTATAACGTATAACGTATAACGTATAACGTATATCGTATAACGTATAACTTATAACGTATAACGTACAACGTATAACGTACAACGTATAACGTACAACGTATAACGTATAACGTACAACGTATAACGTACAACGTATAACGTACAACGTATAACGTACAACGTATAACGTACAACGTACAGCGTATAACGTACAGCGTATAACGTACAGCGTATAACGTATAACGTATAACGTATAACGTATATCGTATAACGTATAACTTATAACGTATAACGTAAACGTATAACGTACAACGTATAACGTATAACGTTCAACGTACAACGTGTATCGTATAACGTATAACGTATAACGTACAGCGTATAACGTATAACGTATAACGTACAACGTATAACGTATAACGTATAACGTATAACGTACAGCGTATAACGTATAACGTACAACGTATAACGTACAACGTATAACGTACAACGTATAACGTACAACGTATAACATACAACGTACAACGTACAACGTGTAACGAATAACGTATAACGTATAACGTATAACGTACAGCATAGAATGTACAGCGTATAACGTATAACGTATAACGTATAACGTATAACGTATAACGTATAACGTATAACGTATAACGTATAACGTATAACGTATAACGTATAACGTATAACGTATAACGTATAACGTATAACGTATAACGTATAACGTATAACGTATAACGTATAACGTATAACGTATAACGTATAACGTATAACGTATAACGTATAACGTATAACGTATAAAGTACAGCGTATAACGTAAAACGTACAACGTATAACGTACAACGTATAATGTACAACGTATAACGTACGACGTACAACGTATAACGTACAACGTACAGCGTATAACGTACAGCGTATAACGTACAGCGTATAACGTACAGCGTATAACGTATAACGTACAACGTATAACGTACAACGTATAACGTACAGCGTATAACGTACAGCGTATAACGTACAACGTACAACGTGTAACGTATAACGTATAACGTATAACGTACAGCGTATAACGTACAGCGTACAACGTATACCGTATAAGGTATAACGTATAACGTATAACGTACAGCGTATAAAGTATAACGTACAACGTATAACGTACAACGTATAACATACAACGTACAGCGTATAACGTACAGCGTATAACGTACAGCGTATAACGTACAGCGTATAACGTACAGCGTATAACGTATAACGTATAACGTATAACGTATAACGTATAACGTATAACGAATATCGTATAACGTATAACTTATAACGTATAACGTACAACGTATAACGTACAACGTATAACGTATAACGTATAACGTATAACGTCCAACGTATAACGTATAACGTACAACGTATAACGTATAACGTATAACGTACAGCGTATAACGTATAACGTACAACGTATAACGTACAACGTATAACGTACAACGTATAACGTACAACGTATAACATACAACGTACAACGTACAACGTGTAACGAATAACGTATAACGTATAACGTATAACGTACAGCATAGAACGTACAGCGTATAACGTATAACGTATAACGTATAACGTATAACGTATAACGTATAACGTATAACGTATAACGTATAACGTATAACGTATAACGTATAACGTATAACGTATAACGTATAACGTATAACGTATAACGTATAACGTATAACGTACAGCGTATAACGTATAACGTACAACGTATAACGTACAACGTATAATGTACAACGTATAACGTACGACGTACAACGTATAACGTACAACGTACAACGTGTAACGTGTAACGTATAACGTATAACGTACAGCGTATAACGTACAGCGTATAACGTACAGCGTATAACGTATAACGTACAACGTACGACGTACAACGTGTAACGTATAATGTATAACGTATAACGTACAGCGTATAACGTACAACGTATAACGTACAGCGTATAACGTATACCCTATAAGGTATAACGTATAACGTATAACGTATAACGTATAACGTATAACGTATAACGTATAACGTACAGCGTATAACGTACAGCGTATAACGTATAACGTATAACGTATAACGTATATTGTATAACGTATAACTTATAACGTATAACGTACAACGTATAACGTACAACGTATAACGTATAACGTATAACGTACAGCGTATAACGTACAGCTTATAACGTATAACGTATAACGTATAACGTATAACGTATAACGTATAACGTATAACGTATAACGTACAACGTATAACGTACAACGTATAACGTATAACGTACAACGTAGAACGTACAACGTACAACGTGTAACGTATAACGTATAACGTATAACGTACAGCGTATAACGTACAGCGTATAACGTACAACGGATAACGTACAACGTATAACGTACAACGTACAACGTACAACGTGTAACGTATAACGTATAACGTATAACGTACAGCGTATAACGTACAGCGTATAACGTGCAGCGAATAACGTATAACGTACAACGTATAACGTACAACGTATAATGTACAGCGTATAACGTATAACGTATAACGTATAACGTATAACGTATAACGTATAACGTATAACGTATAACGTATAACGTATAACGTATAACGTATAACGTATAACGTATAACGTATAACGTATAACGTATAACGTATAACGTATAACGTATAACGTATAACGTATAACGTATAACGTATAACGTATAACGTATAACGTATAACGTATAACGTATAACGTATAACGTATAACGTACAACGTATAACGTACAACGTATAACGTACAACGTATAACGTATAACGTACAACGTATAACGTACAGCGTATAACGTACAGCGTATAACGTACAGCGTATAACGTATAACGTATAACGTATAACGAATATCGTATAACGTATAACGTATAATGTACAGCGTATAACGTATAACGTATAACGTATAACGTATAACGTATAACGTATAACGTATAACGTATAACGTATAACGTATAACGTATAAAGTATAACGTATAACGTATAACGTATAACGTATAACGTACAACGTATAACGTACAACGTATAACGTATAACGTACAACGTATAACGTACAACGTATAACGTACAACGTACAGCGTATAACGTACAGCGTATAACGTACAGCGTATAACGTATAACGTATAACGTATAACGAATATCGTATAACGTATAACTTATAACGAACAACGTACAACGTATAACGTACAACGAATAACGTATAACGTTCAACGTACGACGTGTAACGTATAACGTATAACGTATAACGTACAGCGTATAACGTATAACGTATAATGTACAACGTATAACGTATAACGTATAACGTATAACGTACAGCGTATAACGTATAACGTACAACGTATAACGTACAACGTATAACGTACAACGTATAACATACAACGTATAACATACAACGTACAACGTACAACGTGTAACGAATAACGTATAACGTATAACGTACAGCATATAACGTACAGCGTATAACGTATAACGTATAACGTATAACGTATAACGTATAACGTATAACGTATAACGTATAACGTATAACGTATAACGTATAACGTATAACGTATAACGTACAACGTATAACGTACAACGTATAACGTATAACGTATAACGTATAACGTACAGCGTATAACGTACAGCTTATAACGTATAACGTATAACGTATAACGTATAACGTATAACGTATAACGTATAACGTATAACGTATAACGTATAACGTATAACGTATAACGTATAACGTATAACGTACAACGTATAACGTACAACGTATAACGTATAACGTACAACGTATAACGTACAACGTACAACGTGTAACGTATAACGTATAACGTATAACGTACAGCGTATAACGTACAGCGTATAACGTACAACGTATAACGTACAACGTATAACGTACAACGTACAACGTACAACGTGTAACGTATAACGTATAACGTATAACGTACAGCGTATAACGTACATCGTATAACGTGCAGCGTATAACGTATAACGTACAACGTATAACGTACAACGTATAATGTACAGCGTATAACGTATAACGTATAACGTATAACGTATAACGTATAACGTATAACGTATAACGTATAACGTACAACGTATAACGTACAACGTATAACGTACAACGTATAACGTATATCGTATAACGTATAACTTATAACGAACAACGTATAACGTACAACGTTTAACGTACAACGTATAACGTATAACGTTCAACGTACAACGTGTACCGTATAACGTATAACGTATAACGTATAACGTATAACGTATAACGTATAACGTATAACGTATAACGTATAACGTACAGCGTATAACGTACAACGTATAACGTATAACGTATAACATAAAGCGTATAACGTACAGCGTATAACGTATAACGTACAACGTATAACGTACAACGTATAACGTATAACGTATAACGTACAACGTGTAACGTATAACGTATAACGTACAGCGTATAACGTACAGCGTATAACGTACAACGTATAACGTACAACGTATAACGTATAACGTATAACGTACAGCGTATAACGTATAACGTATAACGTATAACGTACAGCGTATAACGTACAGCGTATAACGTACAGCGTATAACGTACAGCGTATAACGTATAACGTACAACGTATAACGTACAGCGTATAACGTACAGCATATAACGTACAGCGTATAACGTATAACGTATAACGTATAACGTATAACGTATAACGTATAACGTATAACGTATAACGTATAACGTGCAGCGTATAACGTATAACGTACAACGTATAACGTACAACGTATAATGTACAGCGTATAACGTATAACGTACAACGTATAACGTATAACGTATAACGTATAACGTATAACGTATAACGTACAACGTATAACGTACAACGTATAACGTACAACGTATAACGTATAACGTACAACGTATAACGTACAACGTATAACGTACAACGTACAGCGTATAACGTATAACGTACAACGTATAACGTACAACGTATAACGTACAACGTATAACGTATAACGTATAACGTATAACGTACAGCGTATAACGTACAGCGTGTAACGTACAACGTATAACGTACAACGTATAACGTGCAACGTACAACGTACAACGTGTAACGTATAACGTATAACGTATAACGTACAGCGTATAACGTACACGGTATAACGTGCAGCGTATAACGTATAACGTACAACGTATAACGTACAACGTATAATGTACAGCGTATAACGTATAACGTATAACGTATAACGTATA
Source organism: Lasioglossum morio (assembly GCA_916610235.2). NCBI lineage: Eukaryota > Metazoa > Arthropoda > Insecta > Hymenoptera > Halictidae > Lasioglossum > Lasioglossum morio. The sequence continues at coordinate 417,908 of CAKAJA020000254.1, read as the reverse complement.
ACGTATAACGTATAACGTATAACGTATAACGTATAACGTATAACGTATAACGTATAACGTACAACGTATAACGTACAACGTATAACGTACAACGTATAACGTATAACGTACAACGTATAACGTACAACGTATAACGTACAACGTACAGCGTATAACGTACAGCGTATAACGTACAGCGTATAACGTATAACGTATAACGTATAACGTATATCGTATAACGTATAACTTATAACGAACAACGTATAACGTACAACGTTTAACGTACAACGTATAACGTATAACGTTCAACGTACAACGTGTACCGTATAACGTATAACGTATAACGTATAACGTATAACGTATAACGTATAACGTACAGCGTATAACGTACAACGTATAACGTATAACGTATAACGTAAAGCGTATAACGTACAGCGTATAACGTATAACGTACAACGTATAACGTACAACGTACAACGTATAACGTATAACGTATAACGTATAACGTATAACGTATAACGTACAACGTATAACGTATAACGTACAACGTATAACGTACAACGTATAACGTACAACGTATAACGTATAACGTATAACGTACAGCGTATAACGTATAACGTATAACGTATAACGTACAGCGTATAACGTACAGCGTATAACGTACAGCGTATAACGTACAGCGTATAACGTATAACGTACAACGTATAACGTACAGCGTATAACGTACAGCATATAACGTACAGCGTATAACGTATAACGTATAACGTATAACGTATAACGTATAACGTATAACGTATAACGTATAACGTATAACGTGCAGCGTATAACGTATAACGTACAACGTATAACGTACAACGTATAATGTACAGCGTATAACGTATAACGTACAACGTATAACGTATAACGTATAACGTATAACGTATAACGTATAACGTACAACGTATAACGTACAACGTATAACGTACAACGTATAACGTATAACGTACAACGTATAACGTACAACGTATAACGTACAACGTACAGCGTATAACGTATAACGTACAACGTATAACGTACAACGTATAACGTACAACGTATAACGTATAACGTATAATGTATAACGTACAGCGTATAACGTACAGCGTGTAACGTACAACGTATAACGTACAACGTATAACGTGCAACGTACAACGTACAACGTGTAACGTATAACGTATAACGTATAACGTACAGCGTATAACGTACACGGTATAACGTGCAGCGTATAACGTATAACGTACAACGTATAACGTACAACGTATAATGTACAGCGTATAACGTATAACGTATAACGTATAACGTATAACGTATAACGTATAACGTATAACGTATAACGTATAACGTATAACGTATAACGTACAACGTATAACGTACAACGTATAACGTACAACGTATAACGTATAACGTACAACGTATAACGTACAACGTATAACGTACAACGTACAGCGTATAACGTACAGCGTATAACGTACAGCGTATAACGTATAACGTATAACGTATAACGTATATCGTATAACGTATAACTTATAACGAACAACGTATAACGTACAACGTTTAACGTACAACGTATAACGTATAACGTTCAACGTACAACGTGTACCGTATAACGTATAACGTATAACGTATAACGTATAACGTATAACGTATAACGTACAGCGTATAACGTACAACGTATAACGTATAACGTATAACGTAAAGCGTATAACGTACAGCGTATAACGTATAACGTACAACGTATAACGTACAACGTATAACGTACAACGTACAACGTGTAACGTATAACGTATAACGTACAGCGTATAACGTACAGCGTATAACGTACAACGTATAACGTACAACGTAAAACGTATAACGTATAACGTATAACGTATAACGTACAGCGTATAACGTATAACGTACAGCGTATAACGTACAGCGTATAACGTACAACGTATAACGTACAACGTATAACGAACAACGTACAGCGTATAACGTACAGCGTATAACGTACAGCGTATAACGTATAACGAATAACGTATAACGTATAACGTACAGCATAGAACGTACAGCGTATAACGTATAACGTATAACGTATAACGTATAACGTATAACGTATAACGTATAACGTATAACGTATAACGTATAACGTATAACGTATAACGTATAACGTATAACGTATAACGTATAACGTATAACGTATAACGTATAACGTATAACGTATAACGTATAACGTATAACGTATAACGTATAACGTATAACGTATAACGTATAACGTATAACGTATAACGTATAACGTATAACGTATAACGTATAACGTATAACGTATAACGTATAACGTATAACGTATAACGTACAGCGTATAACGTATAACGTACAACATATAACGTACAACGTATAATGTACAACGTATAACGTACGACGTACAACGTGTAACTTATAATGTATAACGTATAACGTACAGCGTATAACGTACAGCGTATAACGTACAGCGTATAACGTATAACGTATAACGTATAACGTATAACGTATAACGTATAACGTATAACGTATAACGTATAACGTATAACGTATAACGTATAACGTACAACGTATAACGTACAACGTATAACGTACAACGTATAACGTATAACGTATAACGTACAACGTATAACGTACAACGTACAACGTGTAACGTGTAACGTATAACGTATAACGTATGATGTACAGCGTATAACGTAAAGCGTATAACGTACAGCGTATAACGTATAACGTACAACGTATAACATACAACGTACAACGTATAACGTACAACGTATAACGTACAACGTATAACGTATAACGTACAACGTATAACGTACAACGTATAACGTACAACGTACAGCGTATAACGTATAACGTACAACGTATAACGTACAACGTATAACGTACAACGTATAACGTATAACGTATAACGTATAACGTACAGCGTATAACGTACAGCGTGTAACGTACAACGTATAACGTACAACGTATAACGTGCAACGTACAACGTACAACGTGTAACGTATAACGTATAACGTATAACGTACAGCGTATAACGTACACGGTATAACGTGCAGCGTATAACGTATAACGTACAACGTATAACGTACAACGTATAATGTACAGCGTATAACGTATAACGTATAACGTATAACGTATAACGTATAACGTATAACGTATAACGTATAACGTATAACGTATAACGTATAACGTACAACGTATAACGTACAACGTATAACGTACAACGTATAACGTATAACGTACAACGTATAACGTACAACGTATAACGTACAACGTATAGCGTATAACGTACAGCGTATAACGTACAGCGTATAACGTATAACGTATAACGTATAACGTATATCGTATAACGTATAACTTATAACGAACAACGTATAACGTACAACGTTTAACGTACAACGTATAACGTATAACGTTCAACGTACAACGTGTACCGTATAACGTATAACGTATAACGTATAACGTATAACGTATAACGTATAACGTACAGCGTATAACGTACAACGTATAACGTATAACGTATAACGTAAAGCGTATAACGTACAGCGTATAACGTATAACGTACAACGTATAACGTACAACGTATAACGTACAACGTACAACGTGTAACGTATAACGTATAACGTACAGCGTATAACGTACAGCGTATAACGTATAACGTATAACGTATAACGTATAACGTACAGCGTATAACGTATAACGTACAGCGTATAACGTACAGCGTATAACGTACAACGTATAACGTACAACGTATAACGAACAACGTACAGCGTATAACGTACAGCGTATAACGTACAGCGTATAACGTATAACGAATAACGTATAACGTATAACGTACAGCATAGAACGTACAGCGTATAACGTATAACGTATAACGTATAACGTATAACGTATAACGTATAACGTATAACGTATAACGTATAACGTATAACGTATAACGTATAACGTATAACGTATAACGTATAACGTATAACGTATAACGTATAACGTATAACGTATAACGTATAACGTATAACGTATAACGTATAACGTATAACGTATAACGTATAACGTATAACGTATAACGTATAACGTATAACGTATAACGTATAACGTATAACGTATAACGTATAACGTATAACGTATAACGTATAACGTATAACGTACAGCGTATAACGTATAACGTACAACATATAACGTACAACGTATAATGTACAACGTATAACGTACGACGTACAACGTGTAACTTATAATGTATAACGTATAACGTACAGCGTATAACGTACAGCGTATAACGTACAGCGTATAACGTATAACGTATAACGTATAACGTATAACGTATAACGTATAACGTATAACGTATAACGTATAACGTATAACGTATAACGTATAACGTATAACGTACAACGTATAACGTACAACGTATAACGTACAACGTATAACGTATAACGTATAACGTACAACGTATAACGTACAACGTACAACGTGTAACGTGTAACGTATAACGTATAACGTATGATGTACAGCGTATAACGTAAAGCGTATAACGTACAGCGTATAACGTATAACGTACAACGTATAACATACAACGTACAGCGTATAACGTACAGCGTATAACGTACAGCGTATAACGTATAACGTATAACGTATAACGTATATCGTATAACGTATAACGTATAACGTATAACGTATAACGTATAACGTATAACGTATAACGTATAACGTATAACGTATAACGTATAACGTATAACGTATAACGTATAACGTATAACGTATAACGTATAACGTATAACGTATAACGTATAACGTATAACGTATAACGTATAACGTATAACGTATAACGTATAACGTATAACGTATAACGTATAACGTATAACGTATAACGTATAACGTATAACGTATAACGTATAACGTATAACGTATAACGTATAACGTATAACGTATAACGTATAACGTATAACGTATAACGTATAACGTATAACGTATAACGTATAACGTATAACGTATAACGTATAACGTATAACGTATAACGTATAACGTATAACGTATAACGTATAACGTATAACGTATAACGTATAACGTATAACGTATAACGTATAACGTATAACGTACAGCGTATAACGTAGAACGTACAACGTATAACGTACAACGTATAATGTACAACGTATAACGTACGACGTACAACGTGTAACGTATAATGTATAACGTATAACGTACAGCGTATAACGTACAGCGTATAACGTACAGCGTATAACGTATAACGTATAACGTATGACGTATAACGTATAACGTATAACGTATAACGTATAACGTACAGCGTATAACGTACAGCGTATAACGTACAGTGTATAACGTATAACGTATAACGTATAACGTATAACGTATAACGTATAACGTATAACGTATAACGTATAACGTATAACGTATAACGTATAACGTACAACGTATAACGTACAACGTATAACGTACAACGTATAACGTACAACGTATAACGTACAACGTATAACGTACAACGTATAACGTACAACGTATAAGGTACAACGTATAACGTACAACGTACAACGTACAACGTGTAACGTGTAACGTATAACGTATAACGTATAACGTACAGCTTATAACGTACAGCGTATAACGTACAGCGTATAACGTATAACGTACAACGTATAACGTACAACGTATAACGTACAGCGTATAACGTACAGCGTATAACGTACAACGTACAACGTGTAACGTATAACGTATAACGTATAACGTACAGCGTATAACGTACAGCGTACAACGTATACCGTATAAGGTATAACGTATAACGTATAACGTACAGCGTATAAAGTATAACGTACAACGTATAACGTACAACGTATGACGTACAACGTATAACGTTCAACGTATAACGTACAAGGTACAACGTACAACGTGTAACGTATAACGTATAACGTATAACGTATAACGTACAACGTATAACGTATAACGTATAACGTATAACGTACAACGTATAACGTACAACGTATAACGTACAACGTATAACGTACAACGTATAACGTACAACGTACAGCGTATAACGTACAGCGTATAACGTACAGCGTATAACGTATAACGTATAACGTATAACGTATATCGTATAACGTATAACTTATAACGTATAACGTAAACGTATAACGTACAACGTATAACGTATAACGTTCAACGTACAACGTGTATCGTATAACGTATAACGTATAACGTACAGCGTATAACGTATAACGTACAACGTATAACGTACAACGTATAACGTACAACGTATAACGTACAACGTATAACATACAACGTACAACGTACAACGTGTAACGAATAACGTATAACGTATAACGTATAACGTACAGCATAGAACGTACAGCGTATAACGTATAACGTATAACGTATAACGTATAACGTATAACGTATAACGTATAACGTATAACGTATAACGTATAACGTATAACGTATAACGTATAACGTATAACGTATAACGTATAACGTATAACGTATAACGTATAACGTATAACGTATAACGTATAACGTATAACGTATAACGTATAACGTATAACGTATAACGTATAACGTATAACGTATAACGTATAACGTATAACGTATAACGTATAACGTACAACGTATAACGTATAACGTATAACGTATAACGTACAGCGTATAACGTATAACGTACAACGTATAACATACAACGTACAACGTACAACGTGTAACGAATAACGTATAACGTATAACGTATAACGTACAGCATAGAACGTACAGCGTATAACGTATAACGTATAACGTATAACGTATAACGTATAACGTATAACGTATAACGTATAACGTATAACGTATAACGTATAACGTATAACGTATAACGTATAACGTATAACGTATAACGTATAACGTATAACGTATAACGTACAGCGTATAACGTATAACGTATAACGTACAACGTATAACGTATAACGTATAACGTATAACGTACAGCGTATAACGTATAACGTACAACGTATAACGTACAACGTATAACGTACAACGTATAACGTACAACGTATAACATACAACGTACAACGTACAACGTGTAACGAATAACGTATAACGTATAACGTATAACGTACAGCATAGAACGTACAGCGTATAACGTATAACGTATAACGTATAACGTATAACGTATAACGTATAACGTATAACGTATAACGTATAACGTATAACGTATAACGTATAACGTATAACGTATAACGTATAACGTATAACGTATAACGTATAACGTATAACGTATAACGTATAACGTATAACGTATAACGTATAACGTATAACGTATAACGTATAACGTACAGCGTATAACGTATAACGTACAACGTATAACGTACAACGTATAATGTACAACGTATAACGTACGACGTACAACGTATAACGTACAACGTACAGCGTATAACGTACAGCGTATAACGTACAGCGTATAACGTACAGCGTATAACGTATAACGTACAACGTATAACGTACACCGTATAACGTACAGCGTATAACGTACAGCGTATAACGTACAACGTACAACGTGTAACGTATAACGTATAACGTATAACGTACAGCGTATAACGTACAGCGTACAACGTATACCGTATAAGGTATAACGTATAACGTATAACGTACAGCGTATAAAGTATAACGTACAACGTATAACGTACAACGTATGACGTACAACGTATAACGTTCAACGTATAACGTACAAGGTACAACGTACAACGTGTAACGTATAACGTATAACGTATAACGTATAACGTACAACGTATAACGTATAACGTATAACGTATAACGTACAACGTATAACGTACAACGTATAACGTACAACGTATAACGTACAACGTATAACGTACAACGTACAGCGTATAACGTACAGCGTATAACGTACAGCGTATAACGTATAACGTATAACGTATAACGTATATCGTATAACGTATAACTTATAACGTATAACGTAAACGTATAACGTACAACGTATAACGTATAACGTTCAACGTACAACGTGTATCGTATAACGTATAACGTATAACGTACAGCGTATAACGTATAACGTATAACGTACAACGTATAACGTATAACGTATAACGTATAACGTACAGCGTATAACGTATAACGTACAACGTATAACGTACAACGTATAACGTACAACGTATAACGTACAACGTATAACATACAACGTACAACGTACAACGTGTAACGAATAACGTATAACGTATAACGTATAACGTACAGCATAGAACGTACAGCGTATAACGTATAACGTATAACGTATAACGTATAACGTATAACGTATAACGTATAACGTATAACGTATAACGTATAACGTATAACGTATAACGTATAACGTATAACGTATAACGTATAACGTATAACGTATAACGTATAACGTATAACGTATAACGTATAACGTATAACGTATAACGTATAACGTATAACGTATAACGTATAACGTATAACGTATAACGTATAACGTATAACGTATAACGTATAACGTACAGCGTATAACGTATAACGTACAACGTATAACGTACAACGTATAATGTACAACGTATAACGTACGACGTACAACGTATAACGTACAACGTACAGCGTATAACGTACAGCGTATAACGTACAGCGTATAACGTACAGCGTATAACGTATAACGTACAACGTATAACGTACACCGTATAACGTACAGCGTATAACGTACAGCGTATAACGTACAACGTACAACGTGTAACGTATAACGTATAACGTATAACGTACAGCGTATAACGTACAGCGTACAACGTATACCGTATAAGGTATAACGTATAACGTATAACGTACAGCGTATAAAGTATAACGTACAACGTATAACGTACAACGTATGACGTACAACGTATAACGTTCAACGTATAACGTACAAGGTACAACGTACAACGTGTAACGTATAACGTATAACGTATAACGTATAACGTACAACGTATAACGTATAACGTATAACGTATAACGTATAACGTATAACGTACAACGTATAACGTACAACGTATAACGTACAACGTATAACGTACAACGTACAGCGTATAACGTACAGCGTATAACGTACAGCGTATAACGTATAACGTATAACGTATAACGTATATCGTATAACGTATAACTTATAACGTATAACGTAAACGTATAACGTACAACGTATAACGTATAACGTTCAACGTACAACGTGTATCGTATAACGTATAACGTATAACGTACAGCGTATAACGTATAACGTATAACGTACAACGTATAACGTATAACGTATAACGTATAACGTACAGCGTATAACGTATAACGTACAACGTATAACGTACAACGTATAACGTACAACGTATAACGTACAACGTATAACATACAACGTACAACGTACAACGTGTAACGAATAACGTATAACGTATAACGTATAACGTACAGCATAGAACGTACAGCGTATAACGTATAACGTATAACGTATAACGTATAACGTATAACGTATAACGTATAACGTATAACGTATAACGTATAACGTATAACGTATAACGTATAACGTATAACGTATAACGTATAACGTATAACGTATAACGTATAACGTATAACGTATAACGTATAACGTATAACGTATAACGTATAACGTATAACGTATAACGTACAGCGTATAACGTATAACGTACAACGTATAACGTACAACGTATAATGTACAACGTATAACGTACGACGTACAACGTATAACCTACAACGTACAGCGTATAACGTACAGCGTATAACGTACAGCGTATAACGTACAGCGTATAACGTATAACGTACAACGTATAACGTACACCGTATAACGTACAGCGTATAACGTACAGCGTATAACGTACAACGTACAACGTGTAACGTATAACGTATAACGTATAACGTACAGCGTATAACGTACAGCGTACAACGTATACCGTATAAGGTATAACGTATAACGTATAACGTACAGCGTATTAAGTATAACGTACAACGTATAACGTACAACGTATGACGTACAACGTATAACGTTCAACGTATAACGTACAAGGTACAACGTACAACGTGTAACGTATAACGTATAACGTATAACGTATAACGTACAGCGTATAACGTACAGCGTATAACGTACAGCGTATAACGTACAGCGTATAACGTATAACGTATAACGTATAACGTATAACGTATAACGTATATCGTATAACGTATAACTTATAACGTATAACGTACAACGTATAACGTACAACGTATAACGTATAACGTATAACGTACAACGTATAACGTACAACGTATAACATACAACGTACAGCGTATAACGTACAGCGTATAACGTACAGCGTATAACGTACAGCGTATAACGTACAGCGTATAACGTATAACGTATAACGTATAACGTATAACGTATAACGTATAACGTATATCGTATAACGTATAACTTATAACGTATAACGTACAACGTATAACGTACAACGTATAACGTACAACGTATAACGTATAACGTATAACGTATAACGTACAACGTATAACGTATAACGTACAACGTATAACGTATAACGTATAACGTATAACGTACAACGTATGACGTACAACGTATAACGTATAACGTATAACGTACGACGTACAACGTATAACGTACAACGTACAGCGTATAACGTACAGCGTATAACGTACAGCGTATAACGTATTACGTATAACGTATAACGTATATCGTATAACGTATAACTTATAACATATAACGTAAACGTATAACGTACAACGTATAACGTACAACGTATAACATACAACGTACAACGTACAACGTGTAACGAATAACGTATAACGTATAACGTATAACGTACAGCATAGAACGTACAGCGTATAACGTATAACGTATAACGTATAACGTATAACGTACAGCGTATAACGTATAACGTATAACGTATAACGTACAGCGTATAACGTACAGCGTATAACGTACAGCGTATAACGTACAGCGTATAACGTATAACGTACAACGTATAACGTACAGCGTATAACGTACAGCATATAACGTACAGCGTATAACGTATAACGTATAACGTATAACGTATAACGTATAACGTATAACGTATAACGTATAACGTATAACGTATAACGAATAACGTATAACGTATAACGTATAACGTATAACGTGCAGCGTATAACGTATAACGTACAACGTATAACGTACAACGTATAATGTACAGCGTATAACGTATAACGTACAACGTATAACGTATAACGTATAACGTATAACGTATAACGTATAACGTACAACGTATAACGTACAACGTATAACGTACAACGTATAACGTATAACGTACAACGTATAACGTACAACGTATAACGTACAACGTACAGCGTATAACGTATAACGTACAACGTATAACGTACAACGTATAACGTACAACGTATAACGTATAACGTATAACGTATAACGTACAGCGTATAACGTACAGCGTGTAACGTACAACGTATAACGTACAACGTATAACGTGCAACGTACAACGTACAACGTGTAACGTATAACGTATAACGTATAACGTACAGCGTATAACGTACACGGTATAACGTGCAGCGTATAACGTATAACGTATAACGTATAACGTATAACGTATAATGTACAGCGTATAACGTATAACGTATAACGTATAACGTATAACGTATAACGTATAACGTATAACGTATAACGTATAACGTATAACGTATAACGTACAACGTATAACGTACAACGTATAACGTACAACGTATAACGTATAACGTACAACGTATAACGTACAACGTATAACGTACAACGTACAGCGTATAACGTACAGCGTATAACGTACAGCGTATAACGTATAACGTATAACGTATAACGTATAACGTACAGCGTATAACGTACAGCATATAACGTACAGCGTATAACGTATAACGTATAACGTATAACGTATAACGTATAACGTATAACGTATAACGTATAACGTGCAGCGTATAACGTATAACGTACAACGTATAACGTACAACGTATAATGTACAGCGTATAACGTATAACGTACAACGTATAACGTATAACGTATAACGTATAACGTATAACGTATAACGTACAACGTATAACGTACAACGTATAACGTATAACGTACAACGTATAACGTACAACGTATAACGTACAACGTATAACGTACAACGTACAGCGTATAACGTATAACGTACAACGTATAACGTACAACGTATAACGTACAACGTATAACGTATAACGTATAACGTATAACGTACAGCGTATAACGTACAGCGTGTAACGTACAACGTATAACGTACAACGTATAACGTGCAACGTACAACGTACAACGTGTAACGTATAACGTATAACGTATAACGTACAGCGTATAACGTACACGGTATAACGTGCAGCGTATAACGTATAACGTACAACGTATAACGTACAACGTATAATGTACAGCGTATAACGTATAACGTATAACGTATAACGTATAACGTATAACGTATAACGTATAACGTATAACGTATAACGTATAACGTATAACGTACAACGTATAACGTACAACGTACAACGTGTACCGTATAACGTATAACGTATAACGTATAACGTATAACGTATAACGTATAACGTACAGCGTATAACGTACAACGTATAACGTATAACGTATAACGTAAAGCGTATAACGTACAGCGTATAACGTATAACGTACAACGTATAACGTACAACGTATAACGTACAACGTACAACGTGTAACGTATAACGTATAACGTACAGCGTATAACGTACAGCGTATAACGTACAACGTATAACGTACAACGTAAAACGTATAACGTATAACGTATAACGTATAACGTACAGCGTATAACGTATAACGTACAGCGTATAACGTACAGCGTATAACGTACAACGTATAACGTACAACGTATAACGAACAACGTACAGCGTATAACGTACAGCGTATAACGTACAGCGTATAACGTATAACGTATAACGTATATCGTATAACGTATAACTTATAACGTATAACGTAAACGTATAACGTACAACGTATAACGTATAACGTACAACGTATAACGTACAACGTATAACGTACAGCGTATAACGTATAACGTATAACGTATAACGTATAACGTTTAAGGTATAACGTATAACGTATAACGTATAACGTATAACGTATAACGTATAACGTACAGCGTATAACGTATAACGTACAACGTATAACGTACAACGTATAACGTACAACGTATAACGTACAACGTATAACATACAACGTACAACGTACAACGTGTAACGAATAACGTATAACGTATAACGTACAGCATAGAACGTACAGCGTATAACGTATAACGTATAACGTATAACGTATAACGTATAACGTATAACGTATAACGTATAACGTATAACGTATAACGTATAACGTATAACGTATAACGTATAACGTATAACGTATAACGTATAACGTATAACGTATAACGTATAACGTATAACGTATAACGTATAACGTATAACGTATAACGTATAACGTATAACGTATAACGTATAACGTATAACGTATAACGTATAACGTATAACGTATAACGTATAACGTATAACGTATAACGTATAACGTATAACGTACAGCGTATAACGTATAACGTACAACGTATAACGTACAACGTATAATGTACAACGTATAACGTACGACGTACAACGTGTAACTTATAATGTATAACGTATAACGTACAGCGTATAACGTACAGCGTATAACGTACAGCGTATAACGTATAACGTATAACGTATAACGTATAACGTATAACGTATAACGTATAACGTATAACGTATAACGTATAACGTATAACGTATAACGTATAACGTACAACGTATAACGTACAACGTATAACGTACAACGTATAACGTATAACGTATAACGTACAACGTATAACGTACAACGTACAACGTGTAACGTGTAACGTATAACGTATAACGTATGATGTACAGCGTATAACGTAAAGCGTATAACGTACAGCGTATAACGTATAACGTACAACGTATAACATACAACGTACAGCGTATAACGTACAGCGTATAACGTACAGCGTATAACGTATAACGTATAACGTATATCGTATAACGTATAACGTATAACGTATAACGTATAACGTATAACGTATAACGTATAACGTATAACGTATAACGTATAACGTATAACGTATAACGTATAACGTATAACGTATAACGTATAACGTATAACGTATAACGTATAACGTATAACGTATAACGTATAACGTATAACGTATAACGTATAACGTATAACGTATAACGTATAACGTATAACGTATAACGTATAACGTATAACGTATAACGTATAACGTATAACGTATAACGTATAACGTATAACGTATAACGTATAACGTATAACGTATAACGTATAACGTATAACGTATAACGTATAACGTATAACGTATAACGTATAACGTATAACGTATAACGTATAACGTATAACGTATAACGTATAACGTATAACGTATAACGTATAACGTATAACGTATAACGTATAACGTATAACGTATAACGTATAACGTACAGCGTATAACGTATAACGTACAACGTATAACGTACAACGTATAATGTACAACGTATAACGTACGACGTACAACGTGTAACGTATAATGTATAACGTATAACGTACAGCGTATAACGTACAGCGTATAACGTACAGCGTATAACGTATAACGTATAACGTATGACGTATAACGTATAACGTATAACGTATAACGTATAACGTACAGCGTATAACGTACAGCGTATAACGTACAGTGTATAACGTATAACGTATAACGTATAACGTATAACGTATAACGTATAACGTATAACGTATAACGTATAACGTATAACGTATAACGTACAACGTATAACGTACAACGTATAACGTACAACGTATAACGTACAACGTATAACGTACAACGTATAACGTACAACGTATAACGTACAACGTATAAGGTACAACGTATAACGTACAACGTACAACGTACAACGTGTAACGTGTAACGTATAACGTATAACGTATAACGTATAACGTATAACGTACAGCGTATAACGTACAGCGTGTAACGTACAACGTATAACGTACAACGTATAACGTGCAACGTACAACGTACAACGTGTAACGTATAACGTATAACGTATAACGTACAGCGTATAACGTACACGGTATAACGTGCAGCGTATAACGTATAACGTACAACGTATAACGTACAACGTATAATGTACAGCGTATAACGTATAACGTATAACGTATAACGTATAACGTATAACGTATAACGTATAACGTATAACGTATAACGTATAACGTATAACGTACAACGTATAACGTACAACGTACAACGTGTACCGTATAACGTATAACGTATAACGTATAACGTATAACGTATAACGTATAACGTACAGCGTATAACGTACAACGTATAACGTATAACGTATAACGTAAAGCGTATAACGTACAGCGTATAACGTATAACGTACAACGTATAACGTACAACGTATAACGTACAACGTACAACGTGTAACGTATAACGTATAACGTACAGCGTATAACGTACAGCGTATAACGTACAACGTATAACGTACAACGTAAAACGTATAACGTATAACGTATAACGTATAACGTACAGCGTATAACGTATAACGTACAGCGTATAACGTACAGCGTATAACGTACAACGTATAACGTACAACGTATAACGAACAACGTACAGCGTATAACGTACAGCGTATAACGTACAGCGTATAACGTATAACGTATAACGTATATCGTATAACGTATAACTTATAACGTATAACGTAAACGTATAACGTACAACGTATAACGTATAACGTACAACGTATAACGTACAACGTATAACGTACAGCGTATAACGTATAACGTATAACGTATAACGTATAACGTTTAAGGTATAACGTATAACGTATAACGTATAACGTATAACGTATAACGTATAACGTACAGCGTATAACGTATAACGTACAACGTATAACGTACAACGTATAACGTACAACGTATAACGTACAACGTATAACATACAACGTACAACGTACAACGTGTAACGAATAACGTATAACGTATAACGTACAGCATAGAACGTACAGCGTATAACGTATAACGTATAACGTATAACGTATAACGTATAACGTATAACGTATAACGTATAACGTATAACGTATAACGTATAACGTATAACGTATAACGTATAACGTATAACGTATAACGTATAACGTATAACGTATAACGTATAACGTATAACGTATAACGTATAACGTATAACGTATAACGTATAACGTATAACGTATAACGTATAACGTATAACGTATAACGTATAACGTATAACGTATAACGTATAACGTATAACGTATAACGTATAACGTATAACGTACAGCGTATAACGTATAACGTACAACGTATAACGTACAACGTATAATGTACAACGTATAACGTACGACGTACAACGTGTAACTTATAATGTATAACGTATAACGTACAGCGTATAACGTACAGCGTATAACGTACAGCGTATAACGTATAACGTATAACGTATAACGTATAACGTATAACGTATAACGTATAACGTATAACGTATAACGTATAACGTATAACGTATAACGTATAACGTACAACGTATAACGTACAACGTATAACGTACAACGTATAACGTATAACGTATAACGTACAACGTATAACGTACAACGTACAACGTGTAACGTGTAACGTATAACGTATAACGTATGATGTACAGCGTATAACGTAAAGCGTATAACGTACAGCGTATAACGTATAACGTACAACGTATAACATACAACGTACAGCGTATAACGTACAGCGTATAACGTACAGCGTATAACGTATAACGTATAACGTATATCGTATAACGTATAACGTATAACGTATAACGTATAACGTATAACGTATAACGTATAACGTATAACGTATAACGTATAACGTATAACGTATAACGTATAACGTATAACGTATAACGTATAACGTATAACGTATAACGTATAACGTATAACGTATAACGTATAACGTATAACGTATAACGTATAACGTATAACGTATAACGTATAACGTATAACGTATAACGTATAACGTATAACGTATAACGTATAACGTATAACGTATAACGTATAACGTATAACGTATAACGTATAACGTATAACGTATAACGTATAACGTATAACGTATAACGTATAACGTATAACGTATAACGTATAACGTATAACGTATAACGTATAACGTATAACGTATAACGTATAACGTATAACGTATAACGTATAACGTATAACGTATAACGTATAACGTATAACGTATAACGTATAACGTACAGCGTATAACGTATAACGTACAACGTATAACGTACAACGTATAATGTACAACGTATAACGTACGACGTACAACGTGTAACGTATAATGTATAACGTATAACGTACAGCGTATAACGTACAGCGTATAACGTACAGCGTATAACGTATAACGTATAACGTATGACGTATAACGTATAACGTATAACGTATAACGTATAACGTACAGCGTATAACGTACAGCGTATAACGTACAGTGTATAACGTATAACGTATAACGTATAACGTATAACGTATAACGTATAACGTATAACGTATAACGTATAACGTATAACGTATAACGTACAACGTATAACGTACAACGTATAACGTACAACGTATAACGTACAACGTATAACGTACAACGTATAACGTACAACGTATAACGTACAACGTATAAGGTACAACGTATAACGTACAACGTACAACGTACAACGTGTAACGTGTAACGTATAACGTATAACGTATAACGTACAGCTTATAACGTACAGCGTATAACGTACAGCGTATAACGTATAACGTACAACGTATAACGTACAACGTATAACGTACAGCGTATAACGTACAGCGTATAACGTACAGTGTATAACGTATAACGTATAACGTACAACGTATAACGTATAACGTATAACGTATAACGTACAGCGTATAACGTATAACGTACAACGTATAACGTACAACGTATAACGTACAACGTATAACGTACAACGTATAACATACAACGTACAACGTACAACGTGTAACGAATAACGTATAACGTATAACGTATAACGTACAGCATAGAACGTACAGCGTATAACGTATAACGTATAACGTATAACGTATAACGTATAACGTATAACGTATAACGTATAACGTATAACGTATAACGTATAACGTATAACGTATAACGTATAACGTATAACGTATAACGTATAACGTATAACGTATAACGTATAACGTATAACGTATAACGTATAACGTATAACGTATAACGTATAACGTATAACGTATAACGTATAACGTATAACGTATAACGTATAACGTATAACGTACAGCGTATAACGTATAACGTACAACGTATAACGTACAACGTATAATGTACAACGTATAACGTACGACGTACAACGTATAACGTACAACGTACAGCGTATAACGTACAGCGTATAACGTACAGCGTATAACGTACAGCGTATAACGTATAACGTACAACGTATAACGTACACCGTATAACGTACAGCGTATAACGTACAGCGTATAACGTACAACGTACAACGTGTAACGTATAACGTATAACGTATAACGTACAGCGTATAACGTACAGCGTACAACGTATACCGTATAAGGTATAACGTATAACGTATAACGTACAGCGTATAAAGTATAACGTACAACGTATAACGTACAACGTATGACGTACAACGTATAACGTTCAACGTATAACGTACAAGGTACAACGTACAACGTGTAACGTATAACGTATAACGTATAACGTATAACGTACAACGTATAACGTATAACGTATAACGTATAACGTACAACGTATAACGTACAACGTATAACGTACAACGTATAACGTACAACGTATAACGTACAACGTACAGCGTATAACGTACAGCGTATAACGTACAGCGTATAACGTATAACGTATAACGTATAACGTATATCGTATAACGTATAACTTATAACGTATAACGTAAACGTATAACGTACAACTTATAACGTATAACGTTCAACGTACAACGTGTATCGTATAACGTATAACGTATAACGTACAGCGTATAACGTATAACGTATAACGTACAACGTATAACGTATAACGTATAACGTATAACGTACAGCGTATAACGTATAACGTACAACGTATAACGTACAACGTATAACGTACAACGTATAACGTACAACGTATAACATACAACGTACAACGTACAACGTGTAACGAATAACGTATAACGTATAACGTATAACGTACAGCATAGAACGTACAGCGTATAACGTATAACGTATAACGTATAACGTATAACGTATAACGTATAACGTATAACGTATAACGTATAACGTATAACGTATAACGTATAACGTATAACGTATAACGTATAACGTATAACGTATAACGTATAACGTATAACGTATAACGTATAACGTATAACGTATAACGTATAACGTATAACGTATAACGTATAACGTATAACGTATAACGTATAACGTATAACGTACAGCGTATAACGTATAACGTACAACGTATAACGTACAACGTATAATGTACAACGTATAACGTACGACGTACAACGTATAACGTACAACGTACAGCGTATAACGTACAGCGTATAACGTACAGCGTATAACGTACAGCGTATAACGTATAACGTACAACGTATAACGTACACGGTATAACGTACAGCGTATAACGTACAGCGTATAACGTACAACGTACAACGTGTAACGTATAACGTATAACGTATAACGTACAGCGTATAACGTACAGCGTACAACGTATACCGTATAAGGTATAACGTATAACGTATAACGTACAGCGTATTAAGTATAACGTACAACGTATAACGTACAACGTATGACGTACAACGTATAACGTTCAACGTATAACGTACAAGGTACAACGTACAACGTGTAACGTATAACGTATAACGTATAACGTATAACGTACAGCGTATAACGTACAGCGTATAACGTACAGCGTATAACGTACAGCGTATAACGTATAACGTATAACGTATAACGTATAACGTATATCGTATAACGTATAACTTATAACGTATAACGTACAACGTATAACGTACAACGTATAACGTATAACGTATAACGTACAACGTATAACGTACAACGTATAACATACAACGTACAGCGTATAACGTACAGCGTATAACGTACAGCGTATAACGTACAGCGTATAACGTACAGCGTATAACGTATAACGTATAACGTATAACGTATAACGTATAACGTATAACGTATAACGTATATCGTATAACGTATAACTTATAACGTATAACGTACAACGTATAACGTACAACGTATAACGTATAACGTATAACGTATAACGTACAACGTATAACGTATAACGTACAACGTATAACGTATAACGTATAACGTATAACGTACAACGTATGACGTACAACGTATAACGTATAACGTATAACGTACGACGTACAACGTATAACGTACAACGTACAGCGTATAACGTACAGCGTATAACGTACAGCGTATAACGTATTACGTATAACGTATAACGTATATCGTATAACGTATAACTTATAACATATAACGTAAACGTATAACGTACAACGTATAACGTACAACGTATAACATACAACGTACAACGTACAACGTGTAACGAATAACGTATAACGTATAACGTATAACGTACAGCATAGAACGTACAGCGTATAACGTATAACGTATAACGTATAACGTATAACGTATAACGTATAACGTATAACGTATAACGTATAACGTATAACGTATAACGTATAACGTATAACGTATAACGTATAACGTATAACGTGTAACGTATAACGTATAACGTATAACGTACAGCGTATAACGTATAACGTACAACGTATAACGTACAACGTATAATGTACAACGTATAACGTACGACGTATAACGTATAACGTATAACGTATAACGTGTAACGTATAACGTATAACGTATAACGTACAGCGTATAACGTATAACGTACAACGTATAACGTACAACGTATAATGTACAACGTATAACGTACGACGTACAACTTGTAACGTATAATGTATAACGTATAACGTACAGCGTATAACGTACAGCGTATAACGTACAGCGTATAACGTATAACGTATAACGTATAACGTACAACGTATAACGTACAACGTATAACATACAACGTATAACGTACAACGTATAACGTACAACGTATAACGTACAACGTATAACGTACAACGTATAACGCACAACGTACAACGTACAACGTGTAACGTGTAACGTATAACGTATAACGTATAACGTACAGCTTATAACGTACAGCGTATAACGTACAGCGTATAACGTATAACGTACAACGTATAACGTACAACGTATAACGTACAGCGTATAACGTACAGCGTATAACGTACAACGTACAACGTGTAACGTATAACGTATAACGTATAACGTTCAGCGTATAACGTACAGCGTACAACGTATACCCTATAAGGTATAACGTATAACGTATAACGTATAACGTATAACGTACAGCGTATAACGTGTAACGTACAACGTATAACGTACAACGTATAATGTACAACGTATAACGTACGACGTACAACGTATAACGTACAACGTACAGCGTATAACGTACAGCGTATAACGTACAGCGTATAACGTACAGCGTATAACGTATAACGTACAACGTATAACGTATAACGTATAACGTATAACGTATAACGTATAACGTATAACGTATAACGTATAACGTATAACGTACAACGTATAACGTATAACGTTCAACGTACAACGTGTATCGTATAACGTATAACGTATAACGTATAACGTACAGCGTATAACGTATAACGTATAACGTACAACGTATAACGTATAACGTACAACGTGTAACGTATAACGTATAACGTATAACGTATAACGTATAACGTACAGCGTATAAAGTATAACGTACAACGTATAACGTACAACGTATAACGTACAACGTATAACGTACAACGTATAACGTACAACGTATAACATACAACGTACAGCGTATAACGTACAGCGTATAACGTACAGCGTATAACGTATAACGTATAACGTATAACGTATATCGTATAACGTATAACTTATAACGTATAACGTATAACGTAAACGTATAACGTACAACGTATAACGTATAACGTTCAACGTACAACGTGTATCGTATAACGTATAACGTATAACGTATAACGTATAACGTACAACGTATAACGTATAACGTATAACGTATAACGTACAGCGTATAACGTACAGCGTATAACGTACAGCGTATAACGTACAGCGTATAACGTATAACGTATAACGTATAACGTATATCGTATAACGTATAACTTATAACGTATAACGTACAACGTATAACGTACAACGTATAACGTACAACGTATAACGTACAACGTATAACATACAACGTACAACGTACAACGTGTAACGAATAACGTATAACGTATAACGTATAACGTACAGCATAGAACGTACAGCGTATAACGTATAACGTATAACGTATAACGTAAAACGTATAACGTATAACGTATAACGTATAACGTATAACGTATAACGTATAACGTATAACGTATAACGTATAACGTACAGCGTATAACGTATAACGTACAACGTATAACGTACAACGTATAATGTACAACGTATAACGTACGACGTACGACGTACAACGTATAACGTACAACGTACAGCGTATAACGTACAGCGTATAACGTACAGCGTATAACGTATAACGTATAACGTATAACGTATAACGTATATCGTATAACGTATAACTTATAACGTATAACGTAAACGTATAACGTACAACGTATAACGTATAACGTTCAACGTACAACGTGTATCGTATAACGTATAACGTATAACGTACAGCGTATAACGTATAACGTATAACGTACAACGTATAACGTATAACGTATAACGTATAACGTACAGCGTATAACGTATAACGTACAACGTATAACGTACAACGTATAACGTACAACGTATAACGTACAACGTATAACATACAACGTACAACGTACAACGTGTAACGAATAACGTATAACGTATAACGTATAACGTACAGCATAGAACGTACAGCGTATAACGTATAACGTATAACGTATAACGTATAACGTATAACGTATAACGTATAACGTATAACGTATAACGTATAACGTATAACGTATAACGTATAACGTATAACGTATAACGTATAACGTATAACGTATAACGTATAACGTATAACGTATAACGTATAACGTATAACGTATAACGTATAACGTATAACGTATAACGTATAACGTATAACGTGTAACGTATAACGTATAACGTATAACGTACAGCGTATAACGTATAACGTACAACGTATAACGTACAACGTATAATGTACAACGTATAATGTACGACGTACAACGTGTAACGTATAATGTATAACGTATAACGTACAGCGTATAACGTACAGCGTATAACGTACAGCGTATAACGTATAACGTATAACGTATAACGTATAACGTATAACGTACAACGGATAACGTACAGCGTATAACGTATAACATATAACGTATAACGTATAACGTACAACGGATAACGTACAGCGTATAACGTACAACGTATAACGTATAACGTATAACGTATAACGTATAACGTATAACGTACAACGTATAACGTACAACGTATAACGTACAACGTATAACGCACAACGTACAACGTACAACGTGTAACGTGTAACGTATAACGTATAACGTATAACGTACAGCTTATAACGTACAGCGTATAACGTACAGCGTATAACGTATAACGTACAACGTATAACGTACAACGTATAACGTACAGCGTATAACGTACAGCGTATAACGTACAACGTACAACGTGTAACGTATAACGTATAACGTATAACGTACAGCGTATAACGTACAGCGTACAACGTATACCCTATAAGGTATAACGTATAACGTATAACGTATAACGTATAACGTATAACGTATAACGTACAGCGTATAACGTACAGCGTATAACGTACAGTGTATAACGTATAACGTACAGCGTACAACGTATACCCTATAAGGTATAACGTATAACGTACAACGTATAACGTATAACGTTCAACGTACAACGTGTATCGTATAACGTATAACGTATAACGTATAACGTACAACGTATAACGTATAACGTATAACGTATAACGTACAGCGTATAACGTACAGCGTATAACGTACAGCGTATAACGTACAGCGTATAACGTATAACGTATAACGTATAACGTATAACGTATATCGTATAACGTATAACTTATAACGTATAACGTACAACGTACAACGTACAACGTGTAACGAATAACGTATAACGTATAACGTATAACGTACAGCATAGAACGTACAGCGTATAACGTATAACGTATAACGTATAACGTATAACGTATAACGTATAACGTATAACGTATAACGTATAACGTATAACGTATAACGTATAACGTACAACGTATAACGTATAACGTATAACGTATAACGTATAACGTATAACGTATAACGTATAACGTATAACGTATAACGTATAACGTATAACGTATAACGTATAACGTATAACGTATAACGTATAACGTATAACGTATAACGTATAACGTATAACGTATAACGTATAACGTACAACGTATAACGTATATCGTATAACGTATAACTTATAACGTATAACGTACAACGTACAACGTACAACGTGTAACGAATAACGTATAACGTATAACGTACAGCATAGAACGTACAGCGTATAACGTATAACGTATAACGTATAACGTATAACGTATAACGTATAACGTATAACGTATAACGTATAACGTATAACGTGTAACGTATAACGTATAACGTATAACGTACAGCGTATAACGTATAACGTACAACGTATAACGTACAACGTATAATGTACAACGTATAACGTACGACGTACAACTTGTAACGTATAATGTATAACGTATAACGTACAGCGTATAACGTACAGCGTATAACGTACAGCGTATAACGTATAACGTATAACGTATAACGTACAACGTATAACGTACAACGTATAACATACAACGTATAACGTACAACGTATAACGTACAACGTATAACGTACAACGTATAACGTACAACGTATAACGCACAACGTACAACGTACAACGTGTAACGTGTAACGTATAACGTATAACGTATAACGTACAGCTTATAACGTACAGCGTATAACGTACAGCGTATAACGTATAACGTACAACGTATAACGTACAACGTATAACGTACAGCGTATAACGTACAGCGTATAACGTACAACGTACAACGTGTAACGTATAACGTATAACGTATAACGTTCAGCGTATAACGTACAGCGTACAACGTATACCCTATAAGGTATAACGTATAACGTATAACGTATAACGTATAACGTACAGCGTATAACGTGTAACGTACAACGTATAACGTACAACGTATAATGTACAACGTATAACGTACGACGTACAACGTATAACGTACAACGTACAGCGTATAACGTACAGCGTATAACGTACAGCGTATAACGTACAGCGTATAACGTATAACGTACAACGTATAACGTATAACGTATAACGTATAACGTATAACGTATAACGTATAACGTATAACGTATAACGTATAACGTACAACGTATAACGTATAACGTTCAACGTACAACGTGTATCGTATAACGTATAACGTATAACGTATAACGTACAGCGTATAACGTATAACGTATAACGTACAACGTATAACGTATAACGTACAACGTGTAACGTATAACGTATAACGTATAACGTATAACGTATAACGTACAGCGTATAAAGTATAACGTACAACGTATAACGTACAACGTATAACGTACAACGTATAACGTACAACGTATAACGTACAACGTATAACATACAACGTACAGCGTATAACGTACAGCGTATAACGTACAGCGTATAACGTATAACGTATAACGTATAACGTATATCGTATAACGTATAACTTATAACGTATAACGTAAACGTATAACGTACAACGTATAACGTATAACGTTCAACGTACAACGTGTATCGTATAACGTATAACGTATAACGTATAACGTATAACGTACAACGTATAACGTATAACGTATAACGTATAACGTACAGCGTATAACGTACAGCGTATAACGTACAGCGTATAACGTACAGCGTATAACGTATAACGTATAACGTATAACGTATATCGTATAACGTATAACTTATAACGTATAACGTACAACGTATAACGTACAACGTATAACGTACAACGTATAACGTACAACGTATAACATACAACGTACAACGTACAACGTGTAACGAATAACGTATAACGTATAACGTATAACGTACAGCATAGAACGTACAGCGTATAACGTATAACGTATAACGTATAACGTATAACGTATAACGTATAACGTATAACGTATAACGTATAACGTATAACGTATAACGTATAACGTATAACGTATAACGTACAGCGTATAACGTATAACGTACAACGTATAACGTACAACGTATAATGTACAACGTATAACGTACGACGTACGACGTACAACGTATAACGTACAACGTACAGCGTATAACGTACAGCGTATAACGTACAGCGTATAACGTATAACGTATAACGTATAACGTATAACGTATATCGTATAACGTATAACTTATAACGTATAACGTAAACGTATAACGTACAACGTATAACGTATAACGTTCAACGTACAACGTGTATCGTATAACGTATAACGTATAACGTACAGCGTATAACGTATAACGTATAACGTACAACGTATAACGTATAACGTATAACGTATAACGTACAGCGTATAACGTATAACGTACAACGTATAACGTACAACGTATAACGTACAACGTATAACGTACAACGTATAACATACAACGTACAACGTACAACGTGTAACGAATAACGTATAACGTATAACGTATAACGTACAGCATAGAACGTACAGCGTATAACGTATAACGTATAACGTATAACGTATAACGTATAACGTATAACGTATAACGTATAACGTATAACGTATAACGTATAACGTATAACGTATAACGTATAACGTATAACGTATAACGTATAACGTATAACGTATAACGTATAACGTATAACGTATAACGTATAACGTATAACGTATAACGTATAACGTATAACGTATAACGTATAACGTGTAACGTATAACGTATAACGTATAACGTACAGCGTATAACGTATAACGTACAACGTATAACGTACAACGTATAATGTACAACGTATAATGTACGACGTACAACGTGTAACGTATAATGTATAACGTATAACGTACAGCGTATAACGTACAGCGTATAACGTACAGCGTATAACGTATAACGTATAACGTATAACGTATAACGTATAACGTACAACGGATAACGTACAGCGTATAACGTATAACATATAACGTATAACGTATAACGTACAACGGATAACGTACAGCGTATAACGTACAACGTATAACGTATAACGTATAACGTATAACGTATAACGTACAACGTATAACGTACAACGTATAACGTACAACGTATAACGCACAACGTACAACGTACAACGTGTAACGTGTAACGTATAACGTATAACGTATAACGTACAGCTTATAACGTACAGCGTATAACGTACAGCGTATAACGTATAACGTACAACGTATAACGTACAACGTATAACGTACAGCGTATAACGTACAGCGTATAACGTACAACGTACAACGTGTAACGTATAACGTATAACGTATAACGTACAGCGTATAACGTACAGCGTACAACGTATACCCTATAAGGTATAACGTATAACGTATAACGTATAACGTATAACGTATAACGTATAACGTACAGCGTATAACGTACAGCGTATAACGTACAGTGTATAACGTATAACGTACAGCGTACAACGTATACCCTATAAGGTATAACGTATAACGTACAACGTATAACGTATAACGTTCAACGTACAACGTGTATCGTATAACGTATAACGTATAACGTATAACGTACAACGTATAACGTACAACGTATAATGTACAACGTATAACGTACGACGTACAACGTGTAACGTATAATGTATAACGTATAACGTACAGCGTATAACGTACAGCGTATAACGTACAGCGTATAACGTATAACGTATAACGTATAACGTATAACGTATAACGTACAACGGATAACGTACAGCGTATAACGTATAACATATAACGTATAACGTATAACGTACAACGGATAACGTACAGCGTATAACGTACAACGTATAACGTATAACGTATAACGTATAACGTATAACGTATAACGTACAGCGTATAACGTACAGCGTATAACGTACAGTGTATAACGTATAACGTATAACGTATAACGTATAACGTATAACGTATAACGTATAACGTATAACGTATAACGTATAACGTACAACGTATAACGTACAACGTATAACGTACAACGTATAACGTACAACGTATAACGTACAACGTATAACGTACAACGTATAACGTACAACGTATAACGCACAACGTACAACGTACAACGTGTAACGTGTAACGTATAACGTATAACGTATAACGTACAGCTTATAACGTACAGCGTATAACGTACAGCGTATAACGTATAACGTACAACGTATAACGTACAACGTATAACGTACAGCGTATAACGTACAGCGTATAACGTACAACGTACAACGTGTAACGTATAACGTATAACGTATAACGTACAGCGTATAACGTACAGCGTACAACGTATACCCTATAAGGTATAACGTATAACGTATAACGTATAACGTATAACGTATAACGTATAACGTATAACGTATAACGTACAGCGTATAACGTACAGCGTATAACGTACAGTGTATAACGTATAACGTTTAACGTATAACGTATAACGTATAACGTATAACGTATAACGTACAACGTATAACGTACAACGTATAACGTACAACGTATAACGTACAACGTATAACGTACAACGGATAACGTACATCGTATAACGTATAACGTATAACATATAACGTACAGCGTATAACGTACAGCGTACAACGTATACCGTATAAGGTATAACGTATAACGTATATCGTATAACGTATAACTTATAACGTATAACGTAAACGTATAACGTACAACGTATAACGTATAACGTTCAACGTACAACGTGTATCGTATAACGTATAACGTATAACGTACAGCGTATAACGTATAACGTATAACGTATAACGTACAACGTATAACGTATAACGTAGAACGTATAACGTACAGCGTATAACGTATAACGTACAACGTATAACGTACAACGTATAACGTACAACGTATAACGTACAACGTATAACATACAACGTACAACGTACAACGTGTAACGAATAACGTATAACGTATAACGTATAACGTACAGCATAGAACGTACAGCGTATAACGTATAACGTATAACGTATAACGTATAACGTATAACGTATAACGTATAACGTATAACGTATAACGTATAACGTATAACGTACAGCGTATAACGTATAACGTACAACGTATAACGTATAACGTATAACGTATAACGTATAACGTATAACGTATAACGTATAACGTATAACGTATAACGTATAACGTATAACGTATAACGTATAACGTACAGCGTATAACGTACAGCGTATAACGTACAGTGTATAACGTATAACGTATAACGTATAACGTATAACGTATAACGTATAACGTATAACGTATAACGTACAACGTATAACGTACAACGTATAACGTACAACGTATAACGTACAACGTATAACGTACAACGTATAACGTACAACGTATAACGTACAACGTATAACGTACAACGTATAACGTACAACGTACAACGTACAACGTGTAACGTGTAACGTGTAACGTATAACGTATAACGTATAACGTACAGCTTATATCGTACAGCGTATAACGTACAGCGTATAACGTATAACGTACAACGTATAACGTACAACGTATAACGTACAGCGTATAACGTACAGCGTATAACGTACAACGTACAACGTGTAACGTTTAACGTATAACGTATAACGTACAGCGTATAACGTACAGCGTACAACGTATACCGTATAAGGTATAACGTATAACGTATAACGTACAGCGTATAAAGTATAACGTACAACGTATAACGTACAACGTATGACGTACAACGTATAACGTTCAACGTATAACGTACAAGGTACAACGTACAACGTGTAACGTATAACGTATAACGTATAACGTATAACGTACAGCGTATAACGTACAGCGTATAACGTACAGCGTATAACGTACAGCGTATAACGTATAACGTATAACGTATAACGTATAACGTACAACGGATAACGTACAGCGTATAACGTACAGTGTATAACGTATAACGTATAACGTATAACGTATAACGTACAACGTATAACGTACAACGTATAACGTACAACGTATAACGTACAACGTATAACGTACAACGTATAACGTACAACGTATAACGTACAACGTATAACGTACAACGTATAACGCACAACGTACAACGTACAACGTGTAACGTGTAACGTATAACGTATAACGTATAACGTACAGCTTATAACGTACAGCGTATAACGTACAGCGTATAACGTATAACGTACAACGTATAACGTACAACGTATAACGTACAGCGTATAACGTACAGCGTATAACGTACAACGTACAACGTGTAACGTATAACGTATAACGTATAACGTACAGCGTATAACGTACAGCGTACAACGTATAACGTACAACGTATAACGTACAACGTATAACGTACAACGTATAACGTACAACGTACAACGTACAACGTGTAACGTGTAACGTATAACGTATAACGTATAACGTACAGCTTATAACGTACAGCGTATAACGTACAGCGTATAACGTATAACGTACAACGTATAACGTACAACGTATAACGTACAGCGTATAACGTATAACGTATAACATATAACGTACAGCGTATAACGTACAGCGTACAACGTATACCGTATAAGGTATAACGTATAACGTATATCGTATAACGTATAACTTATAACGTATAACGTAAACGTATAACGTACAACGTATAACGTATAACGTTCAACGTACAACGTGTATCGTATAACGTATAACGTATAACGTACAACGTATAACGTACAACGTATATCGTACAACGTATAACATACAACGTACAACGTACAACGTGTAACGTATAACGTATAACGTATAACGTATAACGTACAGCATAGAACGTACAGCGTATAACGTATAACGTATAACGTATAACGTATAACGTATAACGTATAACGTATAACGTATAACGTATAACGTATAACGTATAACGTATAACGTATAACGTATAACGTATAACGTATAACGTACAGCATAGAACGTACAGCGTATAACGTATAACGTACAACGTACAACGTGTAACGAATAACGTATAACGTATAACGTATAACGTACAGCATAGAACGTACAGCGTATAACGTATAACGTATAACGTATAACGTATAACGTATAACGTATAACGTATAACGTATAACGTATAACGTATAACGTATAACGTATAACGTATAACGTATAACGTATAACGTATAACGTATAACGTATAACGTATAACGTATAACGTATAACGTATAACGTATAACGTATAACGTATAACGTATAACGTATAACGTATAACGTATAACGTATAACGTTCAACGTATAACGTACAAGGTACAACGTACAACGTGTAACGTATAACGTATAACGTATAACGTATAACGTATAACGTACAGCGTATAACGTACAGCGTATAACGTACAGCGTATAACGTACAGCGTATAACGTATAACGTATAACGTATAACGTATAACGTACAACGGATAACGTACAGCGTATAACGTACAGTGTATAACGTATAACGTATAACGTATAACGTATAACGTATAACGTACAACGTATAACGTACAACGTATAACGTACAACGTATAACGTACAACGTATAACGTACAACGTATAACGTACAACGTATAACGTACAACGTATAACGTACAACGTATAACGTACAACGTATAACGTACAACGTATAACGTACAACGTATAACGTACAACGTATAACGCACAACGTACAACGTACAACGTGTAACGTGTAACGTATAACGTATAACGTATAACGTACAGCTTATAACGTACAGCGTATAACGTACAGCGTATAACGTATAACGTACAACGTATAACGTATAACGTATAACGTATAACGTATAACGTATAACGTACAACGTATAACATACAACGTACAACGTACAACGTGTAACGAATAACGTATAACGTATAACGTATAACGTACAGCATAGAACGTACAGCGTATAACGTATAACGTATAACGTATAACGTATAACGTATAACGTATAACGTATAACGTATAACGTATAACGTATAACGTATAACGTATAACGTATAACGTATAACGTATAACGTATAACGTACAGCATAGAACGTACAGCGTATAACGTATAACGTACAACGTACAACGTGTAACGAATAACGTATAACGTATAACGTATAACGTACAGCATAGAACGTACAGCGTATAACGTATAACGTATAACGTATAACGTATAACGTACAGCGTATAACGTACAACGTACAACGTGTAACGTTTAACGTATAACGTATAACGTACAGCGTATAACGTACAGCGTACAACGTATACCGTATAAGGTATAACGTATAACGTATAACGTACAGCGTATAAAGTATAACGTACAACGTATAACGTACAACGTATGACGTACAACGTATAACGTTCAACGTATAACGTACAAGGTACAACGTACAACGTGTAACGTATAACGTATAACGTATAACGTATAACGTACAGCGTATAACGTACAGCGTATAACGTACAGCGTATAACGTACAGCGTATAACGTATAACGTATAACGTATAACGTATAACGTACAACGGATAACGTACAGCGTATAACGTACAGTGTATAACGTATAACGTATAACGTATAACGTATAACGTACAACGTATAACGTACAACGTATAACGTACAACGTATAACGTACAACGTATAACGTACAACGTATAACGTACAACGTATAACGTACAACGTATAACGTACAACGTATAACGCACAACGTACAACGTACAACGTGTAACGTGTAACGTATAACGTATAACGTATAACGTACAGCTTATAACGTACAGCGTATAACGTACAGCGTATAACGTATAACGTACAACGTATAACGTACAACGTATAACGTACAGCGTATAACGTACAGCGTATAACGTACAACGTACAACGTGTAACGTATAACGTATAACGTATAACGTACAGCGTATAACGTACAGCGTACAACGTATAACGTACAACGTATAACGTACAACGTATAACGTACAACGTATAACGTACAACGTACAACGTACAACGTGTAACGTGTAACGTATAACGTATAACGTATAACGTACAGCTTATAACGTACAGCGTATAACGTACAGCGTATAACGTATAACGTACAACGTATAACGTACAACGTATAACGTACAGCGTATAACGTATAACGTATAACATATAACGTACAGCGTATAACGTACAGCGTACAACGTATACCGTATAAGGTATAACGTATAACGTATATCGTATAACGTATAACTTATAACGTATAACGTAAACGTATAACGTACAACGTATAACGTATAACGTTCAACGTACAACGTGTATCGTATAACGTATAACGTATAACGTACAACGTATAACGTACAACGTATAACGTACAACGTATAACATACAACGTACAACGTACAACGTGTAACGAATAACGTATAACGTATAACGTATAACGTACAGCATAGAACGTACAGCGTATAACGTATAACGTATAACGTATAACGTATAACGTATAACGTATAACGTATAACGTATAACGTATAACGTATAACGTATAACGTATAACGTATAACGTATAACGTATAACGTATAACGTACAGCATAGAACGTACAGCGTATAACGTATAACGTACAACGTACAACGTGTAACGAATAACGTATAACGTATAACGTATAACGTACAGCATAGAACGTACAGCGTATAACGTATAACGTATAACGTATAACGTATAACGTATAACGTATAACGTATAACGTATAACGTATAACGTATAACGTATAACGTATAACGTATAACGTATAACGTATAACGTATAACGTATAACGTATAACGTATAACGTATAACGTATAACGTATAACGTATAACGTATAACGTATAACGTATAACGTATAACGTATAACGTATAACGTATAACGTATAACGTATAACGTATAACGTATAACGTTCAACGTATAACGTACAAGGTACAACGTACAACGTGTAACGTATAACGTATAACGTATAACGTATAACGTATAACGTACAGCGTATAACGTACAGCGTATAACGTACAGCGTATAACGTACAGCGTATAACGTATAACGTATAACGTATAACGTATAACGTACAACGGATAACGTACAGCGTATAACGTACAGTGTATAACGTATAACGTATAACGTATAACGTATAACGTATAACGTACAACGTATAACGTACAACGTATAACGTACAACGTATAACGTACAACGTATAACGTACAACGTATAACGTACAACGTATAACGTACAACGTATAACGTACAACGTATAACGTACAACGTATAACGCACAACGTACAACGTACAACGTGTAACGTGTAACGTATAACGTATAACGTATAACGTACAGCTTATAACGTACAGCGTATAACGTACAGCGTATAACGTATAACGTACAACGTATAACGTACAACGTATAACGTACAGCGTATAACGTACAGCGTATAACGTACAACGTACAACGTGTAACGTATAACGTATAACGTATAACGTACAGCGTATAACGTACAGCGTACAACGTATAACGTACAACGTATAACGTACAACGTATAACGTACAACGTATAACGCACAACGTACAACGTACAACGTGTAACGTGTAACGTATAACGTATAACGTATAACGTACAGCTTATAACGTACAGCGTATAACGTACAGCGTATAACGTATAACGTACAACGTATAACGTACAACGTATAACGTACAGCGTATAACGTATAACGTATAACATATAACGTACAGCGTATAACGTACAGCGTACAACGTATACCGTATAAGGTATAACGTATAACGTATATCGTATAACGTATAACTTATAACGTATAACGTAAACGTATAACGTACAACGTATAACGTATAACGTTCAACGTACAACGTGTATCGTATAACGTATAACGTATAACGTACAACGTATAACGTACAACGTATAACGTACAACGTATAACATACAACGTACAACGTACAACGTGTAACGAATAACGTATAACGTATAACGTATAACGTACAGCATAGAACGTACAGCGTATAACGTATAACGTATAACGTATAACGTATAACGTATAACGTATAACGTATAACGTATAACGTATAACGTATAACGTATAACGTATAACGTATAACGTATAACGTATAACGTATAACGTATAACGTATAACGTATAACGTATAACGTATAACGTACAGCATAGAACGTACAGCGTATAACGTATAACGTACAACGTACAACGTGTAACGAATAACGTATAACGTATAACGTATAACGTACAGCATAGAACGTACAGCGTATAACGTATAACGTATAACGTATAACGTATAACGTATAACGTATAACGTATAACGTATAACGTATAACGTATAACGTATAACGTATAACGTATAACGTATAACGTATAACGTATAACGTATAACGTATAACGTATAACGTATAACGTATAACGTATAACGTATAACGTATAACGTATAACGTATAACGTATAACGTATAACGTATAACGTATAACGTATAACGTATAACGTATAACGTATAACGTATAACGTATAACGTATAACGTATAACGTATAACGTATAACGTATAACGTATAACGTATAACGTATATCGTATAACGTACAACGTGTAACGAATAACGTATAACGTATAACGTATAACGTACAGCATAGAACGTACAGCGTATAACGTATAACGTATAACGTATAACGTATAACGTATAACGTATAACGTATAACGTATAACGTATAACGCATAACGTATAACGTATAACGTATAACGTATAACGTATAACGTATAACGTATAACGTATAACGTATAACGTATAACGTATAACGTATAACGTATAACGTATAACGTATAACGTACAGCATAGAACGTACAGCGTATAACGTATAACGTATAACGTATAACGTATAACGTATAACGTATAACGTATAACGTATAACGTATAACGTATAACGTATAACGTATAACGTATAACGTATAACGTATAACGTATAACGTATAACGTATAACGTATAACGTATAACGTATAACGTATAACGTATAACGTATAACGTATAACGTATAACGTATAACGTATAACGTATAACGTATAACGTATAACGTATAACGTATAACGTATAACGTACAGCGTACAGCGTATAACGTATAACGTACAACGTATAACGTATAACGTATAACGTATAACGTATAACGTATAACGTATAACGTATAACGTATAACGTATAACGTATAACGTATAACGTATAACGTATAACGTATAACGTATAACGTATAACGTATAACGTATAACGTATAACGTATAACGTATAACGTATAACGTACAACGTATAACGTATAACGTTCAACGTACAACGTGTATCGTATAACGTATAACGTATAACGTACAGCGTATAACGTATAACGTATAACGTACAACGTATAACGTATAACGTATAACGTATAACGTACAGCGTATAACGTATAACGTACAACGTATAACGTACAACGTATAACGTACAACGTATAACGTACAACGTATAACATACAACGTACAACGTACAACGTGTAACGAATAACGTATAACGTATAACGTATAACGTACAGCATAGAACGTACAGCGTATAACGTATAACGTATAACGTATAACGTATAACGTATAACGTATAACGTATAACGTATAACGTATAACGTATAACGTATAACGTATAACGTATAACGTATAACGTATAACGTATAACGTATAACGTACAACATATAACGTACAACGTATAACGTACAACGTATAACGTACAACGTATAACGTACAACGTATAACGTACAACGTATAACGTACAACGTATAACGCACAACGTACAACGTAACACGTGTAACGTGTAACGTATAACGTATAACGTATAACGTACAACGTATAACGTACAACGTATAACGTACAACGTATAACGCACAACGTACAACGTAACACGTGTAACGTGTAACGTATAACGTATAACGTATAACGTACAGCTTATAACGTACAGCGTATAACGTACAGCGTATAACGTATAACGTACAACGTATAACGTACAACGTATAACGTACAGCGTATAACGTACAGCGTATAACGTACAACGTACAACGTGTAACGTATAACGTATAACGTATAACGTACAGCGTATAACGTACAGCGTACAACGTATAACGTACAACGTATAACGTACAACGTATAACGTACAACGTATAACGCACAACGTACAACGTACAACGTGTAACGTGTAACGTATAACGTATAACGTATAACGTACAGCTTATAACGTACAGCGTATAACGTACAGCGTATAACGTATAACGTACAACGTATAACGTACAACGTATAACGTACAGCGTATAACGTATAACGTATAACATATAACGTACAGCGTATAACGTACAGCGTACAACGTATACCGTATAAGGTATAACGTATAACGTATATCGTATAACGTATAACTTATAACGTATAACGTAAACGTATAACGTACAACGTATAACGTATAACGTTCAACGTACAACGTGTATCGTATAACGTATAACGTATAACGTACAACGTATAACGTACAACGTATAACGTACAACGTATAACATACAACGTACAACGTACAACGTGTAACGAATAACGTATAACGTATAACGTATAACGTACAGCATAGAACGTACAGCGTATAACGTATAACGTATAACGTATAACGTATAACGTATAACGTATAACGTATAACGTATAACGTATAACGTATAACGTATAACGTATAACGTATAACGTATAACGTATAACGTATAACGTATAACGTATAACGTATAACGTATAACGTATAACGTATAACGTATAACGTATAACGTATAACGTACAGCATAGAACGTACAGCGTATAACGTATAACGTACAACGTACAACGTGTAACGAATAACGTATAACGTATAACGTATAACGTACAGCATAGAACGTACAGCGTATAACGTATAACGTATAACGTATAACGTATAACGTATAACGTATAACGTATAACGTATAACGTATAACGTATAACGTATAACGTATAACGTATAACGTATAACGTATAACGTATAACGTATAACGTATAACGTATAACGTATAACGTATAACGTATAACGTATAACGTATAACGTATAACGTATAACGTATAACGTATAACGTATAACGTATAACGTATAACGTATAACGTATAACGTATAACGTATAACGTATAACGTACAACGTGTAACGAATAACGTATAACGTATAACGTATAACGTACAGCATAGAACGTACAGCGTATAACGTATAACGTATAACGTATAACGTATAACGTATAACGTATAACGTATAACGTATAACGTATAACGTATAACGTATAACGCATAACGTATAACGTATAACGTATAACGTATAACGTATAACGTATAACGTATAACGTATAACGTATAACGTATAACGTATAACGTATAACGTATAACGTATAACGTATAACGTATAACGTACAGCATAGAACGTATAACGTACAACGTATAACGTATAACGTATAACGTATAACGTATAACGTATAACGTATAACGTATAACGTATAACGTATAACGTATAACGTATAACGTATAACGTATAACGTATAACGTATAACGTATAACGTATAACGTATAACGTATAACGTATAACGTATAACGTATAACGTATAACGTATAACGTATAACGTATAACGTATAACGTACAACGTATAACGTATAACGTTCAACGTACAACGTGTATCGTATAACGTATAACGTATAACGTACAGCGTATAACGTATAACGTATAACGTACAACGTATAACGTATAACGTATAACGTATAACGTACAGCGTATAACGTATAACGTACAACGTATAACGTACAACGTATAACGTACAACGTATAACGTACAACGTATAACATACAACGTACAACGTACAACGTGTAACGAATAACGTATAACGTATAACGTATAACGTACAGCATAGAACGTACAGCGTATAACGTATAACGTATAACGTATAACGTATAACGTATAACGTATAACGTATAACGTATAACGTATAACGTATAACGTATAACGTATAACGTATAACGTATAACGTATAACGTATAACGTATAATGTATAACGTATAACGTATAACGTATAACGTATAACGTATAACGTATAACGTACAACATATAACGTACAACGTATAACGTACAACGTATAACGTACAACGTATAACGTACAACGTATAACGTACAACGTATAACGTACAACGTATAACGCACAACGTACAACGTAACACGTGTAACGTGTAACGTATAACGTATAACGTATAACGTACAGCTTATAACGTACAGCGTATAACGTACAGCGTATAACGTATAACGTACAACGTATAACGTACAACGTATAACGTACAGCGTATAACGTACAGCGTATAACGTACAACGTACAACGTGTAACGTATAACGTATAACGTATAACGTACAGCGTATAACGTACAGCGTACAACGTATACCCTATAAGGTATAACGTATAACGTATAACGTATAACGTATAACGTATAACGTATAACGTATAACGTATAACGTACAGCGTATAACGTACAGCGTATAACGTACAGTGTATAACGTATAACGTATAACGTATAACGTATAACGTATAACGTATAACGTATAACGTATAACGTATAACGTACAGCGTATAACGTACAGCGTATAACGTACAACGTACAACGTGAAACGTATAACGTATAACGTATAACGTACAGCGTATAACGTACAGCGTACAACGTATACCGTATAAGGTATAACGTATAACGTATAACGTACAGCGTATAAAGTATAACGTACAACGTATAACGTACAACGTATGACGTACAACGTATAACGTTCAACGTATAACGTACAAGGTACAACGTACAACGTGTAACGTATAACGTATAACGTATAACGTATAACGTACACCGTATAACGTACAGCGTACAACGTACAACGTGTAACGAATAACGTATAACGTATAACGTATAACGTATAACGTACAGCGTATAACGTATAACGTACAACGTATAACGTATAACGTATAACGTATAACGTATAACGTATAACGTATAACGTATAACGTATAACGTATAACGTATAACGTATAACGTATAACGTATAACGTATAACGTATAACGTATAACGTATAACGTATAACGTATAACGTACAACGTATAACGTATAACGTTCAACGTACAACGTGTATCGTATAACGTATAACGTATATCGTACAGCGTATAACGTATAACGTATAACGTACAACGTATAACGTATAACGTATAACGTATAACGTACAGCGTATAACGTATAACGTACAACGTATAACGTACAACGTATAACGTACAACGTATAACGTACAACGTATAACATACAACGTACAACGTACAACGTGTAACGAATAACGTATAACGTATAACGTATAACGTACAGCATAGAACGTACAGCGTATAACGTATAACGTATAACCTATAACGTATAACGTATAACGTATAACGTATAACGTATAACGTATAACGTATAACGTATAACGTATAACGTATAACGTATAACGTATAACGTATAACGTATAACGTATAACGTATAACGTATAACGTATAACGTATAACGTATAACGTATAACGTACAACGTATAACGTACAACGTATAACGTACAACGTATAACGCACAACGTACAACGTAACACGTGTAACGTGTAACGTATAACGTATAACGTATAACGTACAGCTTATAACGTACAGCGTATAACGTACAGCGTATAACGTATAACGTACAACGTATAACGTACAACGTATAACGTACAGCGTATAACGTACAGCGTATAACGTACAACGTACAACGTGTAACGTATAACGTATAACGTATAACGTACAGCGTATAACGTACAGCGTACAACGTATACCCTATAAGGTATAACGTATAACGTATAACGTATAACGTATAACGTATAACGTATAACGTATAACGTACAGCGTATAACGTACAGCGTATAACGTACAGTGTATAACGTATAACGTATAACGTATAACGTATAACGTATAACGTACAGCGTATAACGTACAGCGTATAACGTACAACGTACAACGTGAAACGTATAACGTATAACGTATAACGTACAGCGTATAACGTACAGCGTACAACGTATACCGTATAAGGTATAACGTATAACGTGTAACGTATAACGTATAACGTATAACGTACAGCTTATAACGTACAGCGTATAACGTACAGCGTATAACGTATAACGTACAACGTATAACGTACAACGTATAACGTACAGCGTATAACGTACAGCGTATAACGTACAACGTACAACGTGTAACGTATAACGTATAACGTATAACGTACAGCGTATAACGTACAGCGTACAACGTATACCCTATAAGGTATAAGGTATAACGTATAACGTACAGCGTATAACGTACAGCGTATAACGTACAACGTACAACGTGAAACGTATAACGTATAACGTATAACGTACAGCGTATAACGTACAGCGTACAACGTATACCGTATAAGGTATAACGTATAACGTATAACGTACAGCGTATAAAGTATAACGTACAACGTATAACGTACAACGTATGACGTACAACGTATAACGTTCAACGTATAACGTACAAGGTACAACGTACAACGTGTAACGTATAACGTATAACGTATAACGTATAACGTACAGCGTATAACGTACAGCGTATAACGTACAGCGTATAACGTACAGCGTATAACGTATAACGTATAACGTATAACGTATAACGTATAACGTATAACGTATAACTTATAACGTATAACGTAAACGTATAACGTAAACGTATAACGTACAACGTATAACGTACAGCGTATAACGTACAACGTACAACCTGAAACGTATAACGTACAACGTACAACCTGAAACGTATAACGTATAACGTATAACGTACAGCGTATAACGTACAGCGTACAACGTATACCGTATAAGGTATAACGTATAACGTATAACGTACAGCGTATAAAGTATAACGTACAACGTATAACGTACAACGTATGACGTACAACGTATAACGTTCAACGTATAACGTACAAGGTACAACGTACAACGTGTAACGTATAACGTATAACGTATAACGTATAACGTATAACGTATAACGTATAACGTATAACGTATAACGTATAACGTATAACGTATAACGTATAACGTATAACGTATAACGTATAACGTATAACGTATAACGTATAACGTATAACGTATAACGTATAACGTATAACGTATAACGTATAAC
Organism: Lasioglossum morio; assembly: GCA_916610235.2. Taxonomy (NCBI): domain Eukaryota; kingdom Metazoa; phylum Arthropoda; class Insecta; order Hymenoptera; family Halictidae; genus Lasioglossum; species Lasioglossum morio. The sequence continues at coordinate 375,288 of CAKAJA020000254.1, read as the reverse complement.
GTATAACGTATAACGTATAACGTATAACGTATAACGTATAACGTATAACGTATATCGTATAACGTACAACGTGTAGCGAATAACGTATAACGTATAACGTATAACGTACAGCATAGAACGTACAGCGTATAACGTATAACGTATAACGTATAACGTATAACGTATAACGTATAACGTATAACGTATAACGTATAACGTATAACGTATAACGCATAACGTATAACGTATAACGTATAACGTATAACGTATAACGTATAACGTATAACGTATAACGTATAACGTATAACGTATAACGTATAACGTATAACGTATAACGTATAACGTACAGCATAGAACGTATAACGTACAACGTATAACGTATAACGTATAACGTATAACGTATAACGTATAACGTATAACGTATAACGTATAACGTATAACGTATAACGTATAACGTATAACGTATAACGTATAACGTATAACGTATAACGTATAACGTATAACGTATAACGTATAACGTATAACGTATAACGTATAACGTATAACGTATAACGTATAACGTATAACGTATAACGTATAACGTATAACGTATAACGTACAACGTATAACGTATAACGTTCAACGTACAACGTGTATCGTATAACGTATAACGTATAACGTACAGCGTATAACGTATAACGTATAACGTACAACGTATAACGTATAACGTATAACGTATAACGTACAGCGTATAACGTATAACGTACAACGTATAACGTACAACGTATAACGTACAACGTATAACGTACAACGTATAACATACAACGTACAACGTACAACGTGTAACGAATAACGTATAACGTATAACGTATAACGTACAGCATAGAACGTACAGCGTATAACGTATAACGTATAACGTATAACGTATAACGTATAACGTATAACGTATAACGTATAACGTATAACGTATAACGTATAACGTATAACGTATAACGTATAACGTATAACGTATAATGTATAACGTATAACGTATAACGTATAACGTATAACGTATAACGTATAACGTACAACATATAACGTACAACGTATAACGTACAACGTATAACGTACAACGTATAACGTACAACGTATAACGTACAACGTATAACGTACAACGTATAACGCACAACGTACAACGTAACACGTGTAACGTGTAACGTATAACGTATAACGTACAGCTTATAACGTACAGCGTATAACGTACAGCGTATAACGTATAACGTACAACGTATAACGTACAACGTATAACGTACAGCGTATAACGTACAGCGTATAACGTACAACGTACAACGTGTAACGTATAACGTATAACGTATAACGTACAGCGTATAACGTACAGCGTACAACGTATACCCTATAAGGTATAACGTATAACGTATAACGTATAACGTATAACGTATAACGTATAACGTATAACGTATAACGTATAACGTACAGCGTATAACGTACAGCGTATAACGTACAGTGTATAACGTATAACGTATAACGTATAACGTATAACGTATAACGTATAACGTATAACGTACAGCGTATAACGTACAGCGTATAACGTACAACGTACAACGTGAAACGTATAACGTATAACGTATAACGTACAGCGTATAACGTACAGCGTACAACGTATACCGTATAAGGTATAACGTATAACGTATAACGTACAGCGTATAAAGTATAACGTACAACGTATAACGTACAACGTATGACGTACAACGTATAACGTTCAACGTATAACGTACAAGGTACAACGTACAACGTGTAACGTATAACGTATAACGTATAACGTATAACGTACACCGTATAACGTACAGCGTACAACGTACAACGTGTAACGAATAACGTATAACGTATAACGTATAACGTATAACGTACAGCGTATAACGTATAACGTACAACGTATAACGTATAACGTATAACGTATAACGTATAACGTATAACGTATAACGTATAACGTATAACGTATAACGTATAACGTATAACGTATAACGTATAACGTATAACGTATAACGTATAACGTATAACGTATAACGTACAACGTATAACGTATAACGTTCAACGTACAACGTGTATCGTATAACGTATAACGTATATCGTACAGCGTATAACGTATAACGTATAACGTACAACGTATAACGTATAACGTATAACGTATAACGTACAGCGTATAACGTATAACGTACAACGTATAACGTACAACGTATAACGTACAACGTATAACGTACAACGTATAACATACAACGTACAACGTACAACGTGTAACGAATAACGTATAACGTATAACGTATAACGTACAGCATAGAACGTACAGCGTATAACGTATAACGTATAACCTATAACGTATAACGTATAACGTATAACGTATAACGTATAACGTATAACGTATAACGTATAACGTATAACGTATAACGTATAACGTATAACGTATAACGTATAACGTATAACGTATAACGTATAACGTACAACGTATAACGTACAACGTATAACGTACAACGTATAACGCACAACGTACAACGTAACACGTGTAACGTGTAACGTATAACGTATAACGTATAACGTACAGCTTATAACGTACAGCGTATAACGTACAGCGTATAACGTATAACGTACAACGTATAACGTACAACGTATAACGTACAGCGTATAACGTACAGCGTATAACGTACAACGTACAACGTGTAACGTATAACGTATAACGTATAACGTACAGCGTATAACGTACAGCGTACAACGTATACCCTATAAGGTATAACGTATAACGTATAACGTATAACGTATAACGTATAACGTATAACGTATAACGTATAACGTACAGCGTATAACGTACAGCGTATAACGTACAGTGTATAACGTATAACGTATAACGTATAACGTATAACGTATAACGTACAGCGTATAACGTACAGCGTATAACGTACAACGTACAACGTGAAACGTATAACGTATAACGTATAACGTACAGCGTATAACGTACAGCGTACAACGTATACCGTATAAGGTATAACGTATAACGTGTAACGTATAACGTATAACGTATAACGTACAGCTTATAACGTACAGCGTATAACGTACAGCGTATAACGTATAACGTACAACGTATAACGTACAACGTATAACGTACAGCGTATAACGTACAGCGTATAACGTACAACGTACAACGTGTAACGTATAACGTATAACGTATAACGTACAGCGTATAACGTACAGCGTACAACGTATACCCTATAAGGTATAAGGTATAACGTATAACGTACAGCGTATAACGTACAGCGTATAACGTACAACGTACAACGTGAAACGTATAACGTATAACGTACAGCGTATAACGTACAGCGTACAACGTATACCGTATAAGGTATAACGTATAACGTATAACGTACAGCGTATAAAGTATAACGTACAACGTATAACGTACAACGTATGACGTACAACGTATAACGTTCAACGTATAACGTACAAGGTACAACGTACAACGTACAACGTGTAACGTATAACGTATAACGTATAACGTATAACGTACAGCGTATAACGTACAGCGTATAACGTACAGCGTATAACGTACAGCGTATAACGTATAACGTATAACGTATAACGTATAACGTATAACGTATAACGTATAACTTATAACGTATAACGTAAACGTATAACGTAAACGTATAACGTACAACGTATAACGTACAGCGTATAACGTACAACGTACAACCTGAAACGTATAACGTATAACGTATAACGTACAGCGTATAACGTACAGCGTACAACGTATACCGTATAAGGTATAACGTATAACGTATAACGTACAGCGTATAAAGTATAACGTACAACGTATAACGTACAACGTATGACGTACAACGTATAACGTTCAACGTATAACGTACAAGGTACAACGTACAACGTGTAACGTATAACGTATAACGTATAACGTATAACGTACAGCGTATAACGTACAGCGTATAACGTACAGCGTATAACGTACAGCGTATAACGTATAACGTATAACGTATAACGTATAACGTATAACGTATAACTTATAACGTATAACGTAAACGTATAACGTACAACGTATAACGTATAACGTTCAACGTACAACGTGTATCGTATAACGTATAACGTATAACGTACAGCGTATAACGTATAACGTATAACGTACAACGTATAACGTATAACGTATAACGTATAACGTACAGCGTATAACGTATAACGTACAACGTATAACGTACAACGTATAACGTACAACGTATAACGTACAACGTATAACATACAACGTACAACGTACAACGTGTAACGAATAACGTATAACGTATAACGTATAACGTACAGCATAGAACGTACAGCGTATAACGTACAGCGTATAACGTACAGCGTATAACGTATAACGTACAACGTATAACGTACAACGTATAACGTACAGCGTATAACGTATAACGTACAACGTATAACGTACAACGTATAACGTACAGCGTATAACGTACAGCGTATAACGTACAACGTACAACGTGTAACGTATAACGTATAACGTATAACGTATAACGTATAACGTATAACGTATAACGTATAACGTATAACGTATAACGTATAACGTATAACGTATAACGTATAACGTATAACGTACAACGTATAACGTACAACGTCTAACGTACAACGTATAACGCACAACGTACAACGTACAACGTACAACCTGAAACGTATAACGTATAACGTATAACGTACAGCGTATAACGTACAGCGTACAACGTATACCGTATAAGGTATAACGTATAACGTATAACGTACAGCGTATAAAGTATAACGTACAACGTATAACGTACAACGTATGACGTACAACGTATAACGTTCAACGTATAACGTACAAGGTACAACGTACAACGTGTAACGTATAACGTATAACGTATAACGTATAACGTACAGCGTATAACGTACAGCGTATAACGTACAGCGTATAACGTACAGCGTATAACGTATAACGTATAACGTATAACGTATAACGTATAACTTATAACGTATAACGTAAACGTATAACGTACAACGTATAACGTATAACGTTCAACGTACAACTTGTATCGTATAACGTATAACGTATAACGTACAGCGTATAACGTATAACGTATAACGTACAACGTATAACGTATAACGTATAACGTATAACGTACAGCGTATAACGTATAACGTACAACGTATAACGTACAACGTATAACGTACAACGTATAACGTACAACGTATAACGTACAACGTATAACATACAACGTACAACGTACAACGTGTAACGAATAACGTATAACGTATAACGTATAACGTACAGCATAGAACGTACAGCGTATAACGTATAACGTATAACGTATAACGTATAACGTATAACGTATAACGTATAACGTATAACGTATAACGTATAACGTATAACGTATAACGTATAACGTACAACGTATAACGTACAACGTATAACGTACAACGTATAACGCACAACGTACAACGTACAACGTACAACCTGAAACGTATAACGTATAACGTATAACGTACAGCGTATAACGTACAGCGTACAACGTATACCGTATAAGGTATAACGTATAACGTATAACGTACAGCGTATAAAGTATAACGTACAACGTATAACGTACAACGTATGACGTACAACGTATAACGTTCAACGTATAACGTACAAGGTACAACGTACAACGTGTAACGTATAAAGTATAACGTATAACGTATAACGTACAGCGTATAACGTACAGCGTGTAACGAATAACGTATAACGTATAACGTACAACGTGTAACGTATAACGTATAACGTATAACGTACAGCGTATAACGTACAGCGTACAACGTATACCGTATAAGGTATAACGTATAACGTATAACGTACAGCGTATAAAGTATAACGTACAACGTATAACGTACAACGTATGACGTACAACGTATAACGTTCAACGTATAACGTACAAGGTACAACGTACAACGTGTAACGTATAACGTATAACGTATAACGAATAACGTACAGCGTATAACGTACAGCGTATAACGTACAGCGTATAACGTACAGCGTATAACGTATAACATATAACGTATAACGTATAACGTATATCGTATAACGTATAACTTATAACGTATAACGTACAACGTATAACGTACAACGTATAACATACAACGTACAGCGTATAACGTACAGCGTATAACGTACAGCGTATAACGTATAACGTATAACGTATAACGTATATCGTATAACGTATAACTTATAACGTATAACGTAAACGTATAACGTACAACGTATAACGTATAACGTTCAACGTACAACGTGTATCGTATAACGTATAACGTATAACGTATAACGTATAACGTACAACGTATAACGTATAACGTATAACGTATAACGTACAGCGTATAACGTACAGCGTATAACGTACAGCGTATAACGTACAGCGTATAACGTATAACGTATAACGTATAACGTATAACGTATAACGTATATCGTATAACGTATAACTTATAACGTATAACGTACAACGTATAACGTACAACGTATAACGTACAACGTATAACGTACATCGTATAACATACAACGTACAACGTACAACGTGTAACGAATAACGTATAACGTATAACGTATAACGTACAGCATAGAACGTACAGCGTATAACGTATAACGTATAACGTATAACGTATAACGTATAACGTATAACGTATAACGTATAACGTATAACGTATAACGTACAGCGTATAACGTATAACGTACAACGTATAACGTACAACGTATAACGTATAACGTATAACGTATAACGTATAACGTATAACGTATAACGTATAACGTATAACGTATAACGTATAACGTACAGCGTATAACGTATAACGTACAAGGTATAACGTACAACGTATAACGTACAACGTATAACGTACAACGTATAACATACAACGTACAACGTACAACGTGTAACGAATAACGTATAACGTATAACGTATAACGTATAACGTACAGCATAGAACGTACAGCGTATAACGTATAACGTATAACGTATAACGTATAACGTATAACGTATAACGTATAACGTATAACGTATAACGTATAACGTATAACGTATAACGTATAACGTATAACGTATAACGTATAACGTATAACGTATAACGTATAACGTATAACGTATAACGTATAACGTATAACGTGTAACGTATAACGTATAACGTATAACGTACAGCGTATAACGTATAACGTACAACGTATAACGTACAACGTATAATGTACAACGTATAACGTACGACGTACAACGTGTAACGTATAATGTATAACGTATAACGTACAGCGTATAACGTACAGCGTATAACGTACAGCGTATAACGTATAACGTATAACGTATAACGTATAACGTACAACGGATAACGTACAACGGATAACGTACAGCGTATAACGTATAACATATAACGTATAACGTATAACGTACAACGGATAACGTACAGCGTATAACGTACAACGTATAACGTATAACGTATAACGTATAACGTATAACGTACAACGGATAACGTACAGCGTATAACGTATAACATATAACGTATAACGTATAACGTACAACGGATAACGTACAGCGTATAACGTACAACGTATAACGTATAACGTATAACGTATAACGTATAACGTACAACGGATAACGTACAACGTATAACGTACAACGTATAACATACAACGTACAACGTACAACGTGTAACGAATAACGTATAACGTATAACGTATAACGTATAACGTACAGCATAGAACGTACAGCGTATAACGTATAACGTATAACGTATAACGTATAACGTATAACGTATAACGTATAACGTATAACGTATAACGTATAACGTATAACGTATAACGTATAACGTATAACGTATAACGTATAACGTACAGCGTATAACGTACAACGTATAACGTATAACGCATAACGTAAAGCGTATAACGTACAGCGTATAACGTATAACGTACAACGTATAACGTACAACGTATAACGTACAACGTACAACGTGTAACGTATAACGTATAACGTACAGCGTATAACGTACAGCGTATAACGTACAACGTATAACGTACAACGTATAACGTATAACGTATAACGTACAGCGTATAACGTATAACGTATAACGTATAACGTACAGCGTATAACGTACAGCGAATAACGTACAGCGTATAACGTATAACGTACAACGTATAACGTACAACGTATAACGTACAGCGTATAACGTACAGCATATAACGTACAGCGTATAACGTATAACGTATAACGTATAACGTATAACGTATAACGTATAACGTATAACGTATAACGTATAACGTATAACGTATAACGTATAACGTATAACGTATAACGTATAACGTATAACGTATAACGTATAACGTATAACGTATAACGTATAACGTATAACGTATAACGTATAACGTATAACGTATAACGTATAACGTATAACGTATAACGTATAACGTATAACGTATAACGTATAACGTATAACGTATAACGTATAACGTATAACGTATAACGTATAACGTATAACGTATAACGTATAACGTATAACGTATAACGTATAACGTATAACGTATAACGTATAACGTATAACGTATAACGTATAACGTATAACGTATAACGTATAACGTATAACGTATAACGTATAACGTATAACGTATAACGTATAACGTATAACGTATAACGTATAACGTATAACGTATAACGTACAACGTATAACGTATAACGTATAACGTATAACGTATAACGTATAACGTATAACGTATAACGTATAACGTATAACGTATAACGTATAACGTATAACGTATAACGTACAGCGTATAACGTATAACGTACAACGTATAACCTACAACGTATAACGTACAACGTACAACGTATAACATATAACGTATAACGTATAACGTATAACGTATAACGTATAACGTATAACGTACAGCGTATAACGTATAACGTACAACGTATAACGTACAACGTATAACGTACAGCGTATAACGTACAGCGTATAACGTACAACGTACAACGTGTAACGTATAACGTATAACGTATAACGTACAGCGTATAACGTACAGCGTACAACGTATACCGTATAAGGTATAACGTATAACGTATAACGTACAGCGTATAAAGTATAACGTACAACGTATAACGTACAACGTATGACGTACAACGTATAACGTTCAACGTATAACGTAGAAGGTACAACGTACAACGTGTAACGTATAACGTATAACGTATAACGTATATCGTATAACGTATAACTTATAACGTATAACGTAAACGTATAACGTACAACGTATAACGTATAACGTTCAACGTACAACGTGTATCGTATAACGTTTAACGTATAACGTATAACGTATAACGTACAACGTATAACGTATAACGTATAACGTATAACGTACAGCGTATAACGTACAGCGTATAACGTACAGCGTATAACGTACAGCGTATAACGTATAACGTATAACGTATAACGTATAACGTATAACGTATATCGTATAACGTATAACTTATAACGTATAACGTACAACGTATAACGTACAACGTATAACGTACAACGTATAACGTACATCGTATAACATACAACGTACAACGTACAACGTGTAACGAATAACGTATAACGTATAACGTATAACGTACAGCATAGAACGTACAGCGTATAACGTATAACGTATAACGTATAACGTATAACGTATAACGTATAACGTATAACGTATAACGTACAGCGTATAACGTATAACGTACAACGTATAACGTACAACGTATAACGTATAACGTATAACGTATAACGTATAACGTATAACGTATAACGTATAACGTATAACGTACAGCGTATAACGTATAACGTACAAGGTATAACGTACAACGTATAACGTACAACGTATAACGTACAACGTATAACATACAACGTACAACGTACAACGTGTAACGAATAACGTATAACGTATAACGTATAACGTATAACGTACAGCATAGAACGTACAGCGTATAACGTATAACGTATAACGTATAACGTATAACGTATAACGTATAACGTATAACGTATAACGTATAACGTATAACGTATAACGTATAACGTATAACGTATAACGTATAACGTATAACGTATAACGTATAACGTATAACGTGTAACGTATAACGTATAACGTATAACGTACAGCGTATAACGTATAACGTACAACGTATAACGTACAACGTATAATGTACAACGTATAACGTACGACGTACAACGTGTAACGTATAATGTATAACGTATAACGTACAGCGTATAACGTACAGCGTATAACGTACAGCGTATAACGTATAACGTATAACGTATAACGTATAACGTACAACGGATAACGTACAACGGATAACGTACAGCGTATAACGTATAACATATAACGTATAACGTATAACGTACAACGGATAACGTACAGCGTATAACGTACAACGTATAACGTATAACGTATAACGTATAACGTACAACGGATAACGTACAGCGTATAACGTACAGCATAGAACGTACAGCGTATAACGTATAACGTATAACGTATAACGTATAACGTATAACGTATATCGTATAACGTATAACGTATAACGTATAACGTATAACGTATAACGTATAACGTATAACGTATAACGTATAACGTGTAACGTATAACGTATAACGTATAACGTACAGCGTATAACGTATAACGTACAACGTATAACGTACAACGTATAATGTACAACGTATAACGTACGACGTACAACGTGTAACGTATAATGTATAACGTATAACGTACAGCGTATAACGTACAGCGTATAACGTACAGCGTATAACGTATAACGTATAACGTATAACGTATAACGTACAACGGATAACGTACAGCGTATAACGTATAACATATAACGTATAACGTATAACGTACAACGGATAACGTACAGCGTATAACGTACAACGTATAACGTATAACGTATAACGTATAACGTATAACGTATAACGTATAACGTACAGCGTATAACGTACAGCGTATAACGTACAACGTATAACGTATAACGTATAACGTACAACGTATAACGTACAACGTATAACGTACAACGTTTAACGTACAACGTATAACGTATAACGTTCAACGTACAACGTGTACCGTATAACGTATAACGTATAACGTATAACGTATAACGTATAACGTATAACGTATAACGTACAGCGTATAACGTACAACGTATAACGTATAACGCATAACGTAAAGCGTATAACGTACAGCGTATAACGTATAACGTACAACGTATAACGTACAACGTATAACGTACAACGTACAACGTGTAACGTATAACGTATAACGTACAGCGTATAACGTACAGCGTATAACGTACAACGTATAACGTACAACGTATAACGTATAACGTATAACGTACAGCGTATAACGTACAGCGTATAACGTATAACGTACAACGTATAACGTACAACGTATAACGTACAGCGTATAACGTACAGCATATAACGTACAGCGTATAACGTATAACGTATAACGTATAACGTATAACGTATAACGTATAACGTATAACGTATAACGTATAACGTATAACGTATAACGTATAACGTATAACGTATAACGTATAACGTATAACGTATAACGTATAACGTATAACGTATAACGTATAACGTATAACGTATAACGTATAACGTATAACGTATAACGTATAACGTATAACGTATAACGTATAACGTATAACGTATAACGTATAACGTATAACGTATAACGTATAACGTATAACGTATAACGTATAACGTATAACGTATAACGTATAACGTATAACGTATAACGTATAACGTATAACGTATAACGTATAACGTATAACGTATAACGTATAACGTACAGCGTATAACGTATAACGTACAACGTATAACCTACAACGTATAACGTACAACGTATAACGTATAACATATAACGTATAACGTATAACGTATAACGTATAACGTATAACGTACAGCGTATAACGTATAACGTACAACGTATAACGTACAACGTATAACGTACAGCGTATAACGTACAGCGTATAACGTACAACGTACAACGTGTAACGTATAACGTATAACGTATAACGTATAACGTTCAACGTATAACGTAGAAGGTACAACGTACAACGTGTAACGTATAACGTATAACGTATAACGTATAACGTATAACGTACAGCGTACAACGTATACCGTATAAGGTATAACGTATAACGTATAACGTACAGCGTATAAAGTATAACGTACAACGTATAACGTACAACGTATGACGTACAACGTATAACGTTCAACGTATAACGTACAGCGTATAACGTACAACGTATAACGTATAACGCATAACGTAAAGCGTATAACGTACAGCGTATAACGTATAACGTACAACGTATAACGTACAACGTATAACGTACAACGTACAACGTGTAACGTATAACGTATAACGTACAGCGTATAACGTACAGCGTATAACGTACAACGTATAACGTACAACGTATAACGTATAACGTATAACGTACAGCGTATAACGTATAACGTATAACGTATAACGTACAGCGTATAACGTACAGCGTATAACGTACAGCGTATAACGTATAACGTACAACGTATAACGTACAACGTATAACGTACAGCGTATAACGTACAGCATATAACGTACAGCGTATAACGTATAACGTATAACGTATAACGTATAACGTATAACGTATAACGTATAACGTATAACGTATAACGTATAACGTATAACGTATAACGTATAACGTATAACGTATAACGTATAACGTATAACGTATAACGTATAACGTATAACGTATAACGTATAACGTATAACGTATAACGTATAACGTATAACGTATAACGTATAACGTATAACGTATAACGTATAACGTATAACGTATAACGTATAACGTATAACGTATAACGTATAACGTATAACGTATAACGTATAACGTATAACGTATAACGTATAACGTATAACGTATAACGTATAACGTATAACGTATAACGTATAACGTATAACGTATAACGTATAACGTATAACGTACAGCGTATAACGTATAACGTACAACGTATAACCTACAACGTATAACGTACAACGTATAACGTATAACATATAACGTATAACGTATAACGTATAACGTATAACGTATAACGTACAGCGTATAACGTATAACGTACAACGTATAACGTACAACGTATAACGTACAGCGTATAACGTACAGCGTATAACGTACAACGTACAACGTGTAACGTATAACGTATAACGTATAACGTATAACGTTCAACGTATAACGTAGAAGGTACAACGTACAACGTGTAACGTATAACGTATAACGTATAACGTATAACGTATAACGTACAGCGTACAACGTATACCGTATAAGGTATAACGTATAACGTATAACGTACAGCGTATAAAGTATAACGTACAACGTATAACGTACAACGTATGACGTACAACGTATAACGTTCAACGTATAACGTAGAAGGTACAACGTACAACGTGTAACGTATAACGTATAACGTATAACGTATAACGTATAACGTACAGCGTATAACGTACAGCGTATAAAGTACAGCGTATAACGTACAGCGTATAACGTATAACGTATAACGTATAACGTATAACGTATAACGTATAACGTATAACGTATATCGTATAACGTATAACTTATAACGTATAACGTACAACGTATAACGTACAACGTATAACGTATAACGTATAACGTATAACGTATAACGAATAACGTATAACGTAAAACGTATAACGTACAACGTATAACGTACAACGTATAACGTACAACGTATAACGTACAACGTACAGCGTATAACGTACAGCGTATAACGTATAACGTAAACGTATAACGTACAACGTATAACGTATAACGTTCAACGTACAACGTGTATCGTATAACGTATAACGTATAACGTACAGCGTATAACGTATAACGTATAACGTACAACGTATAACGTATAACGTATAACGTATAACGTACAGCGTATAACGTATAACGTACAACGTATAAAGTACAACGTATAACGTACAACGGATAACGTACAGCGTATAACGTACAACGTATAACGTATAACGTATAACGTATAACGTATAACGTATAACGTATAACGTATAACGTATAACGTATAACGTATAACGTATAACGTATAACGTATAACGTATAACGTATAACGTATAACGTACAACGTATAACGTACAACGTATAACGTATAACGTACAACGTATAACGTACAACGTACAACGTGTAACGTATAACGTATAACGTATAACGTACAGCGTATAACGTACAGCGTATAACGTACAACGTATAACGTACAACGTATAACGTACAACGTACAACGTACAACGTGTAACGTATAACGTATAACGTACAACGTACAGCGTATAACGTACAGCGTATAACGTACAGCGTATAACGTATAACGTATAACGTATAACGTATATCGTATAACGTATAACTTATAACGAACAACGTATAACGTACAACGTTTAACGTACAACGTATAACGTATAACGTTCAACGTACAACGTGTACCGTATAACGTATAACGTATAACGTATAACGTATAACGTATAACGTATAACGTATAACGTATAACGTATAACGTATAACGTATAACGTATAACGTATAACGTATAACGTATAACGTATAACGTATAACGTATAACGTATAACGTATAACGTATAACGTATAACGTATAACGTATAACGTATAACGTATAACGTATAACGTATAACGTATAACGTATAACGTATAACGTATAACGTATAACGTATAACGTATAACGTATAACGTATAACGTATAACGTATAACGTATAACGTATAACGTATAACGTATAACGTATAACGTATAACGTATAACGTATAACGTATAACGTATAACGTATAACGTATAACGTATAACGTATAACGTATAACGTATAACGTATAACGTATAACGTATAACGTATAACGTATAACGTATAACGTATAACGTATAACGTATAACGTATAACGTATAACGTACAGCGTATAACGTATAACGTACAACGTATAACCTACAACGTATAACGTACAACGTATAACGTATAACATATAACGTATAACGTATAACGTATAACGTATAACGTACAGCGTATAACGTATAACGTACAACGTATAACGTACAACGTATAACGTACAGCGTATAACGTACAGCGTATAACGTACAACGTACAACGTGTAACGTATAACGTATAACGTATAACGTACAGCGTATAACGTACAGCGTACAACGTATACCGTATAAGGTATAACGTATAACGTATAACGTACAGCGTATAAAGTATAACGTACAACGTATAACGTACAACGTATGACGTACAACGTATAACGTTCAACGTATAACGTAGAAGGTACAACGTACAACGTGTAACGTATAACGTATAACGTATAACGTATAACGTATAACGTACAGCGTATAACGTACAGCGTATAAAGTACAGCGTATAACGTACAGCGTATAACGTATAACGTATAACGTATAACGTATAACGTATAACGTATAACGTATATCGTATAACGTATAACTTATAACGTATAACGTACAACGTATAACGTACAACGTATAACGTATAACGTATAACGTATAACGAATAACGTATAACGTAAAACGTATAACGTACAACGTATAACGTACAACGTATAACGTACAACGTATAACGTACAACGTACAGCGTATAACGTACAGCGTATAACGTATAACGTAAACGTATAACGTACAACGTATAACGTATAACGTTCAACGTACAACGTGTATCGTATAACGTATAACGTATAACGTACAGCGTATAACGTATAACGTATAACGTACAACGTATAACGTATAACGTATAACGTATAACGTACAGCGTATAACGTATAACGTACAACGTATAAAGTACAACGTATAACGTACAACGGATAACGTACAGCGTATAACGTACAACGTATAACGTATAACGTATAACGTATAACGTATAACGTATAACGTATAACGTATAACGTATAACGTATAACGTATAACGTATAACGTATAACGTATAACGTATAACGTATAACGTATAACGTATAAGGTATATCTTATAACGTATAATGTATAACGTATAACGTACAACGTTTAACGTACAACGTATAACGTATAACGTTCAACGTACAACGTGTACCGTATAACGTATAACGTATAACGTATAACGTATATCGTATACCGTGTAACGTATAACGTATAACGTACAACGTATAACGTACAACGTATAACGTACAACGTATAACGTATAACGTTCAACGTACAACGTACAGCGTATAACGTACAGCGTATAACGTACAACGTATAACGTACAACGTATAACATGCAACGTATAACGTATAACGTATAACGTATAACGTATAACGTATAACGTATAACGTATAACGTATAACGTATAACGTATAACGTATAACGTATAACGTATAACGTATAACGTATAACGTATAACGTATAACGTATAACGTATAACGTATAACGTATAACGTATAACGTATAACGTATAACGTATAACGTATAACGTATAACGTATAACGTATAACGTATAACGTATAACGTATAACGTATAACGTATAACGTATAACGTATAACGTATAACGTATAACGTATAACGTATAACGTATAACGTATAACGTATAACGTATAACGTATAACGTATAACGTATAACCTATAACGTATAACGTATAACGTATAACGTACAGCGTATAACGTATAACGTACAACGTATAACGTACAACGTATAACGTACAACGTATAACGTATAACATATAACGTATAACGTATAACGTATAACGTATATCGTACAACGTATAACTTATAACGAACAACGTACAACGTATAACGTACATCGAATAACGTATAACGTTCAACGTACGACGTGTAACGTATAACGTATAACGTATAACGTACAGCGTATAACGTATAACGTATAATGTACAACGTATAACGTATAACGTATAACGTATAACGTACAGCGTATAACGTATAACGTACAACGTATAACGTACAACGTATAACGTACAACGTATAACGTACAACGTATAACATACAACGTACAACGTACAACGTGTAACGAATAACGTATAACGTATAACGTATAACGTATAACGTACAACGTACAGCGTATAACGTACAGCGTATAACGTACAGCGTATAACGTACAGCGTATAACGTACAGCGTATAACGTACAGCGTATAACGTACAGCGTATAACGTATAACGTACAACGTATAACGTACAGCGTATAACGTACAGCATATAACGTACAGCGTATAACGTATAACGTATACCGTATAACGTATAACGTATAACGTATAACGTATAACGTATAACGTATAACGTATAACGTATAACGTATAACGTATAACGTATAACGTATAACGTATAACGTATAACGTATAACGTATAACGTATAACGTATAACGTATAACGTATAACGTATAACGTATAACGTATAACGTATAACGTATAACGTATAACGTATAACGTATAACGTATAACGTATAACGTATAACGTATAACGTATAACGTATAACGTATAACGTATAACGTATAACGTATAACGTATAACGTATAACGTATAACGTATAACGTATAACGTATAACGTATAACGTATAACGTATAACGTATAACGTATAACGTATAACGTACAACGTACAACGTACAACGTGTAACGTATAACGTATAACGTATAACGTACAGCGTATAACGTACAGCGTATAACGTACAGCGTATAACGTATAACGTACAACGTATAACGTACAACGTATAATGTACAGCGTATAACGTATAACGTATAACGTATAACGTATAACGTATAACGTATAACGTATAACGTATAACGTATAACGTATAACGTATAACGTATAACGTATAACGTATAACGTATAACGTATAACGTATAACGTATAACGTATAACGTATAACGTACAACGTATAACGTACAACGTATAACGTACAACGTATAACGTATAACGTACAACGTATAACGTACAACGTATAACGTACAACGTACAGCGTATAACGTACAGCGTATAACGTATAGCGTATAACGTATAACGTATAACGTATAACGTATATCGTATAACGTATAACTTATAACGAACAACGTACAACGTATAACGTATAACGTATAACGTATAACGTATAACGTATAACGTATAACGTATAACGTATAACGTATAACGTACAACGTGTAACGTGTAACGTATAACGTATAACGTATAACGTACAGCGTATAACGTACAGCGTATAACGTACAGCGTATAACGTATAACGTACAACGTACGACGTACAACGTGTAACGTATAATGTATAACGTATAACGTACAGCGTATAACGTACAACGTATAACGTACAGCGTATAACGTATACCCTATAAGGTATAACGTATAACGTATAACGTATAACGTATAACGTATAACGTATAACGTACAGCGTATAACGTACAGCGTATAACGTATAACGTATAACGTATAACGTATATCGTATAACGTATAACTTATAACGTATAACGTACAACGTATAACGTACAACGTATAACGTATAACGTATAACGTACAGCGTATAACGTACAGCTTATAACGTACAACGTATAACGTATAACGTATAACGTATAACGTATAACGTATAACGTATAACGTATAACGTATAACGTATAACGTATAACGTATAACGTATAACGTATAACGTATAACGTATAACGTATAACGTATAACGTACAACGTATAACGTACAACGTATAACGTATAACGTACAACGTATAACGTACAACGTACAACGTGTAACGTATAACGTATAACGTATAACGTACAGCGTATAACGTACAGCGTATAACGTACAACGTATAACGTACAACGTACAACGTACAACGTGTAACGTATAACGTATAACGTATAACGTACAGCGTATAACGTACAGCGTATAACGTGCAGCGTATAACGTATAACGTACAACGTATAACGTACAACGTATAATGTACAGCGTATAACGTATAACGTATAACGTATAACGTATAACGTATAACGTATAACGTATAACATATAACGTATAACGTATAACGTATAACGTATAACGTATAACGTATAACGTATAACGTATAACGTACAACGTATAACGTACAACGTATAACGTACAACGTATAACGTATAACGTACAACGTATAACGTACAACGTATAACGTACAACGTATAACGTACAACGTATAATGTACAGCGTATAACGTATAACGTATAACGTATAACGTATAACGTATAACGTATAACGTATAACGTATAACGTATAACGTATAACGTATAACGTATAACGTATAACGTATAACGTATAACGTATAACGTATAACGTATAACGTATAACGTATAACGTATAACGTATAACGTATAACGTATAACGTATAACGTATAACGTATAACGTATAACGTATAACGTATAACGTATAACGTACAACGTATAACGTACAACGTATAACGTACAACGAATAACGTATAACGTACAACGTATAACGTACAACGTATAACGTACAACGTACAGCGTATAACGTACAGCGTATAACGTACAGCGTATAACGTATAACGTATAACGTATAACGTATATCGTATAACGTATAACTTATAACGAACAACGTACAACGTATAACGTATAACGTATAACGTATAACGTATAACGTATAACGTATAACGTATAACGTATAACGTATAACGTATAACGTACAACGTGTAACGTGTAACGTATAACGTATAACGTATAACGTACAGCGTATAACGTACAGCGTATAACGTACAGCGTATAACGTATAACGTACAACGTACGACGTACAACGTGTAACGTATAATGTATAACGTATAACGTACAGCGTATAACGTACAACGTATAACGTACAGCGTATAACGTATACCCTATAAGGTATAACGTATAACGTATAACGTATAACGTATAACGTATAACGTATAACGTACAGCGTATAACGTACAGCGTATAACGTATAACGTATAACGTATAACGTATATCGTATAACGTATAACTTATAACGTATAACGTACATCGTATAACGTACAACGTATAACGTATAACGTATAACGTACAGCGTATAACGTACAGCGTATAACGTACAACGTATAACGTATAACGTATAACGTATAACGTATAACGTATAACGTATAACGTATAACGTATAACGTATAACGTATAACGTATAACGTATAACGTATAACGTATAACGTACAACGTATAACGTACAACGTATAACGTATAACGTACAACGTATAACGTACAACGTACAACGTGTAACGTATAACGTATAACGTATAACGTACAGCGTATAACGTACAGCGTATAACGTACAACGTATAACGTACAACGTATAACGTACAACGTACAACGTACAACGTGTAACGTATAACGTATAACGTATAACGTACAGCGTATAACGTACAGCGTATAACGTGCAGCGTATAACGTATAACGTACAACGTATAACGTACAACGTATAATGTACAGCGTATAACGTATAACGTATAACGTATAACGTATAACGTATAACGTATAACGTATAACGTATAACGTATAACGTATAACGTATAACGTATAACGTATAACGTATAACGTATAACGTATAACGTATAACGTATAACGTATAACGTATAACGTATAACGTATAACGTATAACGTATAACGTATAACGTATAACGTATAACGTATAACGTATAACGTATAACGTATAACGTATAACGTACAACGTACAACGTACAACGTGTAACGTATAACGTATAACGTATAACGTACAGCGTATAACGTACAGCGTATAACGTGCAGCGTATAACGTATAACGTACAACGTATAACGTACAACGTATAATGTACAGCGTATAACGTATAACGTATAACGTATAACGTATAACGTATAACGTATAACGTATAACGTATAACGTATAACGTATAACGTATAACGTATAACGTATAACGTATAACGTATAACGTATAACGTATAACGTATAACGTATAACGTATAACGTACAACGTATAACGTACAACGTATAACGTACAACGTATAACGTATAACGTACAACGTATAACGTACAACGTATAACGTACAACGTACAGCGTATAACGTACAGCGTATAACGTACAGCGTATAACGTATAACGTATAACGTATAACGTATATCGTATAACGTATAACTTATAACGAACAACGTACAACGTATAACGTATAACGTATAACGTATAACGTATAACGTATAACGTATAACGTATAACGTATAACGTATAACGTACAACGTGTAACGTGTAACGTATAACGTATAACGTATAACGTACAGCGTATAACGTACAGCGTATAACGTACAGCGTATAACGTATAACGTACAACGTACGACGTACAACGTGTAACGTATAATGTATAACGTATAACGTACAGCGTATAACGTACAACGTATAACGTACAGCGTATAACGTATACCCTATAAGGTATAACGTATAACGTATAACGTATAACGTATAACGTATAACGTATAACGTACAGCGTATAACGTACAGCGTATAACGTATAACGTATAACGTATAACGTATATCGTATAACGTATAACTTATAACGTATAACGTACAACGGATAACGTACAACGTATAACGTATAACGTATAACGTACAGCGTGTAACGTACAACGTATAACGTACAACGTATAACGTATAACGTATAACGTATAACGTATAACGTATAACGTATAACGTATAACGTATAACGTATAACGTATAACGTATAACGTATAACGTATAACGTATAACGTATAACGTATAACGTATAACGTACAACGTATAACGTACAACGTATAACGTATAACGTACAACGTATAACGTACAACGTACAACGTGTAACGTATAACGTATAACGTATAACGTACAGCGTATAACGTACAGCGTATAACGTACAACGTATAACGTACAACGTACAACGTACAACGTGTAACGTATAACGTATAACGTATAACGTACAGCGTATAACGTACAGCGTATAACGTGCAGCGTATAACGTATAACGTACAACGTATAACGTACAACGTATAATGTACAGCGTATAACGTATAACGTATAACGTATAACGTATAACGTATAACGTATAACGTATAACATATAACGTATAACGTATAACGTATAACGTATAACGTATAACGTATAACGTATAACGTATAACGTACAACGTATAACGTACAACGTATAACGTACAACGTATAACGTATAACGTACAACGTATAACGTACAACGTATAACGTACAACGTATAACGTACAACGTATAATGTACAGCGTATAACGTATAACGTATAACGTATAACGTATAACGTATAACGTATAACGTATAACGTATAACGTATAACGTATAACGTATAACGTATAACGTATAACGTATAACGTATAACGTATAACGTATAACGTATAACGTATAACGTATAACGTATAACGTATAACGTATAACGTATAACGTATAACGTATAACGTATAACGTATAACGTATAACGTACAACGTATAACGTACAACGTATAACGTACAACGAATAACGTATAACGTACAACGTATAACGTACAACGTATAACGTACAACGTACAGCGTATAACGTACAGCGTATAACGTACAGCGTATAACGTATAACGTATAACGTATAACGTATATCGTATAACGTATAACTTATAACGAACAACGTACAACGTATAACGTATAACGTATAACGTATAACGTATAACGTATAACGTATAACGTATAACGTATAACGTATAACGTATAACGTACAACGTGTAACGTGTAACGTATAACGTATAACGTATAACGTACAGCGTATAACGTACAGCGTATAACGTACAGCGTATAACGTATAACGTACAACGTACGACGTACAACGTGTAACGTATAATGTATAACGTATAACGTACAGCGTATAACGTACAACGTATAACGTACAGCGTATAACGTATACCCTATAAGGTATAACGTATAACGTATAACGTATAACGTATAACGTATAACGTATAACGTACAGCGTATAACGTACAGCGTATAACGTATAACGTATAACGTATAACGTATATCGTATAACGTATAACTTATAACGTATAACGTACATCGTATAACGTACAACGTATAACGTATAACGTATAACGTACAGCGTATAACGTACAGCGTATAACGTACAACGTATAACGTATAACGTATAACGTATAACGTATAACGTATAACGTATAACGTATAACGTATAACGTATAACGTATAACGTATAACGTATAACGTATAACGTATAACGTACAACGTATAACGTACAACGTATAACGTATAACGTACAACGTATAACGTACAACGTACAACGTGTAACGTATAACGTATAACGTATAACGTACAGCGTATAACGTACAGCGTATAACGTACAACGTATAACGTACAACGTATAACGTACAACGTACAACGTACAACGTGTAACGTATAACGTATAACGTATAACGTACAGCGTATAACGTACAGCGTATAACGTGCAGCGTATAACGTATAACGTACAACGTATAACGTACAACGTATAATGTACAGCGTATAACGTATAACGTATAACGTATAACGTATAACGTATAACGTATAACGTATAACGTATAACGTATAACGTATAACGTATAACGTATAACGTATAACGTATAACGTATAACGTATAACGTATAACGTATAACGTATAACGTATAACGTACAACGTATAACGTACAACGTATAACGTACAACGTATAACGTATAACGTACAACGTATAACGTACAACGTATAACGTACAACGTACAGCGTATAACGTACAGCGTATAACGTACAGCGTATAACGTATAACGTATAACGTATAACGTATATCGTATAACGTATAACTTATAACGAACAACGTACAACGTATAACGTACAACGAATAACGTATAACGTTCAACGTACGACGTGTAACGTATAACGTATAACGAATAACGTACAGCGTATAACGTATAACGTATAATGTACAACGTATAACGTATAACGTATAACGTATAACGTACAGCGTATAACGTATAACGTACAACGTATAACGTACAACCTATAACGTACAACGTATAACGTACAACGTATAACATACAACGTACAACGTACAACGTGTAACGAATAACGTATAACGTATAACGTACAGCCTATAACGTACAGCGTATAACGTATAACGTATAACGTATAACGTATAACGTATAACGTATAACGTACAACGTATAACGTACAACGTATAACGTATAACGTACAGCGTATAACGTACAGCTTATAACGTATAACGTATAACGTATAACGTATAACGTATAACGTATAACGTATAACGTATAACGTATAACGTATAACGTATAACGTATAACGTATAACGTATAACGTATAACGTATAACGTATAACGTACAACGTATAACGTATATCGTATAACGTATAACTTATAACGAACAACGTACAACGTATAACGTATAACGTATAACGTATAACGTATAACGTATAACGTATAACGTATAACGTATAACGTATAACGTATAACGTATAACGTATAACGTACAACGTGTAACGTGTAACGTATAACGTATAACGTATAACGTATAACGTATAACGTATAACGTATAACGTATAACGTATAACGTACAACGTGTAACGTGTAACGTATAACGTATAACGTATAACGTACAGCGTATAACGTACAGCGTATAACGTACAGCGTATAACGTATAACGTACAACGTACGACGTACAACGTGTAACGTATAATGTATAACGTATAACGTACAGCGTATAACGTACAACGTATAACGTACAGCGTATAACGTATACCCTATAAGGTATAACGTATAACGTATAACGTATAACGTATAACGTATAACGTACAGCGTATAACGTACAGCGTATAACGTATAACGTATAACGTATAACGTATAACGTATAACGTATAACGTATAACGTATAACGTATAACGTATAACGTATAACGTATAACGTATAACGTATAACGTATAACGTACAACGTATAACGTACAACGTATAACGTATAACGTATAACGTACAACGTATAACGTACAACGTACAACGTGTAACGTATAACG
The DNA here is from genome assembly GCA_916610235.2 of Lasioglossum morio. NCBI lineage: Eukaryota > Metazoa > Arthropoda > Insecta > Hymenoptera > Halictidae > Lasioglossum > Lasioglossum morio. The sequence continues at coordinate 350,214 of CAKAJA020000254.1, read as the reverse complement.
TATAACGTATAACGTACAGCGTATAACGTACAGCGTATAACGTACAACGTATAACGTACAACGTACAACGTACAACGTGTAACGTATAACGTATAACGTATAACGTACAGCGTATAACGTACAGCGTATAACGTACAGCGTATAACGTGCAGCGTATAACGTATAACGTACAACGTATAACGTACAACGTATAATGTACAGCGTATAACGTATAACGTATAACGTATAACGTATAACGTATAACGTATAACATATAACGTATAACGTAGAACGTATAACGTATAACGTATAACGTATAACGTATAACGTACAACGTATAACGTACAACGTATAACGTACAACGTATAACGTATAACGTACAACGTATAACGTACAACGTATAACGTACAACGTATAACGTACAACGTATAATGTACAGCGTATAACGTATAACGTATAACGTATAACGTATAACGTATAACGTATAACGTATAACGTATAACGTATAACGTATAACGTATAACGTATAACGTATAACGTATAACGTATAACGTATAACGTATAACGTATAACGTATAACGTACAACGTATAACGTACAACGTATAACGTACAACGTATAACGTATAACGTACAACGTATAACGTACAACGTATAACGTACAACGTACAGCGTATAACGTACAGCGTATAACGTACAGCGTATAACGTATAACGTATAACGTATAACGTATATCGTATAACGTATAACTTATAACGAACAACGTACAACGTATAACGTATAACGTATAACGTATAACGTATAACGTATAACGTATAACGTATAACGTATAACGTATAACGTATAACGTATAACGTATAACGTATAACGTACAACGTGTAACGTGTAACGTATAACGTATAACGTATAACGTACAGCGTATAACGTACAGCGTATAACGTACAGCGTATAACGTATAACGTACAACGTACGACGTACAACGTGTAACGTATAATGTATAACGTATAACGTACAGCGTATAACGTACAACGTATAACGTACAGCGTATAACGTATACCCTATAAGGTATAACGTATAACGTATAACGTATAACGTATAACGTATAACGTATAACGTATAACGTACAGCGTATAACGTACAGCGTATAACGTATAACGTATAACGTATAACGTATATCGTATAACGTATAACTTATAACGTATAACGTACATCGTATAACGTACAACGTATAACGTATAACGTATAACGTACAGCGTATAACGTACAGCTTATAACGTACAACGTATAACGTATAACGTATAACGTATAACGTATAACGTATAACGTATAACGTATAACGTATAACGTATAACGTATAACGTATAACGTATAACGTATAACGTATAACGTATAACGTATAACGTATAACGTACAACGTATAACGTACAACGTATAACGTATAACGTACAACGTACAACGTACAACGTACAACGTGTAACGTATAACGTATAACGTATAACGTACAGCGTATAACGTACAGCGTATAACGTACAACGTATAACGTACAACGTATAACGTACAACGTACAACGTACAACGTGTAACGTATAACGTATAACGTATAACGTACATCGTATAACGTACAGCGTATAACGTGCAGCGTATAACGTATAACGTACAACGTATAACGTACAACGTATAATGTACAGCGTATAACGTATAACGTATAACGTATAACGTATAACGTATAACGTATAACGTATAACGTATAACGTATAACGTATAACGTATAACGTATAACGTATAACGTATAACGTATAACGTATAACGTATAACGTATAACGTATAACGTACAACGTATAACGTACAACGTATAACGTACAACGTATAACGTATAACGTACAACGTATAACGTACAACGTATAACGTACAACGTACAGCGTATAACGTACAGCGTATAACGTACAGCGTATAACGTATAACGTATAACGTATAACGTATATCGTATAACGTATAACTTATAACGAACAACGTACAACGTATAACGTACAACGAATAACGTATAACGTTCAACGTACGACGTGTAACGTATAACGTATAACGAATAACGTACAGCGTATAACGTATAACGTATAATGTACAACGTATAACGTATAACGTATAACGTATAACGTACAGCGTATAACGTATAACGTACAACGTATAACGTACAACGTATAACGTACAACGTATAACGTACAACGTATAACATACAACGTACAACGTACAACGTGTAACGAATAACGTATAACGTATAACGTACAGCCTATAACGTACAGCGTATAACGTATAACGTATAACGTATAACGTATAACGTATAACGTATAACGTACAACGTATAACGTACAACGTATAACGTATAACGTACAGCGTATAACGTACAGCTTATAACGTATAACGTATAACGTATAACGTATAACGTATAACGTATAACGTATAACGTATAACGTATAACGTATAACGTATAACGTATAACGTATAACGTATAACGTATAACGTACAACGTATAACGTATATCGTATAACGTATAACTTATAACGAACAACGTACAACGTATAACGTATAACGTATAACGTATAACGTATAACGTATAACGTATAACGTATAACGTATAACGTATAACGTATAACGTATAACGTATAACGTATAACGTATAACGTACAACGTGTAACGTGTAACGTATAACGTATAACGTATAACGTATAACGTATAACGTATAACGTATAACGTATAACGTATAACGTATAACGTACAACGTGTAACGTGTAACGTATAACGTATAACGTATAACGTACAGCGTATAACGTACAGCGTATAACGTACAGCGTATAACGTATAACGTACAACGTACGACGTACAACGTGTAACGTATAATGTATAACGTATAACGTACAGCGTATAACGTACAACGTATAACGTACAGCGTATAACGTATACCCTATAAGGTATAACGTATAACGTATAACGTATAACGTATAACGTATAACGTACAGCGTATAACGTACAGCGTATAACGTATAACGTATAACGTATAACGTATAACGTATAACGTATAACGTATAACGTATAACGTATAACGTATAACGTATAACGTATAACGTATAACGTACAACGTATAACGTACAACGTATAACGTATAACGTACAACGTATAACGTACAACGTACAACGTGTAACGTATAACGTATAACGTATAACGTACAGCGTATAACGTACAGCGTATAACGTACAACGTATAACGTACAACGTACAACGTACAACGTGTAACGTATAACGTATAACGTATAACGTACAGCGTATAACGTACAGCGTATAACGTGCAGCGTATAACGTATAACGTACAACGTATAACGTACAACGTATAATGTACAGCGTATAACGTATAACGTATAACGTATAACGTATAACGTATAACGTATAACGTATAACATATAACGTATAACGTAGAACGTATAACGTATAACGTATAACGTATAACGTATAACGTACAACGTATAACGTACAACGTATAACGTACAACGTATAACGTATAACGTACAACGTATAACGTACAACGTATAACGTACAACGTATAACGTACAACGTATAATGTACAGCGTATAACGTATAACGTATAACGTATAACGTATAACGTATAACGTATAACGTATAACGTATAACGTATAACGTATAACGTATAACGTATAACGTATAACGTATAACGTATAACGTATAACGTATAACGTATAACGTATAACGTATAACGTACAACGTATAACGTACAACGTATAACGTACAACGTATAACGTATAACGTACAACGTATAACGTACAACGTATAACGTACAACGTACAGCGTATAACGTACAGCGTATAACGTACAGCGTATAACGTATAACGTATAACGTATAACGTATATCGTATAACGTATAACTTATAACGAACAACGTACAACGTATAACGTATAACGTATAACGTATAACGTATAACGTATAACGTATAACGTATAACGTATAACGTATAACGTATAACGTATAACGTATAACGTATAACGTACAACGTGTAACGTGTAACGTATAACGTATAACGTATAACGTACAGCGTATAACGTACAGCGTATAACGTACAGCGTATAACGTATAACGTACAACGTACGACGTACAACGTGTAACGTATAATGTATAACGTATAACGTACAGCGTATAACGTACAACGTATAACGTACAGCGTATAACGTATACCCTATAAGGTATAACGTATAACGTATAACGTATAACGTATAACGTATAACGTATAACGTACAGCGTATAACGTACAGCGTATAACGTATAACGTATAACGTATAACGTATATCGTATAACGTATAACTTATAACGTATAACGTACAACGTATAACGTACAACGTATAACGTATAACGTATAACGTACAGCGTATAACGTACAGCTTATAACGTACAACGTATAACGTATAACGTATAACGTATAACGTATAACGTACAACGTATAACGTACAACGTACAACGTACAACGTGTAACGTATAACGTATAACGTATAACGTACAGCGTATAACGTACAGCGTATAACGTGCAGCGTATAACGTATAACGTACAACGTATAACGTACAACGTATAATGTACAGCGTATAACGTATAACGTATAACGTATAACGTATAACGTATAACGTATAACGTATAACGTATAACGTATAACGTATAACGTATAACGTATAACGTACAACGTATAACGTACAACGTATAACGTACAACGTATAACGTATAACGTACAACGTATAACGTACAACGTATAACGTACAACGTACAGCGTATAACGTACAGCGTATAACGTACAGCGTATAACGTATAACGTATAACGTATAACGTATATCGTATAACGTATAACTTATAACGAACAACGTACAACGTATAACGTATAACGTATAACGTATAACGTATAACGTATAACGTATAACGTATAACGTATAACGTATAACGTATAACGTATAACGTATAACGTACAACGTGTAACGTGTAACGTATAACGTATAACGTATAACGTACAGCGTATAACGTACAGCGTATAACGTACAGCGTATAACGTATAACGTACAACGTACGACGTACAACGTGTAACGTATAATGTATAACGTATAACGTACAGCGTATAACGTACAACGTATAACGTACAGCGTATAACGTATACCCTATAAGGTATAACGTATAACGTATAACGTATAACGTATAACGTATAACGTATAACGTACAGCGTATAACGTACAGCGTATAACGTATAACGTATAACGTATAACGTATATCGTATAACGTATAACTTATAACGTATAACGTACAACGTATAACGTACAACGTATAACGTATAACGTATAACGTACAGCGTATAACGTACAGCTTATAACGTACAACGTATAACGTATAACGTATAACGTATAACGTATAACGTATAACGTATAACGTATAACGTACAACGTGTAACGTGTAACGTATAACGTATAACGTATAACGTACAGCGTATAACGTACAGCGTATAACGTACAGCGTATAACGTATAACGTACAACGTACGACGTACAACGTGTAACGTATAATGTATAACGTATAACGTACAGCGTATAACGTACAACGTATAACGTACAGCGTATAACGTATACCCTATAAGGTATAACGTATAACGTATAACGTATAACGTATAACGTATAACGTACAGCGTATAACGTACAGCGTATAACGTATAACGTATAACGTATAACGTATATCGTATAACGTATAACTTATAACGTATAACGTACAACGTATAAATTACAACGTATAACGTATAACGTATAACGTATAACGTATAACGTATAACGTATAACGTACAGCGTATAACGTACAGCGTATAACGTATAACGTATAACGTATAACGTATATCGTATAACGTATAACTTATAACGTATAACGTACAACGTATAACGTACAACGTATAACGTATAACGTATAACGTACAGCGTATAACGTACAGCTTATAACGTACAACGTATAACGTATAACGTATAACGTATAACGTATAACGTATAACGTATAACGTATAACGTATAACGTATAACGTATAACGTATAACGTATAACGTATAACGTACAACGTATAACGTACAACGTATAACGTATAACGTACAACGTATAACGTACAACGTACAACGTGTAACGTATAACGTATAACGTATAACGTACAGCGTATAACGTACAGCGTATAACGTACAACGTATAACGTACAACGTATAACGTACAACGTACAACGTACAACGTGTAACGTATAACGTATAACGTATAACGTACAGCGTATAACGTACAGCGTATAACGTGCAGCGTATAACGTATAACGTACAACGTATAACGTACAACGTATAATGTACAGCGTATAACGTATAACGTATAACGTATAACGTATAACGTATAACGTATAACGTATAACGTATAACGTATAACGTATAACGTATAACGTATAACGTATAACGTATAACGTATAACGTATAACGTATAACGTATAACGTATAACGTATAACGTATAACGTACAACGTATAACGTACAACGTATAACGTACAACGTATAACGTATAACGTACAACGTATAACGTACAACGTATAACGTACAACGTACAGCGTATAACGTACAGCGTATAACGTACAGCGTATAACGTATAACGTATAACGTATAACGTATATCGTATAACGTATAACTTATAACGAACAACGTACAACGTATAACGTACAACGAATAACGTATAACGTTCAACGTACGACGTGTAACGTATAACGTATAACGAATAACGTACAGCGTATAACGTATAACGTATAATGTACAACGTATAACGTATAACGTATAACGTATAACGTACAGCGTATAACGTATAACGTACAACGTATAACGTACAACGTATAACGTACAACGTATAACGTACAACGTATAACATACAACGTACAACGTACAACGTGTAACGAATAACGTATAACGTATAACGTACAGCCTATAACGTACAGCGTATAACGTATAACGTATAACGTATAACGTATAACGTATAACGTACAACGTATAACGTACAACGTATAACGTATAACGTACAGCGTATAACGTACAGCTTATAACGTATAACGTATAACGTATAACGTATAACGTATAACGTATAACGTATAACGTATAACGTATAACGTATAACGTATAACGTATAACGTATAACGTATAACGTATAACGTATAACGTACAGCGTATAACGTACAGCGTATAACGTGCAGCGTATAACGTATAACGTACAACGTATAACGTACAACGTATAATGTACAGCGTATAACGTATAACGTATAACGTATAACGTATAACGTATAACATATAACGTATAACGTATAACGTATAACGTATAACGTATAACGTATAACGTATAACGTACAACGTATAACGTACAACGTATAACGTACAACGTATAACGTATAACGTACAACGTATAACGTACAACGTATAACGTACAACGTACAGCGTATAACGTACAGCGTATAAGGTACAGCGTATAACGTATAACGTATAACGTATAACGTATAACGTATAACGTATAACGTATAACGTATAACGTATAACGTATAACGTATAACGTATAACGTATAACGTATAACGTATAACGTATAACGTATAACGTATAACGTATAACGTATAACGTATAACGTATAACGTATAACGTATAACGTATAACGTATAACGTATAACGTATAACGTATAACGTATAACGTATAACGTATAACGTATAACGTATAACGTATAACGTATAACGTATAACGTATAACGTATAACGTATAACGTATAACGTATAACGTATAACGTATAACGTACAGCGTATAACGTATAACGTACAACGTATAACCTACAACGTATAACGTACAACGTATAACGTATAACATATAACGTACAACGTACAGCGTATAACGTACAGCGTATAACGTATAACGTATAACGTATAACGTATATCGTATAACGTATAACTTATAACGAACAACTTACAACGTATAACGTACAACGAATAACGTATAACGTTCAACGTACGACGTGTAACGTATAACGTATAACGTATAACGTACAGCGTATAACGTATAACGTATAATGTACAACGTATAACGTATAACGTATAACGTATAACGTACAGCGTATAACGTATAACGTACAACGTATAACGTACAACGTATAACGTACAACGTATAACGTACAACGTATAACATACAACGTACAACGTACAACGTGTAACGAATAACGTATAACGTATAACGTACAGCATATAACGTACAGCGTATAACGTATAACGTATAACGTATAACGTATAACGTATAACGTATAACGTATAACGTATAACGTATAACGTATAACGTATAACGTATAACGTACAACGTATAACGTACAACGTATAACGTATAACGTATAACGTACAGCGTATAACGTACAGCTTATAACGTATAACGTATAACGTATAACGTATAACGTATAACGTATAACGTATAACGTATAACGTATAACGTATAACGTATAACGTATAACGTATAACGTATAACGTATAACGTATAACGTATAACGTATAACGTATAACGTATAACGTATAACGTATAACGTATAACGTATAACGTATAACGTATAACGTATAACGTACAACGTATAACGTACAACGTATAACGTATAACGTACAACGTATAACGTACAACGTACAACGTGTAACGTATAACGTATAACGTATAACGTACAGCGTATAACGTACAGCGTATAACGTACAACGTATAACGTACAACGTATAACGTACAACGTACAACGTACAACGTGTAACGTATAACGTATAACGTATAACGTACAGCGTATAACGTACAGCGTATAACGTGCAGCGTATAACGTATAACGTATAACGTAAAGCGTATAACGTACAGCGTATAACGTATAACGTACAACGTATAACGTACAACGTATAACGTACAGCGTATAACGTATACCCTATAAGGTATAACGTATAACGTATAACGTATAACGTATAACGTATAACGTATAACGTATAACGTACAGCGTATAACGTACAGCGTATAACATACAGTGAATAACGTATAACGTATAACGTATAACGTATAACGTATAACGTATAACGTATAACGTATAACGTATAACGTATAACGTACAACGTATAACGTAAAACGTATAACGTACAACGTATAACGTACAACGTATAACGTACAACGGATAACGTACAGCGTATAACGTATAACGTATAACATATAACGTATAACGTATAACGTACAACGGATAACGTACAGCGTGTAACGTACAACGTATAACGTATAACGTATAACGTATAACGTATAACGTATAACGTATAACGTACAGCGTATAACGTACAGCGTATAACGTACAGTGTATAACGTATAACGTATAACGTATAACGTATAACGTATAACGTATAACGTACAGCGTATAACGTACAGCGTATAACGTACAGCGTATAACGTATAACGTACAACGTACGACGTACAACGTGTAACGTATAATGTATAACGTATAACGTACAGCGTATAACGTACAACGTATAACGTACAGCGTATAACGTATACCCTATAAGGTATAACGTATAACGTATAACGTATAACGTATAACGTATAACGTATAACGTATAACGTACAGCGTATAACGTACAGCGTATAACGTATAACGTATAACGTATAACGTATATCGTATAACGTATAACTTATAACGTATAACGTACAACGTATAAAGTACAACGTATAACGTATAACGTATAACGTACAGCGTATAACGTACAGCTTATAACGTACAACGTATAACGTATAACGTATAACGTATAACGTATAACGTATAACGTATAACGTATAACGTATAACGTATAACGTATAACGTATAACGTATAACGTATAACGTATAACGTATAACGTATAACGTATAACGTATAACGTATAACGTATAACGTATAACGTATAACGTATAACGTATAACGTACAACGTATAACGTACAACGTATAACGTATAACGTACAACGTATAACGTACAATGTACAACGTGTAACGTATAACGTATAACGTATAACGTACAGCGTATAACGTACAGCGTATAACGTACAACGTATAACGTACAACGTATAACGTACAACGTACAACGTACAACGTGTAACGTATAACGTATAACGTATAACGTACAGCGTATAACGTACAGCGTATAACGTGCAGCGTATAACGTATAACGTACAACGTATAACGTACAACGTATAATGTACAGCGTATAACGTATAACGTATAACGTATAACGTATAACGTATAACGTATAACGTATAACGTATAACGTATAACGTATAACGTATAACGTATAACGTATAACGTATAACGTATAACGTATAACGTATAACGTATAACGTATAACGTATAACGTATAACGTATAACGTACAACGTATAACGTACAACGTATAACGTACAACGTATAACGTATAACGTACAACGTATAACGTACAACGTATAACGTACAACGAACGACGTGTAACGTATAACGTATAACGTATAACGTACAGCGTATAACGTATAACGTATAATGTACAACGTATAACGTATAACGTATAACGTATAACGTACAGCGTATAACGTATAACGTACAACGTATAACGTACAACGTATAACGTACAACGTATAACGTACAACGTATAACGTATAACGTATAACGTATAACGTATAACGTATAACGTGTAACGTATAACGTATAACGTATAACGTACAGCGTATAACGTATAACGTACAACGTATAACGTACAACGTATAATGTACAACGTATAACGTACGACGTACAACGTGTAACGTATAATGTATAACGTATAACGTACAGCGTATAACGTACAGCGTATAACGTACAGCGTATAACGTATAACGTATAACGTATAACGTATAACGTACAACGGATAATGTACAGCGTATAACGTATAACATATAACGTATAACGTATAACGTACAACGGATAACGTACAGCGTATAACGTACAACGTATAACGTATAACGTATAACGTATAACGTATAACGTATAACGTATAACGTACAGCGTATAACGTACAGCGTATAACGTACAACGTATAACGTATAACGTATAACGTACAACGTATAACGTACAACGTATAACGTACAACGTATAACGTATAACGTACAACGTATAACGTACAACGTATAACGTATAACGTACAACGTACAGCGTATAACGTACAGCGTATAAGGTACAGCGTATAACGTATAACGTATAACGTATAACGTATATCGTATAACGTATAACTTATAACGAACAACGTATAACGTACAACGTTTAACGTACAACGTATAACGTATAACGTTCAACGTACAACGTGTACCGTATAACGTATAACGTATAACGTATAACGTATAACGTATAACGTATAACGTATAACGTATAACGTACAGCGTATAACGTACAACGTATAACGTATAACGCATAACGTAAAGCGTATAACGTACAGCGTATAACGTATAACGTACAACGTATAACGTACAACGTGTAACGTACAACGTACAACGTGTAACGTATAACGTATAACGTACAGCGTATAACGTACAGCGTATAACGTACAACGTATAACGTACAACGTATAACGTATAACGTATAACGTACAGCGTATAACGTATAACGTATAACGTATAACGTACAGCGTATAACGTACAGCGTATAACGTACAGCGTATAACGTATAACGTACAACGTATAACGTACAACGTATAACGTACAGCGTATAACGTTCAACGTACAACGTGTACCGTATAACGTATAACGTATAACGTATAACGGATAACGTACAGCGTATAACGTATAACGTATAACATATAACGTATAACGTATAACGTACAACGGATAACGTACAGCGTGTAACGTACAACGTATAACGTATAACGTATAACGTATAACGTATAACGTATAACGTATAACGTATAACGTATAACGTACAGCGTATAACGTACAGCGTATAACGTACAGTGTATAACGTATAACGTATAACGTATAACGTATAACGTATAACGTATAACGTACAGCGTATAACGTACAGCGTATAACGTACAGCGTATAACGTATAACGTACAACGTATAACGTATAACGTATAACGTACAGCGTATAACGTACAGCTTATAACGTACAACGTATAACGTATAACGTATAACGTATAACGTATAACGTATAACGTATAACGTATAACGTATAACGTATAACGTATAACGTATAACGTATAACGTATAACGTATAACGTATAACGTATAACGTACAACGTATAACGTACAACGTATAACGTATAACGTACAACGTATAACGTACAATGTACAACGTGTAACGTATAACGTATAACGTACAGCGTATAACGTACAACGTATAACGTACAGCGTATAACGTATACCCTATAAGGTATAACGTATAACGTATAACGTATAACGTATAACGTATAACGTATAACGTACAGCGTATAACGTACAGCGTATAACGTATAACGTATAACGTATAACGTATATCGTATAACGTATAACTTATAACGTATAACGTACAACGTATAAAGTACAACGTATAACGTATAACGTATAACGTACAGCGTATAACGTACAGCTTATAACGTACAACGTATAACGTATAACGTATAACGTATAACGTATAACGTATAACGTATAACGTATAACGTATAACGTATAACGTATAACGTATAACGTATAACGTATAACGTATAACGTATAACGTATAACGTATAACGTACAACGTATAACGTACAACGTATAACGTATAACGTACAACGTATAACGTACAATGTACAACGTGTAACGTATAACGTATAACGTATAACGTACAGCGTATAACGTACAGCGTATAACGTACAACGTATAACGTACAACGTATAACGTACAACGTACAACGTACAACGTGTAACGTATAACGTATAACGTATAACGTACAGCGTATAACGTACAGCGTATAACGTGCAGCGTATAACGTATAACGTACAACGTATAACGTACAACGTATAATGTACAGCGTATAACGTATAACGTATAACGTATAACGTATAACGTATAACGTATAACGTATAACGTATAACGTATAACGTATAACGTATAACGTATAACGTATAACGTATAACGTATAACGTATAACGTATAACGTATAACGTATAACGTATAACGTACAACGTATAACGTACAACGTATAACGTACAACGTATAACGTATAACGTACAACGTATAACGTACAACGTATAACGTACAACGTACAGCGTATAACGTACAGCGTATAACGTACAGCGTATAACGTATAACGTATAACGTATAACGTATATCGTATAACGTATAACTTATAACGAACAACGTACAACGTATAACGTACAACGAATAACGTATAACGTTCAACGAACGACGTGTAGCGTATAACGTATAACGTATAACGTACAGCGTATAACGTATAACGTATAATGTACAACGTATAACGTATAACGTATAACGTATAACGTACAGCGTATAACGTATAACGTACAACGTATAACGTACAACGTATAACGTACAACGTATAACGTACAACGTATAACGTATAACGTATAACGTATAACGTATAACGTATAACGTGTAACGTATAACGTATAACGTATAACGTACAGCGTATAACGTATAACGTACAACGTATAACGTACAACGTATAATGTACAACGTATAACGTACGACGTACAACGTGTAACGTATAATGTATAACGTATAACGTACAGCGTATAACGTACAGCGTATAACGTACAGCGTATAACGTATAACGTATAACGTATAACGTATAACGTACAACGGATAATGTACAGCGTATAACGTATAACATATAACGTATAACGTATAACGTACAACGGATAACGTACAGCGTATAACGTACAACGTATAACGTATAACGTATAACGTATAACGTATAACGTATAACGTATAACGTACAGCGTATAACGTACAGCGTATAACGTACAACGTATAACGTATAACGTATAACGTACAACGTATAACGTACAACGTATAACGTATAACGTACAACGTATAACGTACAACGTATAACGTACAACGTATAACGTACAACGTACAGCGTATAACGTACAGCGTATAAGGTACAGCGTATAACGTATAACGTATAACGTATAACGTATATCGTATAACGTATAACTTATAACGAACAACGTATAACGTACAACGTTTAACGTACAACGTATAACGTATAACGTTCAACGTACAACGTGTACCGTATAACGTATAACGTATAACGTATAACGTATAACGTATAACGTATAACGTATAACGTATAACGTATAACGTACAGCGTATAACGTACAACGTATAACGTATAACGCATAACGTAAAGCGTATAACGTACAGCGTATAACGTATAACGTACAACGTATAACGTACAACGTATAACGTACAACGTACAACGTGTAACGTATAACGTATAACGTACAGCGTATAACGTACAGCGTATAACGTACAACGTATAACGTACAACGTATAACGTATAACGTATAACGTACAGCGTATAACGTATAACGTATAACGTATAACGTACAGCGTATAACGTACAGCGTATAACGTACAGCGTATAACGTATAACGTACAACGTATAACGTACAACGTATAACGTACAGCGTATAACGTACAGCATATAACGTACAGCGTATAACGTATAACGTATAACGTACAACGTATAACGTATAACGTATAACGTATAACGTATAACGTATAACGTATAACGTATAACGTATAACGTATAACGTATAACGTATAACGTATAACGTATAACGTATAACGTATAACTTATAACGAACAACGTATAACGTACAACGTTTAACGTACAACGTATAACGTATAACGTTCAACGTACAACGTGTACCGTATAACGTATAACGTATAACGTATAACGTATAACGTATAACGTGTAACGTATAACGTACAGCGTATAACGTACAACGTATAACGTATAACGCATAACGTAAAGCGTATAACGTACAGCGTATAACGTATAACGTACAACGTATAACGTACAACGTATAACGTACAACGTACAACGTGTAACGTATAACGTATAACGTACAGCGTATAACGTACAGCGTATAACGTACAACGTATAACGTACAACGTATAACGTATAACGTATAACGTACAGCGTATAACGTATAACGTATAACGTATAACGTACAGCGTATAACGTACAGCGTATAAGGTACAGCGTATAACGTATAACGTATAACGTATAACGTATATCGTATAACGTATAACTTATAACGAACAACGTATAACGTACAACGTTTAACGTACAACGTATAACGTATAACGTTCAACGTACAACGTGTACCGTATAACGTATAACGTATAACGTATAACGTATAACGTATAACGTATAACGTACAGCGTATAACGTACAACGTATAACGTATAACGCATAACGTAAAGCGTATAACGTACAGCGTATAACGTATAACGTACAACGTATAACGTACAACGTATAACGTACAACGTACAACGTGTAACGTATAACGTATAACGTACAGCGTATAACGTACAGCGTATAACGTACAACGTATAACGTACAACGTATAACGTACAACGTATAACGTATAACGTATAACGTACAGCGTATAACGTATAACGTATAACGTATAACGTACAGCGTATAACGTACAGCGTATAACGTACAGCGTATAACGTATAACGTACAACGTATAACGTACAACGTATAACGTACAGCGTATAACGTACAGCATATAACGTACAGCGTATAACGTATAACGTATAACGTATAACGTATAACGTATAACGTATAACGTATAACGTATAACGTATAACGTATAACGTATAACGTATAACGTATAACGTATAACGTATAACGTATAACGTATAACGTATAACGTATAACGTATAACGTATAACGTATAACGTATAACGTATAACGTATAACGTATAACGTATAACGTATAACGTATAACGTATAACGTATAACGTATAACGTATAACGTATAACGTATAACGTATAACGTATAACGTATAACGTATAACGTATAACGTATAACGTATAACGTATAACGTATAACGTATAACGTATAACGTATAACGTATAACGTATAACGTATAACGTATAACGTACAGCGTATAACGTATAACGTACAACGTATAACCTACAACGTATAACGTACAACGTATAACGTATAACATATAACGTATAACGTATAACGTATAACGTATAACGTATAACGTATAACGTATAACGTACAGCGTATAACGTATAACGTACAACGTATAACGTACAACGTATAACGTACAGCGTATAACGTACAGCGTATAACGTACAACGTACAACGTGTAACGTATAACGTATAACGTATAACGTACAGCGTATAACGTACAGCGTACAACGTATACCGTATAAGGTATAACGTATAACGTATAACGTACAGCGTATAAAGTATAACGTACAACGTATAACGTACAACGTATGACGTACAACGTATAACGTTCAACGTATAACGTAGAAGGTACAACGTACAACGTGTAACGTATAACGTATAACGTATAACGTATATCGTATAACGTATAACTTATAACGTATAACGTAAACGTATAACGTACAACGTATAACGTATAACGTTCAACGTACAACGTGTATCGTATAACGTATAACGTATAACGTATAACGTATAACGTACAACGTATAACGTATAACGTATAACGTATAACGTACAGCGTATAACGTACAGCGTATAACGTACAGCGTATAACGTACAGCGTATAACGTATAACGTATAACGTATAACGTATAACGTATATCGTATAACGTATAACTTATAACGTATAACGTACAACGTATAACGTACAACGTATAACGTATAACGTATAACGTATAACGTATAACGTATAACGTATAACGTATAACGTACAGCGTATAACGTATAACGTACAACGTATAACGTACAACGTATAACGTATAACGTATAACGTATAACGTATAACGTATAACGTATAACGTATAACGTATAACGTATAACGTACAGCGTATAACGTATAACGTACAAGGTATAACGTACAACGTATAACGTACAACGTATAAGGTACAACGTATAACATACAACGTACAACGTACAACGTGTAACGAATAACGTATAACGTATAACGTATAACGTATAACGTACAGCATAGAACGTACAGCGTATAACGTATAACGTATAACGTATAACGTATAACGTATAACGTATAACGTATAACGTATAACGTATAACGTATAACGTATAACGTATAACGTATAACGTATAACGTATAACGTATAACGTATAACGTACAGCGTATAACGTATAACGTACAAGGTATAACGTACAACGTATAACGTACAACGTATAACGTACAACGTATAACATACAACGTACAACGTACAACGTGTAACGAATAACGTGTAACGTATAACGTATAACGTATAACGTACAGCATAGAACGTACAGCGTATAACGTATAACGTATAACGTATAACGTATAACGTATAACGTATAACGTATAACGTATAACGTATAACGTATAACGTATAACGTATAACGTATAACGTATAACGTATAACGTATAACGTATAACGTATAACGTATAACGTATAACGTATAACGTATAACGTACAGCGTATAACGTATAACGTACAACGTATAACGTACAACGTATAACGTATAACGTATAACGTACAGCGTATAACGTACAACGTATAACGTACAACGTATAACGTACAACGTATAACGTATAACGTATAACGTATAACGTATAACGTATAACGTATAACGTATAACGTATAACGTATAACGTACAGCGTATAACGTATAACGTACAAGGTATAACGTACAACGTATAACGTACAACGTATAACGTACAACGTATAACATACAACGTACAACGTACAACGTGTAACGAATAACGTATAACGTATAACGTATAACGTATAACGTACAGCATAGAACGTACAGCGTATAACGTATAACGTATAACGTATAACGTATAACGTATAACGTATAACGTATAACGTATAACGTATAACGTATAACGTATAACGTATAACGTATAACGTATAACGTATAACGTATAACGTACAGCATAGAACGTACAGCGTATAACGTATAACGTATAACGTATAACGTATAACGTATAACGTACAGCATAGAACGTACAGCGTATAACGTATAACGTATAACGTATAACGTATAACGTATAACGTATAACGTATAACGTATAACGTATAACGTATAACGTACAGCGTATAACGTATAACGTACAACGTATAACGTACAACGTATAACGTATAACGTATAACGTACAGCGTATAACGTACAACGTATAACGTACAACGTATAACGTACAACGTACAACGTACAACGTGTAACGTATAACGTATAACGTATAACGTACAGCGTATAACGTACAGCGTATAACGTGCAGCGTATAACGTATAACGTACAACGTATAACGTACAACGTATAATGTACAGCGTATAACGTATAACGTATAACGTATAACGTATAACGTATAACGTATAACGTATAACGTATAACGTATAACGTATAACGTATAACGTATAACGTATAACGTATAACGTATAACGTATAACGTATAACGTATAACGTACAACGTATAATGTACAACGTATAACGTACAACGTATAACGTACAACGTATAACGTATAACGTACAACGTATAACGTACAACGTATAACGTACAACGTACAGCGTATAACGTACAGCGTATAACGTACAGCGTATAACGTATAACGTATAACGTATAACGTATATCGTATAACGTATAACTTATAACGAACAACGTACAACGTATAACGTACAACGAATAACGTATAACGTTCAACGAACGACGTGTAACGTATAACGTATAACGTATAACGTACAGCGTATAACGTATAACGTATAATGTACAACGTATAACGTATAACGTATGACGTATAACGTACAGCGTATAACGTATAACGTACAACGTATAACGTACAACGTATAACGTACAACGTATAACGTACAACGTATAACGTATAACGTATAACGTACAGCGTATAACGTATAACGTATAACGTATAACGTATAACGTACAACGGATAATGTACAGCGTATAACGTATAACATATAACGTATAACGTATAACGTACAACGGATAACGTACAGCGTATAACGTACAACGTATAACGTATAACGTATAACGTATAACGTATAACGTATAACGTATAACGTACAGCGTATAACGTACAGCGTATAACGTACAACGTATAACGTATAACGTATAACGTACAACGTATAACGTACAACGTATAACGTACAACGTATAACGTATAACGTACAACGTATAACGTACAACGTATAACGTACAACGTACAGCGTATAACGTACAGCGTATAAGGTACAGCGTATAACGTATAACGTATAACGTATAACGTATATCGTATAACGTATAACTTATAACGAACAACGTATAACGTACAACGTTTAACGTACAACGTATAACGTATAACGTTCAACGTACAACGTGTACCGTATAACGTATAACGTATAACGTATAACGTATAACGTATAACGTATAACGTATAACGTACAGCGTATAACGTACAACGTATAACGTATAACGCATAACGTAAAGCGTATAACGTACAGCGTATAACGTATAACGTACAACGTATAACGTACAAAGTATAACGTACAACGTACAACGTGTAACGTATAACGTATACCGTACAGCGTATAACGTACAGCGTATAACGTACAACGTATAACGTACAACGTATAACGTATAACGTATAACGTACAGCGTATAACGTATAACGTATAACGTATAACGTACAGCGTATAACGTACAGCGTATAACGTACAGCGTATAACGTATAACGTACAACGTATAACGTACAACGTATAACGTACAGCGTATAACGTACAGCATATAACGTACAGCGTATAACGTATAACGTATAACGTATAACGTATAACGTATAACGTATAACGTATAACGTATAACGTATAACGTATAACGTATAACGTATAACGTATAACGTATAACGTATAACGTATAACTTATAACGAACAACGTATAACGTACAACGTTTAACGTACAACTTATAACGTATAACGTTCAACGTACAACGTGTACCGTATAACGTATAACGTATAACGTATAACGTATAACGTATAACGTATAACGTATAACGTACAGCGTATAACGTACAACGTATAACGTATAACGCATAACGTAAAGCGTATAACGTACAGCGTATAACGTATAACGTACAACGTATAACGTACAACGTATAACGTACAACGTACAACGTGTAACGTATAACGTATAACGTACAGCGTATAACGTACAGCGTATAACGTACAACGTATAACGTACAACGTATAACGTATAACGTATAACGTACAGCGTATAACGTATAACGTATAACGTATAACGTACAGCGTATAACGTACAGCGTATAAGGTACAGCGTATAACGTATAACGTATAACGTATAACGTATATCGTATAACGTATAACTTATAACGAACAACGTATAACGTACAACGTTTAACGTACAACGTATAACGTATAACGTTCAACGTACAACGTGTACCGTATAACGTATAACGTATAACGTATAACGTATAACGTACAGCGTATAACGTACAACGTATAACGTATAACGCATAACGTAAAGCGTATAACGTACAGCGTATAACGTATAACGTACAACGTATAACGTACAACGTATAACGTACAACGTACAACGTGTAACGTATAACGTATAACGTACAGCGTATAACGTACAGCGTATAACGTACAACGTATAACGTATAACGTACAGCGTATAACGTACAGCGTATAACGTACAGCGTATAACGTATAACGTACAACGTATAACGTACAACGTATAACGTACAGCGTATAACGTACAGCATATAACGTACAGCGTATAACGTATAACGTATAACGTATAACGTATAACGTATAACGTATAACGTATAACGTATAACGTATAACGTATAACGTATAACGTATAACGTATAACGTATAACGTATAACGTATAACGTATAACGTATAACGTATAACGTATAACGTATAACGTATAACGTATAACGTATAACGTATAACGTATAACGTATAACGTATAACGTATAACGTATAACGTATAACGTATAACGTATAACGTATAACGTATAACGTATAACGTATAACGTATAACGTATAACGCATAACGTATAACGTATAACGTATAACGTATAACGTATAACGTATAACGTATAACGTATAACGTATAACGTATAACGTATAACGTATAACGTATAACGTATAACGTATAACGTATAACGTATAACGTATAACGTATAACGTATAACGTATAACGTATAACGTATAACGTATAACGTATAACGTATAACGTATAACGTATAACGTATAACGTATAACGTATAACGTATAACGTATAACGTATAACGTATAACGTATAACGTATAACGTATAACGTATAACGTATAACGTATAACGTATAACGTATAACGTATAACGTATAACGTATAACGTATAACGTACAGCGTATAACGTATAACGTACAACGTATAACCTACAACGTATAACGTACAACGTATAACGTATAACGTATAACGTATAACGTATAACGTATAACGTATAACGTATAACGTACAGCGTATAACGTATAACGTACAACGTATAACGTACAACGTATAACGTACAGCGTATAACGTACAGCGTATAACGTACAACGTACAACGTGTAACGTATAACGTATAACGTATAACGTACAGCGTATAACGTACAGCGTACAACGTATACCGTATAAGGTATAACGTATAACGTATAACGTACAGCGTATAAAGTATAACGTACAACGTATAACGTACAACGTATGACGTACAACGTATAACGTTCAACGTATAACGTAGAAGGTACAACGTACAACGTGTAACGTATAACGTATAACGTATAACGTATATCGTATAACGTATAACTTATAACGTATAACGTATAACGTATAACGTACAGCATAGAACGTACAGCGTATAACGTATAACGTATAACGTATAACGTATAACGTATAACGTATAACGTATAACGTATAACGTATAACGTATAACGTACAGCGTATAACGTATAACGTACAACGTATAACGTACAACGTATAACGTATAACGTATAACGTATAACGTATAACGTATAACGTATAACGTATAACGTATAACGTATAACGTACAGCGTATAACGTATAACGTACAAGGTATAACGTACAACGTATAACGTACAACGTATAACGTACAACGTATAACATACAACGTACAACGTACAACGTGTAACGAATAACGTATAACGTATAACGTATAACGTATAACGTACAGCATAGAACGTACAGCGTATAACGTATAACGTATAACGTATAACGTATAACGTATAACGTATAACGTATAACGTATAACGTATAACGTATAACGTATAACGTATAACGTATAACGTATAACGTATAACGTATAACGTATAACGTATAACGTATAACGTATAACGTACAGCGTATAACGTATAACGTACAACGTATAACGTACAACGTATAATGTACAACGTATAACGTACGACGTACAACGTGTAACGTATAATGTATAACGTATAACGTACAGCGTATAACGTACAGCGTATAACGTACAGCGTATAACGTATAACGTATAACGTATAACGTATAACGTACAACGGATAACGTACAACGGATAACGTACAGCGTATAACGTATAACATATAACGTATAACGTATAACGTACAACGGATAACGTACAGCGTATAACGTACAACGTATAACGTATAACGTATAACGTATAACGTATAACGTACAACGGATAACGTACAGCGTATAACGTACAGCATAGAACGTACAGCGTATAACGTATAACGTATAACGTATAACGTATAACGTATAACGTATAACGTATAACGTATAACGTATAACGTATAACGTATAACGTATAACGTATAACGTATAACGTATAACGTATAACGTATAACGTATAACGTATAACGTATAACGTGTAACGTATAACGTATAACGTATAACGTACAGCGTATAACGTATAACGTACAACGTATAACGTACAACGTATAATGTACAACGTATAACGTACGACGTACAACGTGTAACGTATAATGTATAACGTATAACGTACAGCGTATAACGTACAGCGTATAACGTACAGCGTATAACGTATAACGTATAACGTATAACGTATAACGTACAACGGATAACGTACAGTGTATAACGTATAACATATAACGTATAACGTATAACGTACAACGTATAACGTACAGCGTATAACGTACAACGTATAACGTATAACGTATAACGTATAACGTATAACGTATAACGTATAACGTACAGCGTATAACGTACAGCGTATAACGTACAACGTATAACGTACAACGTATAACGTATAACGTATAACGTATAACGTATAACTTATAACGAACAACGTATAACGTACAACGTTTAACGTACAACTTATAACGTATAACGTTCAACGTACAACGTGTACCGTATAACGTATAACGTATAACGTATAACGTATAACGTATAACGTATAACGTATAACGTATAACGTACAGCGTATAACGTACAACGTATAACGTATAACGCATAACGTAAAGCGTATAACGTACAGCGTATAACGTATAACGTACAACGTATAACGTACAACGTATAACGTACAACGTACAACGTGTAACGTATAACGTATAACGTACAGCGTATAACGTACAGCGTATAACGTACAACGTATAACGTACAACGTATAACGTATAACGTATAACGTACAGCGTATAACGTATAACGTATAACGTATAACGTACAGCGTATAACGTACAGCGTATAAGGTACAGCGTATAACGTATAACGTATAACGTATAACGTATATCGTATAACGTATAACTTATAACGAACAACGTATAACGTACAACGTTTAACGTACAACGTATAACGTATAACGTTCAACGTACAACGTGTACCGTATAACGTATAACGTATAACGTATAACGTATAACGTATAACGTATAACGTATAACGTATAACGTATAACGTATAACGTATAACGTATAACGTATAACGTATAACGTATAACGTATAACGTATAACGTATAACGTATAACTTATAACGAACAACGTATAACGTACAACGTTTAACGTACAACTTATAACGTATAACGTTCAACGTACAACGTGTACCGTATAACGTATAACGTATAACGTATAACGTATAACGTATAACGTATAACGTATAACGTACAGCGTATAACGTACAACGTATAACGTATAACGCATAACGTAAAGCGTATAACGTACAGCGTATAACGTATAACGTACAACGTATAACGTACAACGTATAACGTACAACGTACAACGTTTAACGTATAACGTATAACGTACAGCGTATAACGTACAGCGTATAACGTACAACGTATAACGTACAACGTATAACGTATAACGTATAACGTACAGCGTATAACGTATAACGTATAACGTATAACGTACAGCGTATAACGTACAGCGTATAAGGTACAGCGTATAACGTATAACGTATAACGTATAACGTATATCGTATAACGTATAACTTATAACGAACAACGTATAACGTACAACGTTTAACGTACAACGTATAACGTATAACGTTCAACGTACAACGTGTACCGTATAACGTATAACGTATAACGTATAACGTATAACGTACAGCGTATAACGTACAACGTATAACGTATAACGCATAACGTAAAGCGTATAACGTACAGCGTATAACGTATAACGTACAACGTATAACGTACAACGTATAACGTACAACGTACAACGTGTAACGTATAACGTATAACGTACAGCGTATAACGTACAGCGTATAACGTACAACGTATAACGTATAACGTACAGCGTATAACGTACAGCGTATAACGTACAGCGTATAACGTATAACGTACAACGTATAACGTACAACGTATAACGTACAGCGTATAACGTACAGCATATAACGTACAGCGTATAACGTATAACGTATAACGTATAACGTATAACGTATAACGTATAACGTATAACGTATAACGTATAACGTATAACGTATAACGTATAACGTATAACGTATAACGTATAACGTATAACGTATAACGTATAACGTATAACGTATAACGTATAACGTATAACGTATAACGTATAACGTATAACGTATAACGTATAACGTATAACGTATAACGTATAACGTATAACGTATAACGTATAACGTATAACGTATAACGTATAACGTATAACGTATAACGTATAACGCATAACGCATAACGTATAACGTATAACGTATAACGTATAACGTATAACGTATAACGTATAACGTATAACGTATAACGTATAACGTATAACGTATAACGTATAACGTATAACGTATAACGTATAACGTATAACGTATAACGTATAACGTATAACGTATAACGTATAACGTATAACGTATAACGTATAACGTATAACGTATAACGTATAACGTATAACGTATAACGTATAACGTATAACGTATAACGTATAACGTATAACGTATAACGTATAACGTATAACGTATAACGTATAACGTATAACGTATAACGTATAACGTATAACGTATAACGTATAACGTATAACGTATAACGTACAGCGTATAACGTATAACGTACAACGTATAACCTACAACGTATAACGTACAACGTATAACGTATAACATATAACGTATAACGTATAACGTATAACGTATAACGTATAACGTACAGCGTATAACGTATAACGTACAACGTATAACGTACAACGTATAACGTACAGCGTATAACGTACAGCGTATAACGTACAACGTACAACGTGTAACGTATAACGTATAACGTATAACGTACAGCGTATAACGTACAGCGTACAACGTATACCGTATAAGGTATAACGTATAACGTATAACGTACAGCGTATAAAGTATAACGTACAACGTATAACGTACAACGTATGACGTACAACGTATAACGTTCAACGTATAACGTAGAAGGTACAACGTACAACGTGTAACGTATAACGTATAACGTATAACGTATATCGTATAACGTATAACTTATAACGTATAACGTATAACGTATAACGTACAGCATAGAACGTACAGCGTATAACGTATAACGTATAACGTATAACGTATAACGTATAACGTATAACGTATAACGTATAACGTATAACGTATAACGTACAGCGTATAACGTATAACGTACAACGTATAACGTACAACGTATAACGTATAACGTATAACGTATAACGTATAACGTATAACGTATAACGTATAACGTATAACGTATAACGTACAGCGTATAACGTATAACGTACAAGGTATAACGTACAACGTATAACGTACAACGTATAACGTACAACGTATAACATACAACGTACAACGTACAACGTGTAACGAATAACGTATAACGTATAACGTATAACGTATAACGTACAGCATAGAACGTACAGCGTATAACGTATAACGTATAACGTATAACGTATAACGTATAACGTATAACGTATAACGTATAACGTATAACGTATAACGTATAACGTATAACGTATAACGTATAACGTATAACGTATAACGTGTAACGTATAACGTATAACGTATAACGTACAGCGTATAACGTATAACGTACAACGTATAACGTACAACGTATAATGTACAACGTATAACGTACGACGTACAACGTGTAACGTATAATGTATAACGTATAACGTACAGCGTATAACGTACAGCGTATAACGTACAGCGTATAACGTATAACGTATAACGTATAACGTATAACGTACAACGGATAACGTACAACGGATAACGTACAGCGTATAACGTATAACGTATAACGTATAACGTATAACGTACAACGGATAACGTACAGCGTATAACGTACAACGTATAACGTATAACGTATAACGTATAACGTATAACGTACAACGGATAACGTACAGCGTATAACGTACAGCATAGAACGTACAGCGTATAACGTATAACGTATAACGTATAACGTATAACGTATAACGTATAACGTATAACGTATAACGTATAACGTATAACGTATAACGTATAACGTATAACGTATAACGTATAACGTATAACGTATAACGTATAACGTATAACGTATAACGTGTAACGTATAACGTATAACGTATAACGTACAGCGTATAACGTATAACGTACAACGTATAACGTACAACGTATAATGTACAACGTATAACGTACGACGTACAACGTGTAACGTATAATGTATAACGTATAACGTACAGCGTATAACGTACAGCGTATAACGTACAGCGTATAACGTATAACGTATAACGTATAACGTATAACGTACAACGGATAACGTACAGTGTATAACGTATAACATATAACGTATAACGTATAACGTACAACGTATAACGTACAGCGTATAACGTACAACGTATAACGTATAACGTATAACGTATAACGTATAACGTATAACGTATAACGTACAGCGTATAACGTACAGCGTATAACGTACAACGTATAACGTATAACGTATAACGTACAACGTATAACGTACAACGTATAACGTACAACGTATAACGTATAACGTACAACGTATAACGTACAACGTATAACGTACAACGTACAGCGTATAACGTACAGCGTATAAGGTACAGCGTATAACGTATAACGTATAACGTATAACGTATATCGTATAACGTATAACTTATAACGAACAACGTATAACGTACAACGTTTAACGTACAACGTATAACGTATAACGTTCAACGTACAACGTGTACCGTATAACGTATAACGTATAACGTATAACGTATAACGTATAACGTATAACGTATAACGTACAGCGTATAACGTACAACGTATAACGTATAACGCATAACGTAAAGCGTATAACGTACAGCGTATAACGTATAACGTACAACGTATAACGTACAACGTATAACGTACAACGTACAACGTGTAACGTATAACGTATAACGTACAGCGTATAACGTACAGCGTATAACGTACAACGTATAACGTATAACGTACAACGTATAACGTATAACGTATAACGTACAGCGTATAACGTATAACGTATAACGTATAACGTACAGCGTATAACGTACAGCGTATAACGTACAGCGTATAACGTATAACGTACAACGTATAACGTATAACGTATAACGTATAACGTATAACGTATAACGTACAACGGATAACGTACAGCGTATAACGTACAGCATAGAACGTACAGCGTATAACGTATAACGTATAACGTATAACGTATAACGTATAACGTATAACGTATAACGTATAACGTATAACGTATAACGTATAACGTATAACGTATAACGTATAACGTATAACGTATAACGTATAACGTATAACGTATAACGTATAACGTATAACGTATAACGTGTAACGTATAACGTATAACGTATAACGTACAGCGTATAACGTATAACGTACAACGTATAACGTACAACGTATAATGTACAACGTATAACGTACGACGTACAACGTGTAACGTATAATGTATAACGTATAACGTACAGCGTATAACGTACAGCGTATAACGTACAGCGTATAACGTATAACGTATAACGTATAACGTATAACGTACAACGGATAACGTACAGTGTATAACGTATAACATATAACGTATAACGTATAACGTACAACGGATAACGTACAGCGTATAACGTACAACGTATAACGTATAACGTATAACGTATAACGTATAACGTATAACGTATAACGTACAGCGTATAACGTACAGCGTATAACGTACAACGTATAACGTATAACGTATAACGTACAACGTATAACGTACAACGTATAACGTACAACGTATAACGTATAACGTACAACGTATAACGTACAACGTATAACGTACAACGTACAGCGTATAACGTACAGCGTATAAGGTACAGCGTATAACGTATAACGTATAACGTATAACGTATATCGTATAACGTATAACTTATAACGAACAACGTATAACGTACAACGTTTCACGTACAACGTATAACGTATAACGTTCAACGTACAACGTGTACCGTATAACGTATAACGTATAACGTATAACGTATAACGTATAACGTATAACGTATAACGTACAGCGTATAACGTACAACGTATAACGTATAACGCATAACGTAAAGCGTATAACGTACAGCGTATAACGTATAACGTACAACGTATAACGTACAACGTATAACGTACAACGTACAACGTGTAACGTATAACGTATAACGTACAGCGTATAACGTACAGCGTATAACGTACAACGTATAACGTACAACGTATAACGTATAACGTATAACGTACAGCGTATAACGTATAACGTATAACGTATAACGTACAGCGTATAACGTACAGCGTATAACGTACAGCGTATAACGTATAACGTACAACGTATAACGTACAACGTATAACGTACAGCGTATAACGTACAGCATATAACGTACAGCGTATAACGTATAACGTATAACGTATAACGTATAACGTATAACGTATAACGTATAACGTATAACGTATAACGTATAACGTATAACGTATAACGTATAACGTATAACGTATAACGTATAACGTATAACGTATAACGTATAACGTATAACGTATAACGTATAACGTATAACGTATAACGTATAACGTATAACGTATAACGTATAACGTATAACGTATAACGTATAACGTATAACGTATAACGTATAACGTATAACGTATAACGTATAACGTATAACGTATAACGTATAACGTATAACGTATAACGTATAACGTATAACGTATAACGTATAACGTATAACGTATAACGTATAACGTATAACGTATAACGTATAACGTATAACGTATAACGTATAACGTATAACGTATAACGTATAACGTATAACGTATAACGTATAACGTATAACGTATAACGTATAACGTATAACGTATAACGTATAACGTATAACGTATAACGTATAACGTATAACGTACAGCGTATAACGTATAACGTACAACGTATAACGTACAACGTATAACCTACAACGTATAACGTACAACGTATAACGTATAACATATAACGTATAACGTATAACGTATAACGTATAACGTATAACGTATAACGTACAGCGTATAACGTATAACGTACAACGTATAACGTACAACGTATAACGTACAGCGTATAACGTACAGCGTATAACGTACAACGTACAACGTGTAACGTATAACGTATAACGTATAACGTACAGCGTATAACGTACAGCGTACAACGTATACCGTATAAGGTATAACGTATAACGTATAACGTACAGCGTATAAAGTATAACGTACAACGTATAACGTACAACGTATGACGTACAACGTATAACGTTCAACGTATAACGTAGAAGGTACAACGTACAACGTGTAACGTATAACGTATAACGTATAACGTATAACGTATAACGTACAGCGTATAACGTACAGCGTATAAAGTACAGCGTATAACGTACAGCGTATAACGTATAACGTATAACGTATAACGTATAACGTATAACGTATATCGTATAACGTATAACTTATAACGTATAACGTACAACGTATAACGTACAACGTATAACGTATAACGTATAACGTATAACGAATAACGTATAACGTAAAACGTATAACGTACAACGTATAACGTACAACGTATAACGTACAACGTATAACGTACAACGTACAGCGTATAACGTACAGCGTATAACGTATAACGTATAACGTATAACGTATATCGTATAACGTATAACTTATAACGTATAACGTAAACGTATAACGTACAACGTATAACGTATAACGTTCAACGTACAACGTGTATCGTATAACGTATAACGTATAACGTACAGCGTATAACGTATAACGTATAACGTACAACGTATAACGTATAACGTATAACGTATAACGTATAACGTACAGCGTATAACGTATAACGGACAACGTATAAAGTACAACGTATAACGTACAACGGATAACGTACAGCGTATAACGTACAACGTATAACGTATAACGTATAACGTATAACGTATAACGTATAACGTATAACGTATAACGTATAACGTATAACGTATAACGTATAACTTATAACGTATAACGTATAACGTATAACGTATAACGTATAACGTACAGCGTATAACGTACAGCGTATAACGTACAACGTATAACGTACAACGTATAACGTACAACGTACAACGTACAACGTGTAACGTATAACGTATAACGTACAACGTACAGCGTATAACGTACAGCGTATAACGTACAGCGTATAACGTATAACGTATAACGTATAACGGAAATCGTATAACGTATAACTTATAACGAACAACGTATAACGTACAACGTTTAACGTACAACGTATAACGTATAACGTTCAACGTACAACGTGTACCGTATAACGTATAACGTATAACGTATAACGTATAACGTATAACGTATAACGTATAACGTACAGCGTATAACGTACAACGTATAACGTATAACGTATAACGTAAAGCGTATAACGTACAGCGTATAACGAATAACGTACAACGTATAACGTACAACGTATAACGTACAACGTACAACGTGTAACGTATAACGTATAACGTACAGCGTATAACGTACAGCGTATAACGTACAACGTATAACGTACAACGTATAACGTACAGCGTATAACGTATAACGTATAACGTATAACGTACAGCGTATAACGTACAGCGTATAACGTACAGCGTATAACGTATAACGTACAACGTATAACGTACAACGTATGACGTACAGCGTATAACGTACAGCATATAACGTACAGCGTATAACGTATAACGTATAACGTATATCGTATAACGTATAACGTATAACGTATGACGTATAACGTATAACGTACAGCGTACAACGTATAACGTACAACGTATAACGTACAGCGTATAACGTATAACGTATAACGTATAACGTACAGCGTATAACGTACAGCGTATAACGTATAACGTATAACGTATAACGTATAACGTATAACGTATAACGTATAACGTATAACGTATAACGTATAACGTATAACGTATAACGTATAACGTATAACGTATAACGTATAACGTATAACGTATAACGTATAACGTATAACGTATAACGTATAACGTATGACGTATAACGTATAACGTACAGCGTATAACGTATAACGTACAACGTATAACGTACAACGTATAACGTACAACGTATAACGTACAACGTACAACGTGTAACGTATAACGTATAACGTACAACGTACAGCGTATAACGTACAGCGTATAACGTACAGCGTATAACGTACAGCGTATAACGTATAACGTATAACGTATAACGTATAACGTATAACGTATAACGTATAACGTATAACGTATAACGTATAACGTATAACGTATAACGTATAACGTATAACGTATAACGTATAACGTATAACGTATAACGTATAACGTATAACGTATAACGTATAACGTATAACGTATAACGTATAACGTATAAGGTATATCTTATAACGTATAATGTATAACGTATAACGTACAACGTTTAACGTACAACGTATAACGTATAACGTTCAACGTACAACGTGTACCGTATAACGTATAACGTATAACGTATAACGTATATCGTATACCGTGTAACGTATAACGTATAACGTACAACGTATAACGTACAACGTATAACGTACAACGTATAACGTATAACGTTCAACGTACAACGTACAGCGTATAACGTACAGCGTATAACGTACAACGTATAACGTACAACGTATAACGTGCAACGTATAACGTATAACGTATAACGTATAACGTATAACGTATAACGTATAACGTATAACGTATAACGTATAACGTATAACGTATAACGTATAACGTATAACGTATAACGTATAACGTATAACGTATAACGTATAACGTATAACGTATAACGTATAACGTATAACGTATAACGTATAACGTATAACGTATAACGTATAACGTATAACGTATAACGTATAACGTATAACGTATAACGTATAACGTATAACGTATAACGTATAACGTATAACGTATAACGTATAACGTATAACGTATAACGTATAACGTATAACGTATAACGTATAACGTATAACGTATAACGTATAACCTATAACGTATAACGTATAACGTATAACGTACAGCGTATAACGTATAACGTACAACGTATAACGTACAACGTATAACGTACAACGTATAACGTATAACGTATAACGTATAACGTATAACGTATAACGTATAACGTATATCGTACAACGTATAACTTATAACGAACAACGTACAACGTATAACGTACATCGAATAACGTATAACGTTCAACGTACGACGTGTAACGTATAACGTATAACGTATAACGTACAGCGTATAACGTATAACGTATAACGTATAACGTATAACGTATAACGTATAACGTATAACGTATAACGTATAACGTATAACGTATAACGTATAACGTATAACGTATAACGTATAACGTATAACGTATGACGTATAACGTATAACGTACAGCGTATAACGTATAACGTACAACGTATAACGTACAACGTATAACGTACAACGTATAACGTACAACGTACAACGTGTAACGTATAACGTATAACGTATAACGTTCAACGTACAACGTGTACCGTATAACGTATAACGTATAACGTATAACGTATATCGTATACCGTGTAACGTATAACGTATAACGTACAACGTATAACGTACAACGTATAACGTACAACGTATAACGTATAACGTTCAACGTACAACGTACAGCGTATAACGTACAGCGTATAACGTACAACGTATAACGTACAACGTATAACGTGCAACGTATAACGTATAACGTATAACGTATAACGTATAACGTATAACGTATAACGTATAACGTATAACGTATAACGTATAACGTATAACGTATAACGTATAACGTATAACGTATAACGTATAACGTATAACGTATAACGTATAACGTATAACGTATAACGTATAACGTATAACGTATAACGTATAACGTATAACGTATAACGTATAACGTATAACGTATAACGTATAACGTATAACGTATAACGTATAACGTATAACGTATAACGTATAACGTATAACGTATAACGTATAACGTATAACGTATAACGTATAACGTATAACGTATAACGTATAACGTATAACCTATAACGTATAACGTATAACGTATAACGTACAGCGTATAACGTATAACGTACAACGTATAACGTACAACGTATAACGTACAACGTATAACGTATAACGTATAACGTATAACGTATAACGTATAACGTATAACGTATAACGTATAACGTATATCGTACAACGTATAACTTATAACGAACAACGTACAACGTATAACGTACATCGAATAACGTATAACGTTCAACGTACGACGTGTAACGTATAACGTATAACGTATAACGTACAGCGTATAACGTATAACGTATAATGTACAACGTATAACGTATAACGTATAACGTATAACGTACAGCGTATAACGTATAACGTACAACGTATAACGTACAACGTATAACGTACAACGTATAACGTACAACGTATAACATACAACGTACAACGTACAACGTGTAACGAATAACGTATAACGTATAACGTACAGCATATAACGTACAGCGTATAACGTATAACGTATAACGTATAACGTATAACGTATAACGTATAACGTATAACGTATAACGTATAACGTATAACGTATAACGTATAACGTATAACGTATAACGTATAACGTATAACGTATAACGTATAACGTATAACGTACAACGTATAACGTACAACGTATAACGTATAACGTATAACGTACAGCGTATAACGTACAGCTTATAACGTATAACGTATAACGTTCAACGTACAACGTGTACCGTATAACGTATAACGTACCACGTATAACGTATAACGTATAACGTATAACGTATAACGTATAACGTACAGCGTATAACGTACAACGTATAACGTATAACGTATAACGTAAAGCGTATAACGTACAGCGTATAACGTATAACGTACAACGTATAACGTACAGCGTATAACGTATAACGTATAACGTGCAGCGTATAACGTATAACGTACAACGTATAACGTACAACGTATAATGTACAGCGTATAACGTATACCGTATAACGTATAACGTATAACGTATAACGTATAACGTATAACGTATAACGTATAACGTATAACGTATAACGTATAACGTATAACGTATAACGTATAACGTATAACGTATAACGTATAACGTATAACGTATAACGTATAACGTATAACGTACAACGTATAACGTACAACGTATAACGTACAACGTATAACGTATAACGTACAACGTATAACGTACAACGTACAACGTATAACGTACAACGTACAGCGTATAACGTACAGCGTATAACGTACAGCGTATAACGTATAACGTATAACGTATAACGTATATCGTATAACGTATAACTTATAACGAACAACGTATAACGTACAACGTTTAACGTACAACGTATAACGTATAACGTTCAACGTACAACGTGTACCGTATAACGTATAACGTATAACGTATAACGTATAACGTATAACGTATAACGTACAGCGTATAACGTACAACGTATAACGTATAACGTATAACGTAAAGCGTATAACGTACAGCGTATAACGTATAACGTACAACGTATAACGTACAACGTATAACGTACAACGTACAACGTGTAACGTATAACGTATAACGTACAGCGTATAACGTACAGCGTATAACGTACAACGTATAACGTACAGCGTATAACGTATAACGTATAACGTATAACGTATAACGTATAACGTATAACGTATAACGTATAACGTATAACGTATAACGTATAACGTATAACGTATAACGTATAACGTATAACGTATAACGTATAACGTATAACGTATAACGTATAACGTATAACGTATAACGTATAACGTATAACGTATAACGTATAACGTACAGCGTATAACGTATAACGTACAACGTATAACGTACAACGTATAACGTACAACGTATAACGTACAACGTATAACGTATAACGTATAACGTATAACGTATAACGTATAACGTATAACGTATAACGTATAACGTATAACGTATAACGTATAACGTATGACGTATAACGTATAACGTACAGCGTATAACGTATAACGTACAACGTATAACGTACAACGTATAACGTACAACGTATAACGTACAACGTACAACGTACAACGTGTAACGTATAACGTATAACGTACAACGTACAGCGTATAACGTACAGCGTATAACGTACAGCGTATAACGTATAACGTATAACGTATAACGTATAAAGTATAACGTATAACGTATAACGTATAACGTGTAACGTATAACGTATAACGTATAACGTATAACGTATAACGTATAACGTATATCTTATAACGTATAATGTATAACGTATAACGTACAACGTTTAACGTACAACGTATAACGTATAACGTTCAACGTACAACGTGTACCGTATAACGTATAACGTATAACGTATAACGTATAACGTATAACGTATATCGTATAACGTGTAACGTATAACGTATAACGTACAACGTATAACGTACAACGTATAACGTACAACGTATAACGTATAACGTTCGACGTACAACGTACAGCGTATAACGTACAGCGTATAACGTACAACGTATAACGTACAACGTATAACGTGCAACGTATAACGTATAACGTATAACGTATAACGTATAACGTATAACGTATAACGTATAACGTATAACGTATAACGTATAACGTATAACGTATAACGTATAACGTATAACGTATAACGTATAACGTATAACGTATAACGTCTAACGTACAGCGTATAACGTATAACGTACAACGTATAACGTACAGCGTATAACGTACAGCGTATAACGTACAACGTACAACGTGTAACGTATAACGTATAACGTATAACGTACAGCGTATAACGTACAGCGTACAACGTATACCGTATAAGGTATAACGTATAACGTATAACGTACAGCGTATAAAGTATAACGTCCAACGTATAACGTACAACGTATGACGTACAACGTATAACGTTCAACGTATAACGTACAAGGTACAACGTACAACGTGTAACGTATAACGTATAACGTATAACGTATAACGTACAGCGTATAACGTACAGCGTATAACGTACAGCGTATAACGTACAGCGTATAACGTATAACGTATAACGTATAACGTATAACGTATAACGTATAACGTATAACGTATAACGTATAACGTATATCATATAACGTATAACTTATAACGTATAACGTACAACGTATAACGTACAACGTATAACGTATAACGTATAACGTACAACGTATAACGAATAACGTATAACGTAAAACGTATAACGTACAACGTATAACGTACAACGTATAACGTACAACGTATAACGTACAACGTACAGCGTATAACGTACAGCGTATAACGTATAACGTATAACGTATAACGTATAACGTATAACGTATAACGTATAACGTATAACGTATAACGTATAACGTACAACGTATAACGTACAACGTATAACGTACAACGTATAACGTACAACGTACAACGTACAACGTGTAACGTATAACGTATAACGTACAACGTACAGCGTATAACGTACAGCGTATAACGTACAGCGTATAACGTATAACGTATAACGTATAACGTATAAAGTATAACGTATAACGTATAACGTATAACGTGTAACGTATAACGTATAACGTATAACGTATAACGTATAACGTATAACGTATAACGTATAACGTATAACGTATATCTTATAACGTATAATGTATAACGTATAACGTACAACGTTTAACGTACAACGTATAACGTATAACGTTCAACGTACAACGTGTACCGTATAACGTATAACGTATAACGTATAACGTATATCGTATAACGTGTAACGTATAACGTATAACGTACAACGTATAACGTACAACGTATAACGTACAACGTATAACGTATAACGTTCAACGTACAACGTACAGCGTATAACGTACAGCGTATAACGTACAACGTATAACGTACAACGTATAACGTGCAACGTATAACGTATAACGTATAACGTATAACGTATAACGTATAACGTATAACGTATAACGTATAACGTATAACGTATAACGTATAACGTATAACGTATAACGTATAACGTATAACGTATAACGTATAACGTATAACGTATAACGTATAACGTATAACGTATAACGTATAACGTATAACGTATAACGTATAACGTATAACGTATAACGTATAACGTATAACGTCTAACGTACAGCGTATAACGTATAACGTACAACGTATAACGTACAGCGTATAACGTACAGCGTATAACGTACAACGTACAACGTGTAACGTATAACGTATAACGTATAACGTACAGCGTATAACGTACAGCGTACAACGTATACCGTATAACGTACAACGTATAACGTACAACGTATAACGTACAACGTACAGCGTATAACGTACAGCGTATAACGTATAACGTATAACGTATAACGTATAACGTATAACGTATAACGTATAACGTACAACGTACAACGTGTAACGTATAACGTATAACGTATAACGTACAGCGTATAACGTACAGCGTATAACGTACAACGTATAACGTACAACGTATAACGTACAACGTACAACGTACAACGTACAACGTACAACGTGTAACGTATAACGTATAACGTATAACGTACAGCGTATAACGTACAGCGTATAACGTGCAGCGTATAACGTATAACGTATAACGTATAACGTATAACGTATAACGTACAACGTATAACGTACAACGTATAACGTACAACGTATAACGTATAACGTACAACGTATAACGTACAACGTATAACGTATAACGTACAGCGTATAAGGTACAGCGTATAACGTATAACGTATAACGTATATCGTATAACGTATAACTTATAACGAACAACGTATAACGTACAACGTTTAACGTACAACGTATAACGTATAACGTTCAACGTACAACGTTCAACGTACAACGTGTACCGTATAACGTATAACGTATAACGTATAACGTATAACGTATAACGTATAACGTATAACGTATAACGTATAACGTACAGCGTATAACGTACAACGTATAACGTATAACGTATAACGTAAAGCGTATAACGTACAGCGTATAACGTATAACGTACAACGTATAACGTACAACGTATAACGTACAACGTACAACGTGTAACGTATAACGTATAACGTACAGCGTATAGCGTACAGCGTATAACGTACAACGTATAACGTACAACGTATAACGTATAACGTATAACGTACAGCGTATAACGTATAACGTATAACGTATAACGTACAGCGTATAACGTACAGCGTATAACGTACAGCGTATAACGTATAACGTACAACGTATAACGTACAACGTATAACGTACAGCGTATAACGTACAGCATATAACGTACAGCGTATAACGTATAACGTATAACGTATAACGTATAACGTATAACGTATAACGTATAACGTATAACGTATAACGTATAACGTATAACGTATAACGTATAACGTATAACGTATAACGTATAACGTATAACGTATAACGTATAACGTACAACGTACAGCGTATAACGTACAGCGTATAAGGTACAGCGTATAACGTATAACGTATAACGTATAACGTATATCGTATAACGTATAACTTATAACGAACAACGTATAACGTACAACGTTTAACGTACAACGTACAACGTATAACGTACAACGTATAACGTATAACGTACAACGTATAACGTACAACGTACAACGTGTAACGTATAACGTATAACGTATAACGTACAGCGTATAACGTACAGCGTATAACGTACAACGTATAACGTACAACGTATAACGTACAACGTACAACGTACAACGTGTAACGTATAACGTATAACGTACAGCGTATAACGTACAGCGTATAACGTGCAGCGTATAACGTATAACGTACAACGTATAACGTACAACGTATAACGTACAACGTATAATGTACAGCGTATAACGTATAACGTATAACGTATAACGTATAACGTATAACGTATAACGTATAACGTATAACGTATAACGTATAACGTATAACGTATAACGTATAACGTATAACGTATAACGTATAACGTATAACGTATAACGTATAACGTATAACGTATAACGTATAACGTATAACGTATAACGTATAACGTATAACGTATAACGTATAACGTATAACGTATAACGTATAACGTATAACGTATAACGTATAACGTATAACGTATAACGTATAACGTATAACGTATAACGTATAACGTACAACGTATAACGTACAACGTATAACGTACAACGTATAACGTATAACGTACAACGTATAACGTACAACGTATAACGTACAACGTACAGCGTATAACGTACAGCGTATAAGGTACAGCGTATAACGTATAACGTATAACGTATAACGTATATCGTATAACGTATAACTTATAACGAACAACGTATAACGTACAACGTTTAACGTACAACGTATAACGTATAACGTTCAACGTACAACGTGTACCGTATAACGTATAACGTATAACGTATAACGTATAACGTATAACGTATAACGTATAACGTACAGCGTATAACGTACAACGTATAACGTATAACGCATAACGTACAGCGTATAACGTACAGCGTATAACGTATAACGTACAACGTATAACGTACAACGTATAACGTACAACGTACAACGTGTAACGTATAACGTATAACGTACAGCGTATAACGTACAGCGTATAACGTACAACGTATAACGTACAACGTATAACGTATAACGTATAACGTACAGCGTATAACGTATAACGTATAACGTATAACGTACAGCGTATAACGTACAGCGTATAACGTACAGCGTATAACGTGTAACGTACAACGTATAACGTACAACGTATAACGTACAGCGTATAACGTACAGCATATAACGTACAGCGTATAACGTATAACGTATAACGTATAACGTATAACGTACAACGTATAACGTATAACGTATAACGTATAACGTATAACGTATAACGTATAACGTATAACGTATAACGTATAACGTATAACGTATAACGTATAACGTATAACGTATAACGTATAACGTATAACGTATAACGTATAACGTATAACGTATAACGTATAACGTATAACGTATAACGTACAACGTACAGCGTATAACGTACAGCGTATAAGGTACAGCGTATAACGTATAACGTATAACGTATAACGTATATCGTATAACGTATAACTTATAACGAACAACGTATAACGTACAACGTTTAACGTACAACGTATAACGTATAACGTTCAACGTACAACGTGTACCGTATAACGTATAACGTATAACGTATAACGTATAACGTATAACGTATAACGTATAACGTACAGCGTATAAGGTACAG
Organism: Lasioglossum morio; assembly: GCA_916610235.2. Taxonomy (NCBI): domain Eukaryota; kingdom Metazoa; phylum Arthropoda; class Insecta; order Hymenoptera; family Halictidae; genus Lasioglossum; species Lasioglossum morio. The sequence continues at coordinate 308,792 of CAKAJA020000254.1, read as the reverse complement.
CGAATAACGTATAACGTATAACGTATAACGTATATCGTATAACGTATAACTTATAACGAACAACGTATAACGTACAACGTTTAACGTACAACGAACAACGTATAACGTACAACGTATAACGTATAACGTACAACGTATAACGTACAACGTACAACGTGTAACGTATAACGTATAACGTATAACGTACAGCGTATAACGTACAGCGTATAACGTACAACGTATATCGTACAACGTATAACGTACAACGTACAACGTACAACGTGTAACGTATAACGTATAACGTATAACGTACAGCGTATAACGTACAGCGTATAACGTGCAGCGTATAACGTATAACGTACAACGTATAACGTACAACGTATAATGTACAGCGTATAACGTATAACGTATAACGTATAACGTATAACGTATAACGTATAACGTATAACGTATAACGTATAACGTATAACGTATAACGTATAACGTATAACGTATAACGTATAACGTATAACGTATAACGTATAACGTATAACGTATAACGTATAACGTATAACGTATAACGTATAACGTATAACGTATAACGTATAACGTATAACGTATAACGTATAACGTATAACGTACAACGCATAACGTAAAGCGTATAACGTACAGCGTATAACGTATAACGTACAACGTATAACGTACAACGTATAACGTACAACGTACAACGTGTAACGTATAACGTATAACGTACAGCGTATAACGTACAGCGTATAACGTACAACGTATAACGTACAACGTATAACGTATAACGTATAACGTATAACGTACAGCGTATAACGTATAACGTATAACGTATAACGTATAACGTATAACGTATAACGTATAACGTATAACGTATAACGTATAACGTATAACGTATAACGTATAACGTATAACGTATAACGTATAACGTATAACGTATAACGTATAACGTATAACGTATAACGTATAACGTATAACGTATAACGTATAACGTATAACGTATAACGTATAACGTATAACGTATAACGTATAACGTATAACGTATAACGTATAACGTATAACGTATAACGTATAACGTATAACGTATAACGTATAACGTATAACGTATAACGTATAACGTATAACGTATAACGTATAACGTATAACGTATAACGTATAACGTATAACGTATAACGTATAACGTATAACGTATAACGTATAACGTATAACGTATAACGTATAACGTATAACGTATAACGTATAACGTATAACGTATAACGTATAACGTATAACGTATAACGTATAACGTATAACGTATAACGTATAACGTATAACGTATAACGTATAACGTATAACGTACAACGTACAACGTGTAACGTATAACGTATAACGTATAACGTACAGCGTATAACGTACAGCGTATAACGTACAACGTATAACGTACAACGTATAACGTACAACGTACAACGTACAACGTGTAACGTATAACGTATAACGTATAACGTACAGCGTATAACGTACAGCGTATAACGTGCAGCGTATAACGTATAACGTATAACGTTCAACGTACAACGTGTACCGTATAACGTATAACGTATAACGTATAACGTATAACGTATAACGTATAACGTATAACGTATAACGTATAACGTACAGCGTATAACGTACAACGTATAACGTATAACGTATAACGTAAAGCGTATAACGTACAGCGTATAACGTATAACGTACAACGTATAACGTACAACGTATAACGTACAACGTACAACGTGTAACGTATAACGTATAACGTACAGCGTATAACGTACAGCGTATAACGTACAACGTATAACGTACAACGTATAACGTATAACGTATAACGTACAGCGTATAACGTATAACGTATAACGTATAACGTACAGCGTATAACGTACAGCGTATAACGTACAGCGTATAACGTATAACGTACAACGTATAACGTACAACGTATAACGTACAGCGTATAACGTACAGCATATAACGTACAGCGTATAACGTATAACGTATAACGTATAACGTATAACGTATAACGTATAACGTATAACGTATAACGTATAACGTATAACGTATAACGTATAACGTATAACGTATAACGTATAACGTATAACGTATAACGTATAACGTATAACGTATAACGTATAACGTATAACGTATAACGTATAACGTATAACGTATAACGTATAACGTATAACGTATAACGTATAACGTATAACGTATAACGTATAACGTATAACGTATAACGTATAACGTATAACGTATAACGTATAACGTATAACGTATAACGTATAACGTATAACGTATAACGTATAACGTATAACGTATAACGTATAACGTACAACGTACAACGTGTAACGTATAACGTATAACGTATAACGTACAGCGTATAACGTACAGCGTATAACGTACAACGTATAACGTACAACGTATAACGTACAACGTACAACGTACAACGTGTAACGTATAACGTATAACGTATAACGTACAGCGTATAACGTACAGCGTATAACGTGCAGCGTATAACGTATAACGTATAACGTATAACGTATAACGTACAACGTATAACGTACAACGTATAACGTACAACGTATAACGTATAACGTACAACGTATAACGTACAACGTATAACGTACAACGTACAGCGTATAACGTACAGCGTATAAGGTACAGCGTATAACGTATAACGTATAACGTATATCGTACAACGAACAACGTATAACGTACAACGTATAACGTATAACGTACAACGTATAACGTACAACGTACAACGTGTAACGTATAACGTATAACGTATAACGTACAGCGTATAACGTACAGCGTATAACGTACAACGTATATCGTACAACGTATAACGTACAACGTACAACGTACAACGTGTAACGTATAACGTATAACGTATAACGTACAGCGTATAACGTACAGCGTATAACGTGCAGCGTATAACGTATAACGTACAACGTATAACGTACAACGTATAATGTACAGCGTATAACGTATAACGTATAACGTATAACGTATAACGTATAACGTATAACGTATAACGTATAACGTATAACGTATAACGTATAACGTATAACGTATAACGTATAACGTATAACGTATAACGTATAACGTATAACGTATAACGTATAACGTATAACGTATAACGTATAACGTATAACGTATAACGTATAACGTATAACGTATAACGTATAACGTATAACGTATAACGTATAACGTATAACGTACAACGTATAACGTACAACGTATAACGTACAACGTATAACGTATAACGTACAACGTATAACGTACAACGTATAACGTACAACGTACAGCGTATAACGTACAGCGTATAACGTACAGCGTATAACGTATAACGTATAACGTATAACGTATATCGTATAACGTATAACTTATAACGAACAACGTATAACGTACAACGTTTAACGTACAACGTATAACGTATAACGTTCAACGTACAACGTGTACCGTATAACGTATAACGTATAACGTATAACGTATAACGTATAACGTATAACGTACAACGTATAACGTACAACGTACAGCGTATAACGTACAACGTATAACGTATAACGCATAACGTAAAGCGTATAACGTACAGCGTATAACGTATAACGTACAACGTATAACGTACAACGTATAACGTACAACGTACAACGTGTAACGTATAACGTATAACGTACAGCGTATAACGTACAGCGTATAACGTACAACGTATAACGTACAACGTATAACGTATAACGTATAACGTACAGCGTATAACGTATAACGTATAACGTATAACGTACAGCGTATAACGTACAGCGTATAACGTACAGCGTATAACGTATAACGTACAACGTATAACGTACAACGTATAACGTACAGCGTATAACGTACAGCATATAACGTACAGCGTATAACGTATAACGTATAACGTATAACGTATAACGTATAACGTATAACGTATAACGTATAACGTATAACGTATAACGTATAACGTATAACGTATAACGTATAACGTATAACGTATAACGTATAACGTATAACGTATAACGTATAACGTATAACGTATAACGTATAACGTATAACGTATAACGTATAACGTATAACGTATAACGTATAACGTACAGCGTATAACGTATAACGTACAACGTATAACCTACAACGTATAACGTACAACGTATAACGTATAACATATAACGTATAACGTATAACGTATAACGTACAACGTATAACGTACAGCGTATAACGTATAACGTACAACGTATAACGTACAACGTATAACGTACAGCGTATAACGTACAGCGTATAACGTACAACGTACAACGTGTAACGTATAACGTATAACGTATAACGTACAGCGTATAACGTACAGCGTACAACGTATACCGTATAAGGTATAACGTATAACGTATAACGTACAGCGTATAAAGTATAACGTGTAACGTATAACGTATAACGTATAACGTACAGCGTATAACGTACAGCGTATAACGTACAACGTATAACGTACAACGTATAACGTACAACGTACAACGTACAACGTGTAACGTATAACGTATAACGTACAGCGTATAACGTACAGCGTATAACGTGCAGCGTATAACGTATAACGTACAACGTATAACGTACAACGTATAACGTACAACGTATAATGTACAGCGTATAACGTATAACGTATAACGTATAACGTATAACGTATAACGTATAACGTATAACGTATAACGTATAACGTATAACGTATAACGTATAACGTATAACGTATAACGTATAACGTATAACGTATAACGTATAACGTATAACGTATAACGTATAACGTATAACGTATAACGTATAACGTATAACGTATAACGTATAACGTATAACGTATAACGTATAACGTATAACGTATAACGTATAACGTATAACGTATAACGTATAACGTATAACGTATAACGTATAACGTATAACGTATAACGTACAACGTATAACGTACAACGTATAACGTACAACGTATAACGTATAACGTACAACGTATAACGTACAACGTATAACGTACAACGTACAGCGTATAACGTACAGCGTATAAGGTACAGCGTATAACGTATAACGTATAACGTATAACGTATATCGTATAACGTATAACTTATAACGAACAACGTATAACGTACAACGTTTAACGTACAACGTATAACGTATAACGTTCAACGTACAACGTGTACCGTATAACGTATAACGTATAACGTATAACGTATAACGTATAACGTATAACGTATAACGTACAGCGTATAACGTACAACGTATAACGTATAACGCATAACGTAAAGCGTATAACGTACAGCGTATAACGTATAACGTACAACGTATAACGTACAACGTATAACGTACAACGTACAACGTGTAACGTATAACGTATAACGTACAGCGTATAACGTACAGCGTATAACGTACAACGTATAACGTACAACGTATAACGTATAACGTATAACGTACAGCGTATAACGTATAACGTATAACGTATAACGTACAGCGTATAACGTACAGCGTATAACGTACAGCGTATAACGTGTAACGTACAACGTATAACGTACAACGTATAACGTACAGCGTATAACGTACAGCATATAACGTACAGCGTATAACGTATAACGTATAACGTATAACGTATAACGTACAACGTATAACGTATAACGTATAACGTATAACGTATAACGTATAACGTATAACGTATAACGTATAACGTATAACGTATAACGTATAACGTATAACGTATAACGTATAACGTATAACGTATAACGTATAACGTATAACGTATAACGTATAACGTATAACGTATAACGTATAACGTATAACGTATAACGTATAACGTACAACGTACAGCGTATAACGTACAGCGTATAAGGTACAGCGAATAACGTATAACGTATAACGTATAACGTATATCGTATAACGTATAACTTATAACGAACAACGTATAACGTACAACGTTTAACGTACAACGAACAACGTATAACGTACAACGTATAACGTATAACGTACAACGTATAACGTACAACGTACAACGTGTAACGTATAACGTATAACGTATAACGTACAGCGTATAACGTACAGCGTATAACGTACAACGTATATCGTACAACGTATAACGTACAACGTACAACGTACAACGTGTAACGTATAACGTATAACGTATAACGTACAGCGTATAACGTACAGCGTATAACGTGCAGCGTATAACGTATAACGTACAACGTATAACGTACAACGTATAATGTACAGCGTATAACGTATAACGTATAACGTATAACGTATAACGTATAACGTATAACGTATAACGTATAACGTATAACGTATAACGTATAACGTATAACGTATAACGTATAACGTATAACGTATAACGTATAACGTATAACGTATAACGTATAACGTATAACGTATAACGTATAACGTATAACGTATAACGTATAACGTATAACGTATAACGTATAACGTATAACGTATAACGTATAACGTATAACGTATAACGTATAACGTACAACGTATAACGTACAACGTATAACGTACAACGTATAACGTATAACGTACAACGTACAACGTACAACGTATAACGTACAACGTACAGCGTATAACGTACAGCGTATAAGGTACAGCGTATAACGTATAACGTATAACGTATAACGTATATCGTATAACGTATAACTTATAACGAACAACGTATAACGTACAACGTTTAACGTACAACGTATAACGTATAACGTTCAACGTACAACGTGTACCGTATAACGTATAACGTATAACGTATAACGTATAACGTATAACGTATAACGTATAACGTATAACGTATAACGTACAGCGTATAACGTACAACGTATAACGTATAACGCATAACGTAAAGCGTATAACGTACAGCGTATAACGTATAACGTACAACGTATAACGTACAACGTATAACGTACAACGTACAACGTGTAACGTATAACGTATAACGTACAGCGTATAACGTACAGCGTATAACGTACAACGTATAACGTACAACGTATAACGTATAACGTATAACGTATAACGTACAGCGTATAACGTATAACGTATAACGTATAACGTATAACGTATAACGTATAACGTATAACGTATAACGTATAACGTATAACGTATAACGTATAACGTATAACGTATAACGTATAACGTATAACGTATAACGTATAACGTATAACGTATAACGTATAACGTATAACGTATAACGTATAACGTATAACGTATAACGTATAACGTATAACGTATAACGTATAACGTATAACGTATAACGTATAACGTATAACGTATAACGTATAACGTATAACGTATAACGTATAACGTATAACGTATAACGTATAACGTATAACGTATAACGTATAACGTATAACGTATAACGTATAACGTATAACGTATAACGTATAACGTATAACGTATAACGTATAACGTATAACGTATAACGTATAACGTATAACGTATAACGTATAACGTATAACGTATAACGTATAACGTATAACGTATAACGTATAACGTATAACGTACAACGTACAACGTGTAACGTATAACGTATAACGTATAACGTACAGCGTATAACGTACAGCGTATAACGTACAACGTATAACGTACAACGTATAACGTACAACGTACAACGTACAACGTGTAACGTATAACGTATAACGTATAACGTACAGCGTATAACGTACAGCGTATAACGTGCAGCGTATAACGTATAACGTATAACGTATAACGTATAACGTACAACGTATAACGTACAACGTATAACGTACAACGTATAACGTATAACGTACAACGTATAACGTACAACGTATAACGTACAACGTACAGCGTATAACGTACAGCGTATAAGGTACAGCGTATAACGTATAACGTATAACGTATATCGTATAACGTATAACTTATAACGAACAACGTATAACGTACAACGTTTAACGTACAACGTATAACGTATAACGTTCAACGTACAACGTGTACCGTATAACGTATAACGTATAACGTATAACGTATAACGTATAACGTATAACGTATAACGTATAACGTATAACGTATAACGTACAGCGTATAACGTACAACGTATAACGTATAACGTATAACGTAAAGCGTATAACGTACAGCGTATAACGTATAACGTACAACGTATAACGTACAACGTATAACGTACAACGTACAACGTGTAACGTATAACGTACAACGTACAGCGTATAACGTACAGCGTATAAGGTACAGCGTATAACGTATAACGTATAACGTATAACGTATAACGTATAACGTACAACGTACAACGTGTAACGTATAACGTATAACGTATAACGTATAACGTACAGCGTATAACGTACAGCGTATAACGTACAACGTATAACGTACAACGTATAACGTACAACGTACAACGTACAACGTGTAACGTATAACGTATAACGTATAACGTACAGCGTATAACGTACAGCGTATAACGTGCAGCGTATAACGTATAACGTATAACGTATAACGTATAACGTACAACGTATAACGTACAACGTATAACGTACAACGTATAACGTATAACGTACAACGTATAACGTACAACGTATAACGTACAACGTACAGCGTATAACGTACAGCGTATAAGGTACAGCGTATAACGTATAACGTATAACGTATATCGTATAACGTATAACTTATAACGAACAACGTATAACGTACAACGTTTAACGTACAACGTATAACGTATAACGTTCAACGTACAACGTGTACCGTATAACGTATAACGTATAACGTATAACGTATAACGTATAACGTATAACGTATAACGTATAACGTATAACGTACAGCGTATAACGTACAACGTATAACGTATAACGTATAACGTAAAGCGTATAACGTACAGCGTATAACGTATAACGTACAACGTATAACGTACAACGTATAACGTACAACGTACAACGTGTAACGTATAACGTATAACGTACAGCGTATAACGTACAGCGTATAACGTACAACGTATAACGTACAACGTATAACGTATAACGTATAACGTACAGCGTATAACGTATAACGTATAACGTATAACGTACAGCGTATAACGTACAGCGTATAACGTACAGCGTATAACGTATAACGTACAACGTATAACGTACAACGTATAACGTACAGCGTATAACGTACAGCATATAACGTACAGCGTATAACGTATAACGTATAACGTATAACGTATAACGTATAACGTATAACGTATAACGTATAACGTATAACGTATAACGTATAACGTATAACGTATAACGTATAACGTATAACGTATAACGTATAACGTATAACGTATAACGTATAACGTATAACGTATAACGTATAACGTATAACGTATAACGTATAACGTATAACGTATAACGTATAACGTATAACGTATAACGTATAACGTATAACGTATAACGTATAACGTATAACGTATAACGTATAACGTATAACGTATAACGTATAACGTATAACGTATAACGTACAACGTACAACGTGTAACGTATAACGTATAACGTATAACGTACAGCGTATAACGTACAGCGTATAACGTACAACGTATAACGTACAACGTATAACGTACAACGTACAACGTACAACGTGTAACGTATAACGTATAACGTATAACGTACAGCGTATAACGTACAGCGTATAACGTGCAGCGTATAACGTATAACGTATAACGTATAACGTATAACGTACAACGTATAACGTACAACGTATAACGTACAACGTATAACGTATAACGTACAACGTATAACGTACAACGTATAACGTACAACGTACAGCGTATAACGTACAGCGTATAAGGTACAGCGTATAACGTATAACGTATAACGTATATCGTACAACGAACAACGTATAACGTACAACGTATAACGTATAACGTACAACGTATAACGTACAACGTACAACGTGTAACGTATAACGTATAACGTATAACGTACAGCGTATAACGTACAGCGTATAACGTACAACGTATATCGTACAACGTATAACGTACAACGTACAACGTACAACGTGTAACGTATAACGTATAACGTATAACGTACAGCGTATAACGTACAGCGTATAACGTGCAGCGTATAACGTATAACGTACAACGTATAACGTACAACGTATAATGTACAGCGTATAACGTATAACGTATAACGTATAACGTATAACGTATAACGTATAACGTATAACGTATAACGTATAACGTATAACGTATAACGTATAACGTATAACGTATAACGTATAACGTATAACGTATAACGTATAACGTATAACGTATAACGTATAACGTATAACGTATAACGTATAACGTATAACGTATAACGTATAACGTATAACGTATAACGTATAACGTATAACGTATAACGTATAACGTACAACGTATAACGTACAACGTATAACGTACAACGTATAACGTATAACGTACAACGTATAACGTACAACGTATAACGTACAACGTACAGCGTATAACGTACAGCGTATAAGGTACAGCGTATAACGTATAACGTATAACGTATAACGTATATCGTATAACGTATAACTTATAACGAACAACGTATAACGTACAACGTTTAACGTACAACGTATAACGTATAACGTTCAACGTACAACGTGTACCGTATAACGTATAACGTATAACGTATAACGTATAACGTATAACGTATAACGTATAACGTATAACGTACAGCGTATAACGTACAACGTATAACGTATAACGCATAACGTAAAGCGTATAACGTACAGCGTATAACGTATAACGTACAACGTATAACGTACAACGTATAACGTACAACGTACAACGTGTAACGTATAACGTATAACGTACAGCGTATAACGTACAGCGTATAACGTACAACGTATAACGTACAACGTATAACGTATAACGTATAACGTACAGCGTATAACGTATAACGTATAACGTATAACGTACAGCGTATAACGTACAGCGTATAACGTACAGCGTATAACGTATAACGTACAACGTATAACGTACAACGTATAACGTACAGCGTATAACGTACAGCATATAACGTACAGCGTATAACGTATAACGTATAACGTATAACGTATAACGTATAACGTATAACGTATAACGTATAACGTATAACGTATAACGTATAACGTATAACGTATAACGTATAACGTATAACGTATAACGTATAACGTATAACGTATAACGTATAACGTATAACGTATAACGTATAACGTATAACGTATAACGTATAACGTATAACGTATAACGTATAACGTATAACGTATAACGTATAACGTATAACGTACAGCGTATAACGTACAGCGTATAACGTGCAGCGTATAACGTATAACGTACAACGTATAACGTACAACGTATAATGTACAGCGTATAACGTATAACGTATAACGTATAACGTATAACGTATAACGTATAACGTATAACGTATAACGTATAACGTATAACGTATAACGTATAACGTATAACGTATAACGTATAACGTATAACGTATAACGTATAACGTATAACGTATAACGTATAACGTATAACGTATAACGTATAACGTATAACGTATAACGTATAACGTATAACGTACAACGTATAACGTACAACGTATAACGTACAACGTATAACGTATAACGTACAACGTATAACGTACAACGTATAACGTACAACGTACAGCGTATAACGTACAGCGTATAAGGTACAGCGTATAACGTATAACGTATAACGTATAACGTATATCGTATAACGTATAACTTATAACGAACAACGTATAACGTACAACGTTTAACGTACAACGTATAACGTATAACGTTCAACGTACAACGTGTACCGTATAACGTATAACGTATAACGTATAACGTATAACGTATAACGTATAACGTATAACGTATAACGTACAGCGTATAACGTACAACGTATAACGTATAACGCATAACGTAAAGCGTATAACGTACAGCGTATAACGTATAACGTACAACGTATAACGTACAACGTATAACGTACAACGTACAACGTGTAACGTATAACGTATAACGTACAGCGTATAACGTACAGCGTATAACGTATAACGTATAACGTACAACGTATAACGTATAACGTATAACGTACAGCGTATAACGTATAACGTATAACGTATAACGTACAGCGTATAACGTACAGCGTATAACGTACAGCGTATAACGTATAACGTACAACGTATAACGTACAACGTATAACGTACAGCGTATAACGTACAGCATATAACGTACAGCGTATAACGTATAACGTATAACGTATAACGTATAACGTATAACGTATAACGTATAACGTATAACGTATAACGTATAACGTATAACGTATAACGTATAACGTATAACGTATAACGTATAACGTATAACGTATAACGTATAACGTATAACGTATAACGTATAACGTATAACGTATAACGTATAACGTATAACGTATAACGTATAACGTATAACGTATAACGTATAACGTATAACGTATAACGTATAACGTATAACGTATAACGTACAGCGTATAACGTATAACGTACAACGTATAACCTACAACGTATAACGTACAACGTATAACGTATAACATATAACGTATAACGTATAACGTATAACGTACAACGTATAACGTACAGCGTATAACGTATAACGTACAACGTATAACGTACAACGTATAACGTACAGCGTATAACGTACAGCGTATAACGTACAACGTACAACGTGTAACGTATAACGTATAACGTATAACGTACAGCGTATAACGTACAGCGTACAACGTATACCGTATAAGGTATAACGTATAACGTATAACGTACAGCGTATAAAGTATAACGTACAACGTATAACGTACAACGTATGACGTACAACGTATAACGTTCAACGTATAACGTATAACGTATAACGTATAACGTACAGCGTATAACGTACAACGTATAACGTATAACGTATAACGTAAAGCGTATAACGTACAGCGTATAACGTATAACGTACAACGTATAACGTACAACGTATAACGTACAACGTACAACGTGTAACGTATAACGTATAACGTACAGCGTATAACGTACAGCGTATAACGTACAACGTATAACGTACAACGTATAACGTATAACGTATAACGTACAGCGTATAACGTATAACGTATAACGTATAACGTACAGCGTATAACGTACAGCGTATAACGTACAGCGTATAACGTATAACGTACAACGTATAACGTACAACGTATAACGTACAGCGTATAACGTACAGCATATAACGTACAGCGTATAACGTATAACGTATAACGTATAACGTATAACGTATAACGTATAACGTATAACGTATAACGTATAACGTATAACGTATAACGTATAACGTATAACGTATAACGTATAACGTATAACGTATAACGTATAACGTATAACGTATAACGTACAACGTACAGCGTATAACGTACAGCGTATAAGGTACAGCGTATAACGTATAACGTATAACGTATAACGTATATCGTATAACGTATAACTTATAACGAACAACGTACAACGTATAACGTACAACGTACAACGTACAACGTGTAACGTATAACGTATAACGTATAACGTACAGCGTATAACGTACAGCGTATAACGTGCAGCGTATAACGTATAACGTACAACGTATAACGTACAACGTATAATGTACAGCGTATAACGTATAACGTATAACGTATAACGTATAACGTATAACGTATAACGTATAACGTATAACGTATAACGTATAACGTATAACGTATAACGTATAACGTATAACGTATAACGTATAACGTATAACGTATAACGTATAACGTATAACGTATAACGTATAACGTATAACGTATAACGTATAACGTATAACGTATAACGTACAACGTATAACGTACAACGTATAACGTACAACGTATAACGTATAACGTACAACGTATAACGTACAACGTATAACGTACAACGTACAGCGTATAACGTACAGCGTATAAGGTACAGCGTATAACGTATAACGTATAACGTATAACGTATATCGTATAACGTATAACTTATAACGAACTACATATAACGTACAACGTTTAACGTACAACGTATAACGTATAACGTTCAACGTACAACGTGTACCGTATAACGTATAACGTATAACGTATAACGTATAACGTATAACGTATAACGTATAACGTATAACGTATAACGTATAACGTATAACGTATAACGTATAACGTACAACGTACAGCGTATAACGTACAGCGTATAAGGTACAGCGTATAACGTATAACGTATAACGTATAACGTATATCGTATAACGTATAACTTATAACGAACAACGTATAACGTACAACGTTTAACGTACAACGTATAACGTATAACGTATAACGTATAACGTATAACGTACAACGTATAACGTACAACGTACAACGTGTAACGTATAACGTATAACGTATAACGTACAGCGTATAACGTACAGCGTATAACGTGCAGCGTATAACGTATAACGTACAACGTATAACGTACAACGTATAATGTACAGCGTATAACGTATAACGTATAACGTATAACGTATAACGTATAACGTATAACGTATAACGTATAACGTATAACGTATAACGTATAACGTATAACGTATAACGTATAACGTATAACGTATAACGTATAACGTATAACGTATAACGTATAACGTATAACGTATAACGTATAACGTATAACGTATAACGTATAACGTATAACGTATAACGTATAACGTATAACGTATAACGTATAACGTATAACGTATAACGTATAACGTATAACGTATAACGTACAACGTATAACGTACAACGTATAACGTACAACGTATAACGTATAACGTACAACGTATAACGTACAACGTATAACGTACAACGTACAGCGTATAACGTACAGCGTATAAGGTACAGCGTATAACGTATAACGTATAACGTATAACGTATATCGTATAACGTATAACTTATAACGAACAACGTATAACGTACAACGTTTAACGTACAACGTATAACGTATAACGTTCAACGTACAACGTGTACCGTATAACGTACAACGTATAACGTACAGCGTATAACGTACAGCGTATAACGTACAGCGTATAACGTACAGCGTATAACGTATAACGTATAACGTGTAACGTATATCGTATAACGTATAACTTATAACGAACAACGTATAACGTACAACGTTTAACGTACAACGTATAACGTATAACGTTCAACGTACAACGTGTACCGTATAACGTATAACGTATAACGTATAACGTATAACGTATAACGTATAACGTATAACGTATAACGTATAACGTACAGCGTATAACGTACAACGTATAACGTATAACGCATAACGTAAAGCGTATAACGTACAGCGTATAACGTATAACGTATATCGTATAACGTATAACTTATAACGAACAACGTATAACGTACAACGTTTAACGTACAACGTATAACGTATAACGTTCAACGTACAACGTGTACCGTATAACGTATAACGTATAACGTATAACGTATAACGTATAACGTATAACGTATAACGTATAACGTATAACGTATAACGTATAACGTATAACGTATAACGTATAACGTACAGCGTATAACGTACAACGTATAACGTATAACGCATAACGTAAAGCGTATAACGTACAGCGTATAACGTATAACGTATATCGTATAACGTATAACTTATAACGAACAACGTATAACGTACAACGTTTAACGTACAACGTATAACGTATAACGTTCAACGTACAACGTGTACCGTATAACGTATAACGTATAACGTATAACGTATAACGTATAACGTATAACGTATAACGTATAACGTACAGCGTATAACGTACAACGTATAACGTATAACGCATAACGTAAAGCGTATAACGTACAGCGTATAACGTATAACGTACAACGTATAACGTACAACGTATAACGTACAACGTACAACGTGTAACGTATAACGTATAACGTACAGCGTATAACGTACAGCGTATAACGTACAACGTATAACGTACAACGTATAACGTATAACGTATAACGTACAGCGTATAACGTATAACGTATAACGTATAACGTACAGCGTATAACGTACAGCGTATAACGTACAGCGTATAACGTATAACGTACAACGTATAACGTACAACGTATAACGTACAGCGTATAACGTACAGCATATAACGTACAGCGTATAACGTATAACGTATAACGTATAACGTATAACGTATAACGTATAACGTATAACGTATAACGTATAACGTATAACGTATAACGTATAACGTATAACGTATAACGTATAACGTATAACGTATAACGTATAACGTATAACGTATAACGTATAACGTACAGCGTATAACGTATAACGTACAACGTATAACCTACAACGTATAACGTACAACGTATAACGTATAACATATAACGTATAACGTATAACGTATAACGTATAACGTATAACGTACAGCGTATAACGTATAACGTACAACGTATAACGTACAACGTATAACGTACAGCGTATAACGTACAGCGTATAACGTACAACGTACAACGTGTAACGTATAACGTATAACGTATAACGTACAGCGTATAACGTACAGCGTACAACGTATACCGTATAAGGTATAACGTATAACGTATAACGTACAGCGTATAAAGTATAACGTACAACGTATAACGTACAACGTATGACGTACAACGTATAACGTTCAACGTATAACGTATAACGTATAACGTATAACGTATAACGTATAACGTACAGCGTATAACGTACAACGTATAACGTATAACGTATAACGTAAAGCGTATAACGTACAGCGTATAACGTATAACGTACAACGTATAACGTACAACGTATAACGTACAACGTACAACGTGTAACGTATAACGTATAACGTACAGCGTATAACGTACAGCGTATAACGCACAACGTATAACGTACAACGTATAACGTATAACGTACAACGTATAACGTACAACGTATAACGTACAACGTACAGCGTATAACGTACAGCGTATAAGGTACAGCGTATAACGTATAACGTATAACGTATAACGTATATCGTATAACGTATAACTTATAACGAACAACGTATAACGTACAACGTTTAACGTACAACGTATAACGTATAACGTTCAACGTACAACGTGTACCGTATAACGTATAACGTATAACGTATAACGTATAACGTATAACGTATAACGTATAACGTATAACGTACAGCGTATAACGTACAACGTATAACGTATAACGCATAACGTAAAGCGTATAACGTACAGCGTATAACGTATAACGTACAACGTATAACGTACAACGTATAACGTACAACGTACAACGTGTAACGTATAACGTATAACGTACAGCGTATAACGTACAGCGTATAACGTATAACGTATAACGTACAACGTACAACGTATAACGTATAACGTACAGCGTATAACGTATAACGTATAACGTATAACGTACAGCGTATAACGTACAGCGTATAACGTACAGCGTATAACGTATAACGTACAACGTATAACGTACAACGTATAACGTACAGCGTATAACGTACAGCATATAACGTACAGCGTATAACGTATAACGTATAACGTATAACGTATAACGTATAACGTATAACGTATAACGTATAACGTATAACGTATAACGTATAACGTATAACGTATAACGTATAACGTATAACGTATAACGTATAACGTATAACGTATAACGTATAACGTATAACGTATAACGTATAACGTATAACGTATAACGTATAACGTATAACGTATAACGTATAACGTATAACGTATAACGTATAACGTATAACGTATAACGTATAACGTATAACGTATAACGTATAACGTATAACGTATAACGTATAACGTATAACGTATAACGTATAACGTATAACGTATAACGTATAACGTATAACGTATAACGTATAACGTATAACGTATAACGTATAACGTATAACGTATAACGTATAACGTATAACGTATAACGTATAACGTATAACGTATAACGTATAACGTATAACGTATAACGTATAACGTATAACGTATAACGTATAACGTATAACGTATAACGTATAACGTATAACGTATAACGTATAACGTATAACGTATAACGTATAACGTATAACGTATAACGTATAACGTATAACGTATAACGTATAACGTATAACGTATAACGTATAACGTATAACGTATAACGTACAGCGTATAACGTATAACGTACAACGTATAACCTACAACGTATAACGTACAACGTATAACGTATAACATATAACGTATAACGTATAACGTATAACGTATAACGTATAACGTACAGCGTATAACTTATAACGTACAACGTATAACGTACAACGTATAACGTACAGCGTATAACGTACAGCGTATAACGTACAACGTACAACGTGTAACGTATAACGTATAACGTATAACGTATAACGTATAACGTATAACGTACAGCGTATAACTTATAACGTACAACGTATAACGTACAACGTATAACGTACAGCGTATAACGTACAACGTATAACGTATAACGTACAACGTATAACGTACAACGTATAACGTACAACGTACAGCGTATAACGTACAGCGTATAAGGTACAGCGTATAACGTATAACGTATAACGTATAACGTATATCGTATAACGTATAACTTATAACGAACAACGTATAACGTACAACGTTTAACGTACAACGTATAACGTATAACGTTCAACGTACAACGTGTACCGTATAACGTATAACGTATAACGTATAACGTATAACGTATAACGTATAACGTATAACGTACAGCGTATAACGTACAACGTATAACGTATAACGCATAACGTAAAGCGTATAACGTACAGCGTATAACGTATAACGTACAACGTATAACGTACAACGTATAACGTACAACGTACAACGTGTAACGTATAACGTATAACGTACAGCGTATAACGTACAGCGTATAACGTACAACGTATAACGTACAACGTATAACGTATAACGTATAACGTACAGCGTATAACGTATAACGTATAACGTATAACGTACAGCGTATAACGTACAGCGTATAACGTACAGCGTATAACGTATAACGTACAACGTATAACGTACAACGTATAACGTACAGCGTATAACGTACAGCATATAACGTACAGCGTATAACGTATAACGTATAACGTATAACGTATAACGTATAACGTATAACGTATAACGTATAACGTATAACGTATAACGTATAACGTATAACGTATAACGTATAACGTATAACGTATAACGTATAACGTATAACGTATAACGTATAACGTATAACGTATAACGTATAACGTATAACGTATAACGTATAACGTATAACGTATAACGTATAACGTATAACGTATAACGTATAACGTATAACGTATAACGTATAACGTATAACGTATAACGTATAACGTATAACGTATAACGTATAACGTATAACGTATAACGTATAACGTATAACGTATAACGTATAACGTATAACGTATAACGTATAACGTATAACGTATAACGTATAACGTATAACGTATAACGTATAACGTATAACGTATAACGTATAACGTATAACGTATAACGTATAACGTATAACGTATAACGTATAACGTATAACGTATAACGTATAACGTATAACGTATAACGTATAACGTATAACGTATAACGTATAACGTATAACGTATAACGTATAACGTATAACGTATAACGTATAACGTATAACGTATAACGTATAACGTATAACGTATAACGTATAACGTACAGCGTATAACGTATAACGTACAACGTATAACGTACAACGTATAACCTACAACGTATAACGTACAACGTATAACGTATAACATATAACGTATAACGTATAACGTATAACGTATAACGTACAGCGTATAACTTATAACGTACAACGTATAACGTACAACGTATAACGTACAGCGTATAACGTACAGCGTATAACGTACAACGTACAACGTGTAACGTATAACGTATAACGTATAACGTACAGCGTATAACGTACAGCGTACAACGTATACCGTATAAGGTATAACGTATAACGTATAACGTACAACGTATAACGTACAACGTATGACGTACAACGTATAACGTTCAACGTATAACGTATAACGTATAACGTATAACGTACAGCGTATAACGTACAACGTATAACGTACAACGTATAACGTAAAGCGTATAACGTACAGCGTATAACGTATAACGTACAACGTATAACGTACAACGTATAACGTACAACGTACAACGTGTAACGTATAACGTATAACGTACAGCGTATAACGTACAGCGTATAACGTACAACGTATAACGTACAACGTATAACGTACAACGTATAACGTATAACGTATAACGTACAGCGTATAACGTCTAACGTATAACGTATAACGTACAGCGTATAACGTACAGCGTATAACGTACAGCGTATAACGTATAACGTACAACGTATAACGTACAACGTATAACGTACAGCGTATAACGTACAGCATATAACGTACAGCGTATAACGTATAACGTATAACGTATAACGTATAACGTATAACGTATAACGTATAACGTATAACGTATAACGTATAACGTATAACGTATAACGTATAACGTATAACGTATAACGTATAACGTATAACGTATAACGTACAACGTACAGCGTATAACGTACAGCGTATAAGGTACAGCGTATAACGTATAACGTATAACGTATAACGTATATCGTATAACGTATAACTTATAACGAACAACGTATAACGTACAACGTTTAACGTACAACGTACAACGTATAACGTACAACGTACAACGTATAACGTATAACGTACAACGTATAACGTACAACGTACAACGTGTAACGTATAACGTATAACGTATAACGTACAGCGTATAACGTACAGCGTAAAACGTACAACGTATAACGTACAACGTATAACGTACAACGTACAACGTACAACGTGTAACGTATAACGTATAACGTATAACGTACAGCGTATAACGTACAGCGTATAACGTGCAGCGTATAACGTATAACGTACAACGTATAACGTACAACGTATAATGTACAGCGTATAACGTATAACGTATAACGTATAACGTATAACGTATAACGTATAACGTATAACGTATAACGTATAACGTATAACGTATAACGTATAACGTATAACGTATAACGTATAACGTATAACGTATAACGTATAACGTATAACGTATAACGTATAACGTATAACGTATAACGTATAACGTATAACGTATAACGTATAACGTATAACGTACAACGTATAACGTACAACGTATAACGTAAAACGTATAACGTATAACGTACAACGTATAACGTACAACGTATAACGTACAACGTACAGCGTATAACGTACAGCGTATAAGGTACAGCGTATAACGTATAACGTATAACGTATAACGTATATCGTATAACGTATAACTTATAACGAACAACGTATAACGTACAACGTTTAACGTACAACGTATAACGTATAACGTTCAACGTACAACGTGTACCGTATAACGTATAACGTATAACGTATAACGTATAACGTATAACGTATAACGTATAACGTATAACGTATAACGTATAACGTATAACGTATAACGTATAACGTACAACGTACAGCGTATAACGTACAGCGTATAAGGTACAGCGTATAACGTATAACGTATAACGTATAACGTATATCGTATAACGTATAACTTATAACGAACAACGTATAACGTACAACGTTTAACGTACAACGTATAACGTATAACGTATAACGTATAACGTATAACGTACAACGTATAACGTACAACGTACAACGTATAACGTATAACGTATAACGTACAGCGTATAACGTACAACGTATAACGTATAACGCATAACGTAAAGCGTATAACGTACAGCGTATAACGTATAACGTATATCGTATAACGTATAACTTATAACGAACAACGTATAACGTACAACGTTTAACGTACAACGTATAACGTATAACGTTCAACGTACAACGTGTACCGTATAACGTATAACGTATAACGTATAACGTATAACGTATAACGTATAACGTATAACGTATAACGTACAGCGTATAACGTACAACGTATAACGTATAACGCATAACGTAAAGCGTATAACGTACAGCGTATAACGTATAACGTACAACGTATAACGTACAACGTATAACGTACAACGTACAACGTGTAACGTATAACGTATAACGTACAGCGTATAACGTACAGCGTATAACGTACAACGTATAACGTACAACGTATAACGTATAACCTATAACGTACAGCGTATAACGTATAACGTATAACGTATAACGTACAGCGTATAACGTACAGCGTATAACGTACAGCGTATAACGTATAACGTACAACGTATAACGTACAACGTATAACGTACAGCGTATAACGTACAGCGTATAACGTACAGCGTATAACGTATAACGTATAACGTATAACGTATAACGTATAACGTATAACGTATAACGTATAACGTATAACGTATAACGTATAACGTATAACGTATAACGTATAACGTATAACGTATAACGTATAACGTATAACGTATAACGTATAACGTATAACGTACAGCGTATAACGTATAACGTACAACGTATAACCTACAACGTATAACGTACAACGTATAACGTATAACATATAACGTATAACGTATAACGTATAACGTATAACGTATAACGTACAGCGTATAACGTATAACGTACAACGTATAACGTACAACGTATAACGTACAGCGTA
The DNA here is from genome assembly GCA_916610235.2 of Lasioglossum morio. Classification (NCBI taxonomy): domain Eukaryota; kingdom Metazoa; phylum Arthropoda; class Insecta; order Hymenoptera; family Halictidae; genus Lasioglossum; species Lasioglossum morio. The sequence goes on along the minus strand of CAKAJA020000254.1, from coordinate 286,171 downwards.
TAACGTACAGCGTATAACGTACAACGTACAACGTGTAACGTATAACGTATAACGTATAACGTACAGCGTATAACGTACAGCGTACAACGTATACCGTATAAGGTATAACGTATAACGTATAACGTACAGCGTATAAAGTATAACGTACAACGTATAACGTACAACGTATGACGTACAACGTATAACGTTCAACGTATAACGTATAACGTATAACGTATAACGTATAACGTACAGCGTATAACGTACAACGTATAACGTATAACGTATAACGTAAAGCGTATAACGTACAGCGTATAACGTATAACGTACAACGTATAACGTACAACGTATAACGTACAACGTACAACGTGTAACGTATAACGTATAACGTACAGCGTATAACGTACAGCGTATAACGCACAACGTATAACGTACAACGTATAACGTATAACGTACAACGTATAACGTACAACGTATAACGTACAACGTACAGCGTATAACGTACAGCGTATAAGGTACAGCGTATAACGTATAACGTATAACGTATAACGTATATCGTATAACGTATAACTTATAACGAACAACGTATAACGTACAACGTTTAACGTACAACGTATAACGTATAACGTTCAACGTACAACGTGTACCGTATAACGTATAACGTATAACGTATAACGTATAACGTATAACGTATAACGTATAACGTATAACGTACAGCGTATAACGTACAACGTATAACGTATAACGCATAACGTAAAGCGTATAACGTACAGCGTATAACGTATAACGTACAACGTATAACGTACAACGTATAACGTACAACGTACAACGTGTAACGTATAACGTATAACGTACAGCGTATAACGTACAGCGTATAACGTACAACGTATAACGTACAACGTATAACGTATAACGTATAACGTACAGCGTATAACGTATAACGTATAACGTATAACGTACAGCGTATAACGTACAGCGTATAACGTACAGCGTATAACGTATAACGTACAACGTATAACGTACAACGTATAACGTACAGCGTATAACGTACAGCATATAACGTACAGCGTATAACGTATAACGTATAACGTATAACGTATAACGTATAACGTATAACGTATAACGTATAACGTATAACGTATAACGTATAACGTATAACGTATAACGTATAACGTATAACGTATAACGTATAACGTATAACGTATAACGTATAACGTATAACGTATAACGTATAACGTATAACGTATAACGTATAACGTATAACGTATAACGTATAACGTATAACGTATAACGTATAACGTATAACGTATAACGTATAACGTATAACGTATAACGTATAACGTATAACGTATAACGTATAACGTATAACGTATAACGTATAACGTATAACGTATAACGTATAACGTATAACGTATAACGTATAACGTATAACGTATAACGTATAACGTATAACGTATAACGTATAACGTATAACGTATAACGTATAACGTATAACGTATAACGTATAACGTATAACGTATAACGTATAACGTATAACGTATAACGTATAACGTATAACGTATAACGTATAACGTATAACGTATAACGTATAACGTATAACGTATAACGTATAACGTATAACGTATAACGTATAACGTATAACGTATAACGTATAACGTATAACGTATAACGTATAACGTATAACGTATAACGTATAACGTACAGCGTATAACGTATAACGTACAACGTATAACCTACAACGTATAACGTACAACGTATAACGTATAACATATAACGTATAACGTATAACGTATAACGTATAACGTATAACGTACAGCGTATAACTTATAACGTACAACGTATAACGTACAACGTATAACGTACAGCGTATAACGTACAGCGTATAACGTACAACGTACAACGTGTAACGTATAACGTATAACGTATAACGTATAACGTATAACGTATAACGTACAGCGTATAACTTATAACGTACAACGTATAACGTACAACGTATAACGTACAGCGTATAACGTACAACGTATAACGTATAACGTACAACGTATAACGTACAACGTATAACGTACAACGTACAGCGTATAACGTACAGCGTATAAGGTACAGCGTATAACGTATAACGTATAACGTATAACGTATATCGTATAACGTATAACTTATAACGAACAACGTATAACGTACAACGTTTAACGTACAACGTATAACGTATAACGTTCAACGTACAACGTGTACCGTATAACGTATAACGTATAACGTATAACGTATAACGTATAACGTATAACGTATAACGTATAACGTACAGCGTATAACGTACAACGTATAACGTATAACGCATAACGTAAAGCGTATAACGTACAGCGTATAACGTATAACGTACAACGTATAACGTACAACGTATAACGTACAACGTACAACGTGTAACGTATAACGTATAACGTACAGCGTATAACGTACAGCGTATAACGTACAACGTATAACGTACAACGTATAACGTATAACGTATAACGTATAGCGTATAACGTATAACGTATAACGTATAACGTACAGCGTATAACGTACAGCGTATAACGTACAGCGTATAACGTATAACGTACAACGTATAACGTACAACGTATAACGTACAGCGTATAACGTACAGCATATAACGTACAGCGTATAACGTATAACGTATAACGTATAACGTATAACGTATAACGTATAACGTATAACGTATAACGTATAACGTATAACGTATAACGTATAACGTATAACGTATAACGTATAACGTATAACGTATAACGTATAACGTATAACGTATAACGTATAACGTATAACGTATAACGTATAACGTATAACGTATAACGTATAACGTATAACGTATAACGTATAACGTATAACGTATAACGTATAACGTATAACGTATAACGTATAACGTATAACGTATAACGTATAACGTATAACGTATAACGTATAACGTATAACGTATAACGTATAACGTATAACGTATAACGTATAACGTATAACGTATAACGTATAACGTATAACGTATAACGTATAACGTATAACGTATAACGTATAACGTATAACGTATAACGTATAACGTATAACGTATAACGTATAACGTATAACGTATAACGTATAACGTATAACGTATAACGTATAACGTATAACGTATAACGTATAACGTATAACGTATAACGTATAACGTATAACGTATAACGTATAACGTATAACGTATAACGTATAACGTATAACGTATAACGTATAACGTATAACGTATAACGTATAACGTATAACGTACAGCGTATAACGTATAACGTACAACGTATAACCTACAACGTATAACGTACAACGTATAACGTATAACATATAACGTATAACGTATAACGTATAACGTATAACGTACAGCGTATAACTTATAACGTACAACGTATAACGTACAACGTATAACGTACAGCGTATAACGTACAGCGTATAACGTACAACGTACAACGTGTAACGTATAACGTATAACGTATAACGTACAGCGTATAACGTACAGCGTACAACGTATACCGTATAAGGTATAACGTATAACGTATAACGTACAGCGTATAAAGTATAACGTACAACGTATAACGTACAACGTATGACGTACAACGTATAACGTTCAACGTATAACGTATAACGTATAACGTATAACGTACAGCGTATAACGTACAACGTATAACGTATAACGTATAACGTAAAGCGTATAACGTACAGCGTATAACGTATAACGTACAACGTATAACGTACAACGTATAACGTACAACGTACAACGTGTAACGTATAACGTATAACGTACAGCGTATAACGTACAGCGTATAACGTACAACGTATAACGTACAACGTATAACGTATAACGTATAACGTACAGCGTATAACGTCTAACGTATAACGTATAACGTACAGCGTATAACGTACAGCGTATAACGTACAGCGTATAACGTATAACGTACAACGTATAACGTACAACGTATAACGTACAGCGTATAACGTACAGCATATAACGTACAGCGTATAACGTATAACGTATAACGTATAACGTATAACGTATAACGTATAACGTATAACGTATAACGTATAACGTATAACGTATAACGTATAACGTATAACGTATAACGTATAACGTATAACGTATAACGTATAACGTATAACGTATAACGTATAACGTACAACGTACAGCGTATAACGTACAGCGTATAAGGTACAGCGTATAACGTATAACGTATAACGTATAACGTATATCGTATAACGTATAACTTATAACGAACAACGTATAACGTACAACGTTTAACGTACAACGTACAACGTATAACGTACAACGTACAACGTATAACGTATAACGTACAACGTATAACGTACAACGTACAACGTGTAACGTATAACGTATAACGTATAACGTACAGCGTATAACGTACAGCGTAAAACGTACAACGTATAACGTACAACGTATAACGTACAACGTACAACGTACAACGTGTAACGTATAACGTATAACGTATAACGTACAGCGTATAACGTACAGCGTATAACGTGCAGCGTATAACGTATAACGTACAACGTATAACGTACAACGTATAATGTACAGCGTATAACGTATAACGTATAACGTATAACGTATAACGTATAACGTATAACGTATAACGTATAACGTATAACGTATAACGTATAACGTATAACGTATAACGTATAACGTATAACGTATAACGTATAACGTATAACGTATAACGTATAACGTATAACGTATAACGTATAACGTATAACGTATAACGTATAACGTACAACGTATAACGTACAACGTATAACGTAAAACGTATAACGTATAACGTACAACGTATAACGTACAACGTATAACGTACAACGTACAGCGTATAACGTACAGCGTATAAGGTACAGCGTATAACGTATAACGTATAACGTATAACGTATATCGTATAACGTATAACTTATAACGAACAACGTATAACGTACAACGTTTAACGTACAACGTATAACGTATAACGTTCAACGTACAACGTGTACCGTATAACGTATAACGTATAACGTATAACGTATAACGTATAACGTATAACGTATAACGTATAACGTATAACGTATAACGTATAACGTATAACGTATAACGTACAACGTACAGCGTATAACGTACAGCGTATAAGGTACAGCGTATAACGTATAACGTATAACGTATAACGTATATCGTATAACGTATAACTTATAACGAACAACGTATAACGTACAACGTTTAACGTACAACGTATAACGTATAACGTATAACGTATAACGTATAACGTACAACGTATAACGTACAACGTACAACGTGTAACGTATAACGTATAACGTATAACGTACAGCGTATAACGTACAGCGTATAACGTGCAGCGTATAACGTATAACGTACAACGTATAACGTACAACGTATAATGTACAGCGTATAACGTATAACGTATAACGTATAACGTATAACGTATAACGTATAACGTATAACGTATAACGTATAACGTATAACGTATAACGTATAACGTATAACGTATAACGTATAACGTATAACGTATAACGTATAACGTATAACGTATAACGTATAACGTATAACGTATAACGTATAACGTATAACGTATAACGTATAACGTATAACGTATAACGTACAACGTATAACGTACAACGTATAACGTACAACGTATAACGTATAACGTACAACGTATAACGTACAACGTATAACGTACAACGTACAGCGTATAACGTACAGCGTATAAGGTACAGCGTATAACGTATAACGTATAACGTATAACGTATATCGTATAACGTATAACTTATAACGAACAACGTATAACGTACAACGTTTAACGTACAACGTATAACGTATAACGTTCAACGTACAACGTGTACCGTATAACGTACAACGTATAACGTACAACGTATAACGTACAACGTACAGCGTATAACGTACAGCGTATAAGGTACAGCGTATAACGTATAACGTATAACGTATAACGTATATCGTATAACGTATAACTTATAACGAACAACGTATAACGTACAACGTTTAACGTACAACGTATAACGTATAACGTTCAACGTACAACGTGTACCGTATAACGTATAACGTATAACGTATAACGTATAACGTATAACGTATAACGTATAACGTATAACGTATAACGTACAGCGTATAACGTACAACGTATAACGTATAACGCATAACGTAAAGCGTATAACGTACAGCGTATAACGTATAACGTACAACGTATAACGTACAACGTATAACGTACAACGTACAACGTGTAACGTATAACGTATAACGTACAGCGTATAACGTACAGCGTATAACGTACAACGTATAACGTACAACGTATAACGTATAACGTATAACGTACAGCGTATAACGTATAACGTATAACGTATAACGTACAGCGTATAACGTACAGCGTATAACGTACAGCGTATAACGTATAACGTACAACGTATAACGTACAACGTATAACGTACAGCGTATAACGTACAGCATATAACGTACAGCGTATAACGTATAACGTATAACGTATAACGTATAACGTATAACGTATAACGTATAACGTATAACGTATAACGTATAACGTATAACGTATAACGTATAACGTATAACGTATAACGTATAACGTATAACGTATAACGTATAACGTATAACGTATAACGTATAACGTATAACGTATAACGTATAACGTATAACGTATAACGTATAACGTATAACGTATAACGTATAACGTATAACGTATAACGTATAACGTATAACGTATAACGTATAACGTATAACGTATAACGTATAACGTATAACGTATAACGTATAACGTATAACGTATAACGTATAACGTATAACGTATAACGTATAACGTATAACGTATAACGTATAACGTATAACGTATAACGTATAACGTATAACGTATAACGTATAACGTATAACGTATAACGTATAACGTATAACGTATAACGTATAACGTATAACGTATAACGTATAACGTATAACGTATAACGTATAACGTATAACGTATAACGTATAACGTATAACGTATAACGTATAACGTATAACGTATAACGTATAACGTATAACGTATAACGTATAACGTATAACGTATAACGTATAACGTATAACGTATAACGTATAACGTATAACGTATAACGTATAACGTATAACGTATAACGTATAACGTATAACGTATAACGTATAACGTATAACGTATAACGTATAACGTATAACGTATAACGTACAGCGTATAACGTATAACGTACAACGTATAACCTACAACGTATAACGTACAACGTATAACGTATAACATATAACGTATAACGTATAACGTATAACGTATAACGTATAACGTACAGCGTATAACGTATAACGTACAACGTATAACGTACAACGTATAACGTACAGCGTATAACGTACAGCGTATAACGTACAACGTACAACGTGTAACGTATAACGTATAACGTATAACGTACAGCGTATAACGTACAGCGTACAACGTATACCGTATAAGGTATAACGTATAACGTATAACGTACAGCGTATAAAGTATAACGTACAACGTATAACGTACAACGTATGACGTACAACGTATAACGTTCAACGTATAACGTAGAAGGTACAACGTACAACGTGTAACGTATAACGTATAACGTATAACGTACAACGTATAACGTACAGCGTATAACGTACAGCGTATAACGTACAGCGTATAACGTACAGCGTATAACGTATAACGTATAACGTATAACGTATAACGTATAACGTATAACGTATATCGTATAACGTACAGCGTACAACGTATACCGTATAAGGTATAACGTATAACGTATAACGTACAGCGTATAAAGTATAACGTATAACGTATAACGTATAACGTACAGCGTATAACGTATAACGTATAACGTACAACGTATAACGTATAACGTATAACGTATAACGTACAGCGTATAACGTATAACGTACAACGTATAAAGTACAACGTATAACGTACAACGGATAACGTACAGCGTATAACGTACAACGTATAACGTATAACGTATAACGTATAACGTATAACGTATAACGTATAACGTATAACGTATAACGTATAACGTATAACGTATAACGTATAACGTATAACGTATAACGTATAACGTATAACGTATAACGTATAACGTATAACGTACAACGTATAACGTACAACGTATAACGTATAACGTACAACGTATAACGTACAACGTACAACGTGTAACGTATAACGTATAACGTATAACGTACAGCGTATAACGTACAGCGTATAACGTACAACGTATAACGTACAACGTATAACGTACAACGTACAACGTACAACGTGTAACGTATAACGTATAACGTACAACGTACAGCGTATAACGTACAGCGTATAACGTACAGCGTATAACGTATAACGTATAACGTATAACGTATATCGTATAACGTATAACTTATAACGAACAACGTATAACGTACAACGTTTAACGTACAACGTATAACGTATAACGTTCAACGTACAACGTGTACCGTATAACGTATAACGTATAACGTATTACGTATAACGTATAACGTATAACGTATAACGTATAACGTATAACGTATAACGTACAGCGTATAACGTACAACGTATAACGTATAACGTATAACGTAAAGCGTATAACGTACAGCGTATAACGAATAACGTACAACGTATAACGTACAACGTATAACGTACAACGTACAACGTGTAACGTATAACGTATAACGTACAGCGTATAACGTACAGCGTATAACGTGCAACGTATAACGTACAACGTATAACGTACAGCGTATAACGTATAACGTATAACGTATAACGTATAACGTACAGCGTATAATGTACAGCGTATAACGTACAGCGTATAACGTATAACGTACAACGTATAACGTACAACGTATAACGTACAGCGTATAACGTACAGCATATAACGTACAGCGTATAACGTATAACGTATAACGTATATCGTATAACGTATAACGTATAACGTATAACGTACAACGTATAACGTATAACGTATAACGTATAACGTAAAACGTATAACGTATAACGTATAACGTATAACGTATAACGTATAACGTATAACGTATAACGTATAACGTATAACGTATAACGTATAACGTATAACGTATAACGTATAACGTATAACGTATAACGTATAACGTATAACGTATAACGTATAACGTATAACGTATAACGTATAACGTATAACGTATAACGTATAACGTATAACGTATAACGTATAACGTATAACGTATAACGTATAACGTATAACGTATAACGTATAACGTATAACGTATAACGTATAACGTATGACGTATAACGTATAACGTACAGCGTATAACGTATAACGTACAACGTATAACGTACAACGTATAACGTACAACGTATAACGTATAACGTATAACGTATATCGTATAACGTATAACGTATAACGTATAACGTATAACGTATAACGTATAACGTAAAACGTATAACGTATAACGTATAACGTATAACGTATAACGTATAACGTATAACGTATAACGTACAACGTATAACGTACAACGTACAACGTACAACGTGTAACGTATAACGTATAACGTATAACGTACAGCGTATAACGTACAGCGTATAACGTGCAGCGTATAACGTATAACGTACAACGTATAACGTACAACGTATAATGTACAGCGTATAACGTATAACGTATAACGTATAACGTATAACGTATAACGTATAACGTATAACGTATAACGTATAACGTATAACGTATAACGTATAACGTATAACGTATAACGTATAACGTATAACGTATAACGTATAACGTATAACGTATAACGTATAACGTATAACGTATAACGTATAACGTATAACGTATAACGTATAACGTATAACGTATAACGTATAACGTACAACGTATAACGTACAACGTATAACGTACAACGTATAACGTATAACGTACAACGTATAACGTACAACGTATAACGTACAACGTACAGCGTATAACGTACAGCGTATAAGGTACAGCGTACAGCGTATAACGTATAACGTATAACGTATAACGTATATCATATAACGTATAACTTATAACGAACAACGTATAACGTACAACGTTTAACGTACAACGTATAACGTATAACGTTCAACGTACAACGTGTACCGTATAACGTACAACGTATAACGTACAACGTATAACGTACAACGTACAGCGTATAACGTACAGCGTATAAGGTACAGCGTATAGCGTATAACGTATAACGTATAACGTATATCGTATAACGTATAACTTATAACGAACAACGTATAACGTACAACGTTTAACGTACAACGTATAACGTATAACGTTCAACGTACAACGTGTACCGTATAACGTATAACGTATAACGTATAACGTATAACGTATAACGTATAACGTATAACGTACAGCGTATAACGTACAACGTATAACGTATAACGCATAACGTAAAGCGTATAACGTACAGCGTATAACGTATAACGTACAACGTATAACGTACAACGTATAACGTACAACGTACAACGTGTAACGTATAACGTATAACGTACAGCGTATAACGTACAGCGTATAACGTACAACGTATAACGTATAACGTATAACGTATAACGTATAACGTATAACGTATAACGTATAACGTATAACGTATAACGTATAACGTATAACGTATAACGTATAACGTATAACGTATAACGTATAACGTATAACGTATAACGTATAACGTATAACGTATAACGTATAACGTATAACGTATAACGTATAACGTATAACGTATAACGTATAACGTATAACGTATAACGTACAGCGTATAACGTATAACGTACAACGTATAACCTACAACGTATAACGTACAACGTATAACGTATAACATATAACGTATAACGTATAACGTATAACGTATAACGTATAACGTACAGCGTATAACGTATAACGTACAACGTATAACGTACAACGTATAACGTACAGCGTATAACGTACAGCGTATAACGTACAACGTACAACGTGTAACGTATAACGTATAACGTATAACGTACAGCGTATAACGTACAGCGTACAACGTATACCGTATAAGGTATAACGTATAACGTATAACGTACAGCGTATAAAGTATAACGTACAACGTATAACGTACAACGTATGACGTACAACGTATAACGTTCAACGTATAACGTAGAAGGTACAACGTACAACGTGTAACGTATAACGTATAACGTATAACGTATAACGTATAACGTACAGCGTATAACGTACAGCGTATAACGTACAGCGTATAACGTACAGCGTATAACGTATAACGTATAACGTATAACGTATAACGTATAACGTATAACGTATATCGTATAACGTATAACTTATAACGTATAACGTACAACGTATAACGTACAACGTATAACGTATAACGTATAACGTATAACGAATAACGTATAACGTAAAACGTATAACGTACAACGTATAACGTACAACGTATAACGTACAACGTATAACGTACAACGTACAGCGTATAACGTACAACGTATAACGTATAACGTATAACATATAACGTATAACGTATAACGTATAACGTATAACGTATAACGTACAGCGTATAACGTATAACGTACAACGTATAACGTACAACGTATAACGTACAGCGTATAACGTACAGCGTATAACGTACAACGTACAACGTGTAACGTATAACGTATAACGTATAACGTACAGCGTATAACGTACAGCGTACAACGTATACCGTATAAGGTATAACGTACAACGGATAACGTACAGCGTATAACGTACAACGTATAACGTATAACGTATAACGTATAACGTATAACGTATAACGTATAACGTATAACGTACAGCGTATAACGTACAGCATATAACGTACAGCGTATAACGTATAACGTATAACGTATATCGTATAACGTATAACGTATAACGTATAACGTATAACGTATAACGTATAACGTATAACGTAAAACGTATGACGTATAACGTATAACGTATAACGTATAACGTATAACGTATAACGTATAACGTATAACGTATAACGTATAACGTATAACGTATAACGTATAACGTATAACGTATAACGTATAACGTATAACGTATAACGTATAACGTATAACGTATAACGTATAACGTATAACGTATAACGTATAACGTATAACGTATAACGTATAACGTATAACGTGCAACGTATAACGTATAACGTATAACGTATAACGTATAACGTATAACGTATAACGTATAACGTATAACGTATAACGTATAACGTATAACGTATAACGTATAACGTATAACGTATAACGTATAACGTATAACGTATAACGTATAACGTATAAAGTATAACGTATAACGTATAACGTATAACGTATAACGTATAACGTATAACGTATAACGTATAACGTATAACGTACAGCGTATAACGTATAACGTACAACGTATACCGTACAACGTATAACGTACAACGTACAACGTGTAACGTATAACGTATAACGTACAGCGTATAACGTACAGCGTATAACGTACAACGTATAACGTACAACGTATAACGTATAACGTATAACGTACAGCGTATAACGTATAACGTATAACGTATAACGTACAGCGTATAACGTACAGCGTATAACGTACAGCGTATAACGTATAACGTACAACGTATAACGTACAACGTATAACGTACAGCGTATAACGTACAGCATATAACGTACAGCGTATAACGTATAACGTATAACGTATAACGTATAACGTATAACGTATAACGTATAACGTATAACGTATAACGTATAACGTATAACGTATAACGTATAACGTATAACGTATAACGTATAACGTATAACGTATAACGTATAACGTATAACGTATAACGTATAACGTATAACGTATAACGTATAACGTATAACGTATAACGTACAGCGTATAACGTATAACGTACAACGTATAACGTACAACGTATAACGTACAACGTATAACGTACAACGTATAACGTATAAAGTATAACGTATAACGTATAACGTATAACGTATAACGTATAACGTATATCTTATAACGTATAATGTATAACGTATAACGTACAACGTTTAACGTACAACGTATAACGTATAACGTTCAACGTACAACGTGTACCGTATAACGTATAACGTATAACGTATAACGTATATCGTATAACGTGTAACGTATAACGTATAACGTACAACGTATAACGTACAACGTATAACGTACAACGTATAACGTATAACGTTCAACGTACAACGTACAGCGTATAACGTACAGCGTATAACGTACAACGTATAACGTACAACGTATAACGTGCAACGTATAACGTATAACGTATAACGTATAACGTATAACGTATAACGTATAACGTATAACGTATAACGTATAACGTATAACGTATAACGTATAACGTATAACGTATAACGTATAACGTATAACGTATAACGTATAACGTATAACGTATAACGTATAACGTATAACGTATAACGTATAACGTATAACGTATAACGTATAACGTATAACGTATAACGTATAACGTATAACGTCTAACGTACAGGGTATAACGTATAACGTACAACGTATAACGTACAGCGTATAACGTACAGCGTATAACGTACAACGTACAACGTGTAACGTATAACGTATAACGTATAACGTACAGCGTATAACGTACAGCGTACAACGTATACCGTATAAGGTATAACGTATAACGTATAACGTACAGCGTATAAAGTATAACGTCCAACGTATAACGTACAACGTATGACGTACAACGTATAACGTTCAACGTATAACGTACAAGGTACAACGTACAACGTGTAACGTATAACGTATAACGTATAACGTATAACGTACAGCGTATAACGTACAGCGTATAACGTACAGCGTATAACGTACAGCGTATAACGTATAACGTATAACGTATAACGTATAACGTATAACGTATAACGTATAACGTATAACGTATATCATATAACGTATAACTTATAACGTATAACGTACAACGTATAACGTACAACGTATAACGTATAACGTATAACGTATAACGAATAACGTATAACGTAAAACGTATAACGTACAACGTATAACGTACAACGTATAACGTACAACGTATAACGTACAACGTACAGCGTATAACGTACAGCGTATAACGTATAACGTATAACGTATAACGTATAACGTATATCGTATAACGTATAACTTATAACGTATAACGTAAACGTATAACGTACAACGTATAACGTATAACGTTCAACGTACAACGTGTATCGTATAACGTATAACGTATAACGTACAGCGTATAACGTATAACGTATAACGTACAACGTATAACGTATAACGTATAACGTACAGCGTATAACGTATAACGTACAACGTATAACGTACAACGTATAACGTACAACGGATAACGTACAGCGTATAACGTACAACGTATAACGTATAACGTATAACGTATAACGTATAACGTATAACGTATAACGTATAACGTATAACGTATAACGTATAACGTATATCGTACAGCGTATATCGTACAGCGTATAACGTACAGTGTATAACGTATAACGTATAACGTATAACGTATAACGTATAACGTACAACGTATAACGTACAACGTATAACGTACAACGTATAACGTACAACGTATAACGTACAACGTATAACGTACAACGTATAACGCACAACGTACAACGTACAACGTGTAACGTGTAACGTATAACGTATAACGTATAACGTACAGCTTATAACGTACAGCGTATAACGTACAGCGTATAACGTATAACGTACAACGTATAACGTACAACGTATAACGTACAGCGTATAACGTATACCCTATAAGGTATAACGTATAACGTATAACGTATAACGTATAACGTATAACGTATAACGTATAACGTACAGCGTATAACGTACAGCGTATAACATACAGTGTATAACGTATAACGTATAACGTATAACGTATAACGTATAACGTATAACGTATAACGTATAACGTATAACGTATAACGTATAAAGTATAACGTACAACGTATAACATAAAACGTATAACGTACAACGTATAACGTACAACGTATAACGTACAACGTACAGCGTATAACGTATAACGTATAACATATAACGTATAACGTATAACGTACAACGGATAACGTACAACGTACAACGTGTAACGTATAACGTATAACGTATAACGTATAACGTATAACGTATAACGTATAACGTATAACGTATAACGTACAGCGTATAACGTACAGCGTATAACGTACAGTGTATAACGTATAACGTATAACGTATAACGTATAACGTATAACGTATAACGTATAACGTATAACGTATAACGTATAACGTATAACGTATAACGTATAACGTATAACGTATAACGTATAACGTATAACGTACAACGTACAACGTGTAACGTGTAACGTATAACGTATAACGTATAACGTACAGCGTATAACGTACAGCGTATAACGTACAGCGTATAACGTATAACGTACAACGTACGACGTACAACGTGTAACGTATAATGTATAACGTATAACGTACAGCGTATAACGTACAACGTATAACGTACAGCGTATAACGTATACCCTATAAGGTATAACGTATAACGTATAACGTATAACGTATAACGTATAACGTATAACGTATAACGTACAGCGTATAACGTACAGCGTATAACGTATAACGTATAACGTATAACGTATAACGTATAACGTATATCGTATAACGTATAACTTATAACGTATAACGTAGAACGTATAACGTACAACGTATAACGTATAACGTATAACGTACAGCGTATAACGTACAGCTTATAACGTACAACGTATAACGTATAACGTATAACGTATAACGTATAACGTATAACGTATAACGTATAACGTATAACGTATAACGTATAACGTATAACGTATAACGTATAACGTATAACGTATAACGTATAACGTATAACGTATAACGTACAACGTATAACGTACAACGTATAACGTATAACGTACAACGTATAACGTACAACGTACAACGTGTAACGTATAACGTATAACGTATAACGTACAGCGTATAACGTACAGCGTATAACGTACAACGTATAACGTATAACGTACAACGTATAACGTACAACGTATAACGTACAACGTACAGCGTATAACGTACAGCGTATAACGTACAGCGTATAACGTATAACGTATAACGTATAACGTATATCGTATAACGTACAACGTATAACGTACAACGTATAACGTACAACGTATAACGTATAACGTACAACGTATAACGTACAACGTATAACGTACAACGTACAGCGTATAACGTACAGCGTATAACGTACAGCGTATAACGTATAACGTATAACGTATAACGTATATCGTATAACGTATAACTTATAACGAACAACGTACAACGTATAACGTATAACGTATAACGTATAATGTACAGCGTATAACGTATAACGTATAACGTATAACGTATAACGTATAACGTATAACGTATAACGTATAACGTATAACGTATAATGTACAGCGTATAACGTATAACGTATAACGTATAACGTATAACGTATAACGTATAACGTATAACGTATAACGTATAACGTATAACGTATAACGTATAACGTATAACGTATAACGTATAACGTATAACGTATAACGTATAACGTATAACGTATAACGTATAACGTATAACGTATAACGTATAACGTATAACGTATAACGTATAACGTATAACGTATAACGTATAACGTATAACGTATAACGTATAACGTATAACGTATAACGTACAACGTATAACGTACAACGTATAACGTACAACGTATAACGTATAACGTACAGCGTATAACGTATACCCTATAAGGTATAACGTATAACGTATAACGTATAACGTATAACGTATAACGTACAGCGTATAACGTATAACGTATAACGTATATCATATAACGAACAACGTATAACGTACAACGTATAACGTACAACGTATAACGTATAACGTTCAACGTACAACGTGTACCGTATAACGTATAACGTATAACGTATTACGTATAACGTATAACGTATAACGTATAACGTATAACGTATAACGTATAACGTACAGCGTATAACGTACAACGTATAACGTATAACGTATAACGTAAAGCGTATAACGTACAGCGTATAACGAATAACGTACAACGTATAACGTACAACGTATAACGTACAACGTACAACGTGTAACGTATAACGTATAACGTACAGCGTATAACGTACAGCGTATAACGTGCAACGTATAACGTACAACGTATAACGTACAGCGTATAACGTATAACGTATAACGTATAACGTATAACGTACAGCGTATAATGTACAGCGTATAACGTACAGCGTATAACGTATAACGTACAACGTATAACGTACAACGTATAACGTACAGCGTATAACGTACAGCATATAACGTACAGCGTATAACGTATAACGTATAACGTATATCGTATAACGTATAACGTATAACGTATAACGTATAACGTATAACGTATAACGTATAACGTATAACGTAAAACGTATAACGTATAACGTATAACGTATAACGTATAACGTATAACGTATAACGTATAACGTATAACGTATAACGTATAACGTATAACGTATAACGTATAACGTATAACGTATAACGTATAACGTATAACGTATAACGTATAACGTATAACGTATAACGTATAACGTATAACGTATAACGTATAACGTATAACGTATAACGTATGACGTATAACGTATAACGTACAGCGTATAACGTATAACGTACAACGTATAACGTACAACGTATAACGTACAACGTATAACGTACAACGTATAACGTACAACGTATAACGTATAACGTACAACGTATAACGTATAACGTATAACGTATAACGTATAACGTATAACGTATAACGTATAACGTATAACGTATAACGTATAACGTATAACGTATAACGTATAACGTACAACGTATAACGTACAACGTATAACGTACAGCGTATAACGTACAGCATATAACGTACAGCGTATAACGTATAACGTATAACGTATATCGTATAACGTATAACGTATAACGTATAACGTATAACGTATAACGTATAACGTATAACGTATAACGTATAACGTATAACGTATAACGTATAACGTATAACGTATAACGTATAACGTACAGCGTATAACGTATAACGTATAACGTACAACGTATAACGTACAACGTATAACGTACAACGTATAATGTACAGCGTATAACGTATAACGTATAACGTATAACGTATAACGTATAACGTATAACGTATAACGTATAACGTATAACGTATAACGTATAACGTATAACGTATAACGTATAACGTATAACGTATAACGTATAACGTATAACGTATAACGTATAACGTATAACGTATAACGTATAACGTATAACGTATAACGTATAACGTACAACGTATAACGTACAACGTATAACGTACAACGTATAACGTATAACGTACAACGTATAACGTACAACGTATAACGTACAACGTACAGCGTATAACGTACAGCGTATAACGTACAGCTTATAACGTATAACGTATAACGTATAACGTATATCGTATAACGTATAACTTATAACGAACAACGTACAACGTATAACGTATAACGTATAACGTATAACGTATAACGTATAACGTATAACGTATAACGTATAACGTATAACGTATAACGTACAACGTGTAACGTGTAACGTATAACGTATAACGTATAACGTACAGCGTATAACGTACAGCGTATAACGTACAGCGTATAACGTATAACGTATAACGTATAACGTACAACGTATAACGTACAACGTATAACGTATAACGTACAGCGTATAACGTACAACGTATAACGTACAACGTATAACGTACAACGTACAGCGTATAACGTACAGCGTATAACGTACAGCTTATAACGTATAACGTATAACGTATAACGTATATCGTATAACGTATAACTTATAACGAACAACGTACAACGTATAACGTATAACGTATAACGTATAACGTATAACGTATAACGTATAACGTATAACGTATAACGTATAACGTATAACGTACAACGTGTAACGTGTAACGTATAACGTATAACGTATAACGTACAGCGTATAACGTACAGCGTATAACGTATAACGTATAACGTATAACGTATATCGTATAACGTACAACGTATAACGTACAACGTATAACGTACAACGTATAACGTATAACGTACAACGTATAACGTACAACGTATAACGTACAACGTACAGCGTATAACGTACAGCGTATAACGTACAGCGTATAACGTATAACGTATAACGTATAACGTATATCGTATAACGTATAACTTATAACGAACAACGTACAACGTATAACGTATAACGTATAACGTATAACGTATAACGTATAACGTATAACGTATAACGTATAACGTATAACGTATAACGTACAACGTGTAACGTGTAACGTATAACGTATAACGTATAACGTACAGCGTATAACGTACAGCGTATAACGTACAGCGTATAACGTATAACGTACAACGTACGACGTACAACGTGTAACGTATAATGTATAACGTATAACGTACAGCGTATAACGTACAACGTATAACGTACAGCGTATAACGTATACCCTATAAGGTATAACGTATAACGTATAACGTATAACGTATAACGTATAACGTATAACGTATAACGTACAGCGTATAACGTATAACGTATAACGTACAACGTATAACGTACAACGTATAACGTACAACGTATAATGTACAGCGTATAACGTATAACGTATAACGTATAACGTATAACGTATAACGTATAACGTATAACGTATAACGTATAACGTATAACGTATAACGTATAACGTATAACGTATAACGTATAACGTATAACGTATAACGTATAACGTATAACGTATAACGTATAACGTATAACGTATAACGTATAACGTATAACGTATAACGTACAACGTATAACGTACAACGTATAACGTACAACGTATAACGTATAACGTACAACGTATAACGTACAACGTATAACGTACAACGTACAGCGTATAACGTACAGCGTATAACGTACAGCTTATAACGTATAACGTATAACGTATAACGTATATCGTATAACGTATAACTTATAACGAACAACGTACAACGTATAACGTATAACGTATAACGTATAACGTATAACGTATAACGTATAACGTATAACGTATAACGTATAACGTATAACGTACAACGTGTAACGTGTAACGTATAACGTATAACGTATAACGTACAGCGTATAACGTACAGCGTATAACGTACAGCGTATAACGTATAACGTACAACGTACGACGTACAACGTGTAACGTATAATGTATAACGTATAACGTACAGCGTATAACGTACAACGTATAACGTACAGCGTATAACGTATACCCTATAAGGTATAACGTATAACGTATAACGTATAACGTATAACGTATAACGTACAGCGTATAACGTACAGCGTATAACGTATAACGTATAACGTATAACGTATATCGTATAACGTATAACTTATAACGTATAACGTACAACGTATAACGTACAACGTATAACGTATAACGTATAACGTACAGCGTATAACGTACAGCTTATAACGTACAACGTATAACGTATAACGTATAACGTATAACGTATAAAGTATAACGTATAACGTATAACGTATAACGTATAACGTATAACGTATAACGTATAACGTATAACGTATAACGTATAACGTATAACGTACAACGTATAACGTATAACGTACAACGTATAACGTACAACGTATAATGTACAGCGTATAACGTATAACGTATAACGTATAACGTATAACGTATAACGTATAACGTATAACGTATAACGTATAACGTATAACGTATAACGTATAACGTATAACGTATAACGTATAACGTATAACGTATAACGTATAACGTATAACGTATAACGTATAACGTATAACGTATAACGTATAACGTATAACGTATAACGTATAACGTATAACGTATAACGTATAACGTACAACGTATAACGTACAACGTATAACGTACAACGTATAACGTATAACGTACAACGTATAACGTACAACGTATAACGTACAACGTACAGCGTATAACGTACAGCGTATAAGGTACAGCGTATAACGTATAACGTATAACGTATAACGTATATCGTATAACGTATAACTTATAACGAACAACGTATAACGTACAACGTTTAACGTACAACGTATAACGTATAACGTTCAACGTACAACGTGTACCGTATAACGTACAACGTATAACGTACAACGTATAACGTACAACGTACAGCGTATAACGTACAGCGTATAAGGTACAGCGTATAACGTATAACGTATAACGTATAACGTATATCGTATAACGTATAACTTATAACGAACAACGTATAACGTACAACGTTTAACGTACAACGTATAACGTATAACGTTCAACGTACAACGTGTACCGTATAACGTATAACGTATAACGTATAACGTATAACGTATAACGTATAACGTATAACGTATAACGTATAACGTACAGCGTATAACGTACAACGTATAACGTATAACGCATAACGTAAAGCGTATAACGTACAGCGTATAACGTATAACGTACAACGTATAACGTACAACGTATAACGTACAACGTACAACGTGTAACGTATAACGTATAACGTACAGCGTATAACGTACAGCGTATAACGTACAACGTATAACGTACAACGTATAACGTATAACGTATAACGTACAGCGTATAACGTATAACGTATAACGTATAACGTACAGCGTATAACGTACAGCGTATAACGTACAGCGTATAACGTATAACGTACAACGTATAACGTACAACGTATAACGTACAGCGTATAACGTACAGCATATAACGTACAGCGTATAACGTATAACGTATAACGTATAACGTATAACGTATAACGTATAACGTATAACGTATAACGTATAACGTATAACGTATAACGTATAACGTATAACGTATAACGTATAACGTATAACGTATAACGTATAACGTATAACGTATAACGTATAACGTATAACGTATAACGTATAACGTATAACGTATAACGTATAACGTATAACGTATAACGTATAACGTATAACGTATAACGTATAACGTATAACGTATAACGTATAACGTATAACGTATAACGTATAACGTATAACGTATAACGTATAACGTATAACGTATAACGTATAACGTATAACGTATAACGTATAACGTATAACGTATAACGTATAACGTATAACGTATAACGTATAACGTATAACGTATAACGTATAACGTATAACGTATAACGTATAACGTATAACGTATAACGTATAACGTATAACGTATAACGTATAACGTATAACGTATAACGTATAACGTATAACGTATAACGTATAACGTATAACGTATAACGTATAACGTATAACGTATAACGTATAACGTATAACGTATAACGTATAACGTATAACGTATAACGTATAACGTATAACGTATAACGTATAACGTATAACGTATAACGTATAACGTATAACGTATAACGTATAACGTATAACGTATAACGTATAACGTATAACGTATAACGTATAACGTATAACGTACAGCGTATAACGTATAACGTACAACGTATAACCTACAACGTATAACGTACAACGTATAACGTATAACATATAACGTATAACGTATAACGTATAACGTATAACGTATAACGTACAGCGTATAACGTATAACGTACAACGTATAACGTACAACGTATAACGTACAGCGTATAACGTACAGCGTATAACGTACAACGTACAACGTGTAACGTATAACGTATAACGTATAACGTACAGCGTATAACGTACAGCGTACAACGTATACCGTATAAGGTATAACGTATAACGTATAACGTACAGCGTATAAAGTATAACGTACAACGTATAACGTACAACGTATGACGTACAACGTATAACGTTCAACGTATAACGTAGAAGGTACAACGTACAACGTGTAACGTATAACGTATAACGTATAACGTATAACGTATAACGTACAGCGTATAACGTACAGCGTATAACGTACAGCGTATAACGTACAGCGTATAACGTATAACGTATAACGTATAACGTATAACGTATAACGTATAACGTATATCGTATAACGTACAGCGTACAACGTATACCGTATAAGGTATAACGTATAACGTATAACGTACAGCGTATAAAGTATAACGTATAACGTATAACGTATAACGTACAGCGTATAACGTATAACGTATAACGTACAACGTATAACGTATAACGTATAACGTATAACGTACAGCGTATAACGTATAACGTACAACGTATAACGTACAACGTACAACGTGTAACGTATAACGTATAACGTATAACGTACAGCGTATAACGTACAGCGTATAACGTACAACGTATAACGTACAACGTATAACGTACAACGTACAACGTACAACGTGTAACGTATAACGTATAACGTACAACGTACAGCGTATAACGTACAGCGTATAACGTACAGCGTATAACGTATAACGTATAACGTATAACGTATATCGTATAACGTATAACTTATAACGAACAACGTATAACGTACAACGTTTAACGTACAACGTATAACGTATAACGTTCAACGTACAACGTGTACCGTATAACGTATAACGTATAACGTATTACGTATAACGTATAACGTATAACGTATAACGTATAACGTATAACGTACAGCGTATAACGTACAACGTATAACGTATAACGTATAACGTAAAGCGTATAACGTACAGCGTATAACGAATAACGTACAACGTATAACGTACAACGTATAACGTACAACGTACAACGTGTAACGTATAACGTATAACGTACAGCGTATAACGTACAGCGTATAACGTGCAACGTATAACGTACAACGTATAACGTACAGCGTATAACGTATAACGTATAACGTATAACGTATAACGTACAGCGTATAATGTACAGCGTATAACGTACAGCGTATAACGTATAACGTACAACGTATAACGTACAACGTATAACGTACAGCGTATAACGTACAGCGTATAACGTACAGCGTATAACGTATAACGTATAACGTATATCGTATAACGTATAACGTATAACGTATAACGTATAACGTATAACGTATAACGTATAACGTATAACGTAAAACGTATAACGTATAACGTATAACGTATAACGTATAACGTATAACGTATAACGTATAACGTATAACGTATAACGTATAACGTATAACGTATAACGTATAACGTATAACGTATAACGTATAACGTATAACGTATAACGTATAACGTATAACGTATAACGTATAACGTATAACGTATAACGTATAACGTATAACGTATGACGTATAACGTATAACGTACAGCGTATAACGTATAACGTACAACGTATAACGTACAACGTATAACGTACAACGTATAACGTACAACGTATAACGTACAACGTATAACGTATAACGTACAACGTATAACGTATAACGTATAACGTATAACGTATAACGTATAACGTATAACGTATAACGTATAACGTATAACGTATAACGTATAACGTATAACGTACAACGTATAACGTACAACGTATAACGTACAGCGTATAACGTACAGCGTATAACGTACAGCGTATAACGTATAACGTATAACGTATATCGTATAACGTATAACGTATAACGTATAACGTATAACGTATAACGTATAACGTAAAACGTATAACGTATAACGTATAACGTATAACGTATAACGTATAACGTATAACGTATAACGTACAACGTATAACGTACAACGTACAACGTACAACGTGTAACGTATAACGTATAACGTATAACGTACAGCGTATAACGTACACGGTATAACGTGCAGCGTATAACGTATAACGTACAACGTATAACGTACAACGTATAATGTACAGCGTATAACGTATAACGTATAACGTATAACGTATAACGTATAACGTATAACGTATAACGTATAACGTATAACGTATAACGTATAACGTATAACGTATAACGTATAACGTATAACGTATAACGTATAACGTATAACGTATAACGTATAACGTATAACGTATAACGTATAACGTATAACGTATAACGTATAACGTATAACGTATAACGTATAACGTATAACGTATAACGTATAACGTATAACGTATAACGTACAACGTATAACGTACAACGTATAACGTACAACGTATAACGTATAACGTACAACGTATAACGTACAACGTATAACGTACAACGTACAGCGTATAACGTACAGCGTATAAGGTACAGCGTATAACGTATAACGTATAACGTATAACGTATATCATATAACGTATAACTTATAACGAACAACGTATAACGTACAACGTTTAACGTACAACGTATAACGTATAACGTTCAACGTACAACGTGTACCGTATAACGTACAACGTATAACGTACAACGTATAACGTACAACGTACAGCGTATAACGTACAGCGTATAAGGTACAGCGTATAGCGTATAACGTATAACGTATAACGTATATCGTATAACGTATAACTTATAACGAACAACGTATAACGTACAACGTTTAACGTACAACGTATAACGTATAACGTTCAACGTACAACGTGTACCGTATAACGTATAACGTATAACGTATAACGTATAACGTATAACGTATAACGTATAACGTACAGCGTATAACGTACAACGTATAACGTATAACGCATAACGTAAAGCGTATAACGTACAGCGTATAACGTATAACGTACAACGTATAACGTACAACGTACAACGTACAGCGTATAACGTGTAACGTACAACGTACAACGTACAGCGTATAACGTACAGCGTATAACGTACAACGTATAACGTATAACGTATAACGTATAACGTATAACGTATAACGTATAACGTATAACGTATAACGTATAACGTATAACGTATAACGTATAACGTATAACGTATAACGTATAACGTATAACGTATAACGTATAACGTATAACGTATAACGTATAACGTATAACGTATAACGTATAACGTATAACGTATAACGTATAACGTATAACGTATAACGTATAACGTATAACGTATAACGTACAGCGTATAACGTATAACGTACAACGTATAACCTACAACGTATAACGTACAACGTATAACGTATAACATATAACGTATAACGTATAACGTATAACGTATAACGTATAACGTACAGCGTATAACGTATAACGTACAACGTATAACGTACAACGTATAACGTACAGCGTATAACGTACAGCGTATAACGTACAACGTACAACGTGTAACGTATAACGTATAACGTATAACGTACAGCGTATAACGTACAGCGTACAACGTATACCGTATAAGGTATAACGTATAACGTATAACGTACAGCGTATAAAGTATAACGTACAACGTATAACGTACAACGTATGACGTACAACGTATAACGTTCAACGTATAACGTAGAAGGTACAACGTACAACGTGTAACGTATAACGTATAACGTATAACGTATAACGTATAACGTACAGCGTATAACGTACAGCGTATAACGTACAGCGTATAACGTACAGCGTATAACGTATAACGTATAACGTATAACGTATAACGTATAACGTA
This sequence comes from Lasioglossum morio, assembly GCA_916610235.2. Lineage (NCBI taxonomy): Eukaryota > Metazoa > Arthropoda > Insecta > Hymenoptera > Halictidae > Lasioglossum > Lasioglossum morio. The sequence goes on along the minus strand of CAKAJA020000254.1, from coordinate 259,635 downwards.
TAACGTATATCGTATAACGTATAACTTATAACGTATAACGTACAACGTATAACGTACAACGTATAACGTATAACGTATAACGTATAACGAATAACGTATAACGTAAAACGTATAACGTACAACGTATAACGTACAACGTATAACGTACAACGTATAACGTACAACGTACAGCGTATAACGTACAACGTATAACGTATAACGTATAACATATAACGTATAACGTATAACGTATAACGTATAACGTATAACGTACAGCGTATAACGTATAACGTACAACGTATAACGTACAACGTATAACGTACAGCGTATAACGTACAGCGTATAACGTACAACGTACAACGTGTAACGTATAACGTATAACGTATAACGTACAGCGTATAACGTACAGCGTACAACGTATACCGTATAAGGTATAACGTATAACGTATAACGTACAGCGTATAAAGTATAACGTATAACGTATAACGTATAACGTACAGCGTATAACGTATAACGTATAACGTACAACGTATAACGTATAACGTATAACGTATAACGTACAGCGTATAACGTATAACGTACAACGTATAAAGTACAACGTATAACGTACAACGGATAACGTACAGCGTATAACGTACAACGTATAACGTATAACGTATAACGTATAACGTATAACGTATAACGTATAACGTATAACGTACAGCGTATAACGTACAGCATATAACGTACAGCGTATAACGTATAACGTATAACGTATATCGTATAACGTATAACGTATAACGTATAACGTATAACGTATAACGTATAACGTATAACGTTATACGTATGACGTATAACGTATAACGTATAACGTATAACGTATAACGTATAACGTATAACGTATAACGTATAACGTATAACGTATAACGTATAACGTATAACGTATAACGTATAACGTATAACGTATAACGTATAACGTATAACGTATAACGTATAACGTATAACGTATAACGTATAACGTATAACGTATAACGTATAACGTATAACGTATAACGTATAACGTGCAACGTATAACGTATAACGTATAACGTATAACGTATAACGTATAACGTATAACGTATAACGTATAACGTATAACGTATAACGTATAACGTATAACGTATAACGTATAACGTATAACGTATAACGTATAACGTATAACGTATAACGTATAAAGTATAACGTATAACGTATAACGTATAACGTATAACGTATAACGTATAACGTATAACGTATAACGTATAACGTACAGCGTATAACGTATAACGTACAACGTATACCGTACAACGTATAACGTACAACGTACAACGTGTAACGTATAACGTATAACGTACAGCGTATAACGTACAGCGTATAACGTACAACGTATAACGTACAACGTATAACGTATAACGTATAACGTACAGCGTATAACGTATAACGTATAACGTATAACGTACAGCGTATAACGTACAGCGTATAACGTACAGCGTATAACGTATAACGTACAACGTATAACGTACAACGTATAACGTACAGCGTATAACGTACAGCATATAACGTACAGCGTATAACGTATAACGTATAACGTATAACGTATAACGTATAACGTATAACGTATAACGTATAACGTATAACGTATAACGTATAACGTATAACGTATAACGTATAACGTATAACGTATAACGTATAACGTATAACGTATAACGTATAACGTATAACGTATAACGTATAACGTATAACGTATAACGTATAACGTATAACGTATAACGTATAACGTACAGCGTATAACGTATAACGTACAACGTATAACGTACAACGTATAACGTACAACGTATAACGTACAACGTATAACGTACAACGTATAACGTATAACGTATAACGTATAACGTATAACGTATAACGTATATCTTATAACGTATAATGTATAACGTATAACGTACAACGTTTAACGTACAACGTATAACGTATAACGTTCAACGTACAACGTGTACCGTATAACGTATAACGTATAACGTATAACGTATATCGTATAACGTGTAACGTATAACGTATAACGTACAACGTATAACGTACAACGTATAACGTACAACGTATAACGTATAACGTTCAACGTACAACGTACAGCGTATAACGTACAGCGTATAACGTACAACGTATAACGTACAACGTATAACGTGCAACGTATAACGTATAACGTATAACGTATAACGTATAACGTATAACGTATAACGTATAACGTATAACGTATAACGTATAACGTATAACGTATAACGTATAACGTATAACGTATAACGTATAACGTATAACGTATAACGTATAACGTATAACGTATAACGTATAACGTATAACGTATAACGTATAACGTATAACGTATAACGTATAACGTATAACGTATAACGTCTAACGTACAGGGTATAACGTATAACGTACAACGTATAACGTACAGCGTATAACGTACAGCGTATAACGTACAACGTACAACGTGTAACGTATAACGTATAACGTATAACGTACAGCGTATAACGTACAGCGTACAACGTATACCGTATAAGGTATAACGTATAACGTATAACGTACAGCGTATAAAGTATAACGTCCAACGTATAACGTACAACGTATGACGTACAACGTATAACGTTCAACGTATAACGTACAAGGTACAACGTACAACGTGTAACGTATAACGTATAACGTATAACGTATAACGTACAGCGTATAACGTACAGCGTATAACGTACAGCGTATAACGTACAGCGTATAACGTATAACGTATAACGTATAACGTATAACGTATAACGTATAACGTATAACGTATAACGTATATCATATAACGTATAACTTATAACGTATAACGAATAACGTATAACGTAAAACGTATAACGTACAACGTATAACGTACAACGTATAACGTACAACGTATAACGTACAACGTACAGCGTATAACGTACAACGTATAACGTATAACGTATAACATATAACGTATAACGTATAACGTATAACGTATAACGTATAACGTACAGCGTATAACGTATAACGTACAACGTATAACGTACAACGTATAACGTACAGCGTATAACGTACAGCGTATAACGTACAACGTACAACGTGTAACGTATAACGTATAACGTATAACGTACAGCGTATAACGTACAGCGTACAACGTATACCGTATAAGGTATAACGTATAACGTATAACGTACAGCGTATAAAGTATAACGTATAACGTATAACGTATAACGTACAGCGTATAACGTATAACGTATAACGTACAACGTATAACGTATAACGTATAACGTATAACGTACAGCGTATAACGTATAACGTACAACGTATAAAGTACAACGTATAACGTACAACGGATAACGTACAGCGTATAACGTACAACGTATAACGTATAACGTATAACGTATAACGTATAACGTATAACGTATAACGTATAACGTACAGCGTATAACGTACAGCATATAACGTACAGCGTATAACGTATAACGTATAACGTATATCGTATAACGTATAACGTATAACGTATAACGTATAACGTATAACGTATAACGTATAACGTAAAACGTATGACGTATAACGTATAACGTATAACGTATAACGTATAACGTATAACGTATAACGTATAACGTATAACGTATAACGTATAACGTATAACGTATAACGTATAACGTATAACGTATAACGTATAACGTATAACGTATAACGTATAACGTATAACGTATAACGTATAACGTATAACGTATAACGTATAACGTATAACGTATAACGTGCAACGTATAACGTATAACGTATAACGTATAACGTATAACGTATAACGTATAACGTATAACGTATAACGTATAACGTATAACGTATAACGTATAACGTATAACGTATAACGTATAACGTATAACGTATAACGTATAACGTATAACGTATAAAGTATAACGTATAACGTATAACGTATAACGTATAACGTATAACGTATAACGTATAACGTATAACGTATAACGTATAACGTACAGCGTATAACGTATAACGTACAACGTATACCGTACAACGTATAACGTACAACGTACAACGTGTAACGTATAACGTATAACGTACAGCGTATAACGTACAGCGTATAACGTACAACGTATAACGTACAACGTATAACGTATAACGTATAACGTACAGCGTATAACGTATAACGTATAACGTATAACGTACAGCGTATAACGTACAGCGTATAACGTACAGCGTATAACGTATAACGTACAACGTATAACGTACAACGTATAACGTACAGCGTATAACGTACAGCATATAACGTACAGCGTATAACGTATAACGTATAACGTATAACGTATAACGTATAACGTATAACGTATAACGTATAACGTATAACGTATAACGTATAACGTATAACGTATAACGTATAACGTATAACGTATAACGTAAAACGTATGACGTATAACGTATAACGTATAACGTATAACGTATAACGTATAACGTATAACGTATAACGTATAACGTATAACGTATAACGTATAACGTATAACGTATAACGTATAACGTATAACGTATAACGTATAACGTATAACGTATAACGTATAACGTATAACGTATAACGTATAACGTATAACGTATAACGTATAACGTATAACGTATAACGTATAACGTGCAACGTATAACGTATAACGTATAACGTATAACGTATAACGTATAACGTATAACGTATAAAGTATAACGTATAACGTATAACGTATAACGTATAACGTATAACGTATAACGTATAACGTATAACGTATAACGTACAGCGTATAACGTATAACGTACAACGTATACCGTACAACGTATAACGTACAACGTACAACGTGTAACGTATAACGTATAACGTACAGCGTATAACGTACAGCGTATAACGTACAACGTATAACGTACAACGTATAACGTATAACGTATAACGTACAGCGTATAACGTATAACGTATAACGTATAACGTACAGCGTATAACGTACAGCGTATAACGTACAGCGTATAACGTATAACGTACAACGTATAACGTACAACGTATAACGTACAGCGTATAACGTACAGCATATAACGTACAGCGTATAACGTATAACGTATAACGTATAACGTATAACGTATAACGTATAACGTATAACGTATAACGTATAACGTATAACGTATAACGTATAACGTATAACGTATAACGTATAACGTATAACGTATAACGTATAACGTATAACGTATAACGTATAACGTATAACGTATAACGTATAACGTATAACGTATAACGTATAACGTATAACGTATAACGTATAACGTACAGCGTATAACGTATAACGTACAACGTATAACGTACAACGTATAACGTACAACGTATAACGTACAACGTATAACGTATAACGTATAACGTATAACGTATAACGTATAACGTATAACGTATAACGTATATCTTATAACGTATAATGTATAACGTATAACGTACAACGTTTAACGTACAACGTATAACGTATAACGTTCAACGTACAACGTGTACCGTATAACGTATAACGTATAACGTATAACGTATATCGTATAACGTGTAACGTATAACGTATAACGTACAACGTATAACGTACAACGTATAACGTACAACGTATAACGTATAACGTTCAACGTACAACGTACAGCGTATAACGTACAGCGTATAACGTACAACGTATAACGTACAACGTATAACGTGCAACGTATAACGTATAACGTATAACGTATAACGTATAACGTATAACGTATAACGTATAACGTATAACGTATAACGTATAACGTATAACGTATAACGTATAACGTATAACGTATAACGTATAACGTATAACGTATAACGTATAACGTATAACGTATAACGTATAACGTATAACGTATAACGTATAACGTATAACGTATAACGTATAACGTATAACGTATAACGTCTAACGTACAGGGTATAACGTATAACGTACAACGTATAACGTACAGCGTATAACGTACAGCGTATAACGTACAACGTACAACGTGTAACGTATAACGTATAACGTATAACGTACAGCGTATAACGTACAGCGTACAACGTATACCGTATAAGGTATAACGTATAACGTATAACGTACAGCGTATAAAGTATAACGTCCAACGTATAACGTACAACGTATGACGTACAACGTATAACGTTCAACGTATAACGTACAAGGTACAACGTACAACGTGTAACGTATAACGTATAACGTATAACGTATAACGTACAGCGTATAACGTACAGCGTATAACGTACAGCGTATAACGTACAGCGTATAACGTATAACGTATAACGTATAACGTATAACGTATAACGTATAACGTATAACGTATAACGTATATCATATAACGTATAACTTATAACGTATAACGTACAACGTATAACGTACAACGTATAACGTATAACGTATAACGTATAACGAATAACGTATAACGTAAAACGTATAACGTACAACGTATAACGTACAACGTATAACGTACAACGTATAACGTACAACGTACAGCGTATAACGTACAGCGTATAACGTATAACGTATAACGTATAACGTATAACGTATATCGTATAACGTATAACTTATAACGTATAACGTAAACGTATAACGTACAACGTATAACGTATAACGTTCAACGTACAACGTGTATCGTATAACGTATAACGTATAACGTACAGCGTATAACGTATAACGTATAACGTACAACGTATAACGTATAACGTATAACGTACAGCGTATAACGTATAACGTACAACGTATAACGTACAACGTATAACGTACAACGGATAACGTACAGCGTATAACGTACAACGTATAACGTATAACGTATAACGTATAACGTATAACGTATAACGTATAACGTATAACGTATAACGTATAACGTATAACGTATAACGTATAACGTATATCGTACAGCGTATATCGTACAGCGTATAACGTACAGTGTATAACGTATAACGTATAACGTATAACGTATAACGTATAACGTACAACGTATAACGTACAACGTATAACGTACAACGTATAACGTACAACGTATAACGTACAACGTATAACGTACAACGTATAACGCACAACGTACAACGTACAACGTGTAACGTGTAACGTATAACGTATAACGTATAACGTACAGCTTATAACGTACAGCGTATAACGTACAGCGTATAACGTATAACGTACAACGTATAACGTACAACGTATAACGTACAGCGTATAACGTATACCCTATAAGGTATAACGTATAACGTATAACGTATAACGTATAACGTATAACGTATAACGTATAACGTACAGCGTATAACGTACAGCGTATAACATACAGTGTATAACGTATAACGTATAACGTATAACGTATAACGTATAACGTATAACGTATAACGTATAACGTATAACGTATAACGTATAAAGTATAACGTACAACGTATAACATAAAACGTATAACGTACAACGTATAACGTACAACGTATAACGTACAACGGATAACGTACAGCGTATAACGTATAACGTATAACATATAACGTATAACGTATAACGTACAACGGATAACGTACAGCGTGTAACGTACAACGTATAACGTATAACGTATAACGTATAACGTATAACGTATAACGTATAACGTATAACGTATAACGTATAACGTACAGCGTATAACGTACAGCGTATAACGTACAGTGTATAACGTATAACGTATAACGTATAACGTATAACGTATAACGTATAACGTATAACGTATAACGTATAACGTATAACGTATAACGTATAACGTATAACGTATAACGTATAACGTATAACGTATAACGTATAACGTACAACGTACAACGTGTAACGTGTAACGTATAACGTATAACGTATAACGTACAGCGTATAACGTACAGCGTATAACGTACAGCGTATAACGTATAACGTACAACGTACGACGTACAACGTGTAACGTATAATGTATAACGTATAACGTACAGCGTATAACGTACAACGTATAACGTACAGCGTATAACGTATACCCTATAAGGTATAACGTATAACGTATAACGTATAACGTATAACGTACAGCGTATAACGTACAGCGTATAACGTATAACGTATAACGTATAACGTATAACGTATAACGTATATCGTATAACGTATAACTTATAACGTATAACGTAGAACGTATAACGTACAACGTATAACGTATAACGTATAACGTACAGCGTATAACGTACAGCTTATAACGTACAACGTATAACGTATAACGTATAACGTATAACGTATAACGTATAACGTATAACGTATAACGTATAACGTATAACGTATAACGTATAACGTATAACGTATAACGTATAACGTATAACGTATAACGTACAACGTATAACGTACAACGTATAACGTATAACGTACAACGTATAACGTACAACGTACAACGTGTAACGTATAACGTATAACGTATAACGTACAGCGTATAACGTACAGCGTATAACGTACAACGTATAACGTATAACGTACAACGTATAACGTACAACGTATAACGTACAACGTACAGCGTATAACGTACAGCGTATAACGTACAGCGTATAACGTATAACGTATAACGTATAACGTATATCGTATAACGTACAACGTATAACGTACAACGTATAACGTACAACGTATAACGTATAACGTACAACGTATAACGTACAACGTATAACGTACAACGTACAGCGTATAACGTACAGCGTATAACGTACAGCGTATAACGTATAACGTATAACGTATAACGTATATCGTATAACGTATAACTTATAACGAACAACGTACAACGTATAACGTATAACGTATAACGTATAACGTATAACGTATAACGTATAACGTATAACGTATAACGTATAACGTATAACGTATAACGTACAACGTGTAACGTGTAACGTATAACGTATAACGTATAACGTACAGCGTATAACGTACAGCGTATAACGTACAGCGTATAACGTATAACGTACAACGTACGACGTACAACGTGTAACGTATAATGTATAACGTATAACGTACAGCGTATAACGTACAACGTATAACGTACAGCGTATAACGTATACCCTATAAGGTATAACGTATAACGTATAACGTATAACGTATAACGTATAACGTATAACGTATAACGTACAGCGTATAACGTATAACGTATAACGTACAACGTATAACGTACAACGTATAACGTACAACGTATAATGTACAGCGTATAACGTATAACGTATAACGTATAACGTATAACGTATAACGTATAACGTATAACGTATAACGTATAACGTATAACGTATAACGTATAACGTATAACGTATAACGTATAACGTATAACGTATAACGTATAACGTATAACGTATAACGTATAACGTATAACGTATAACGTATAACGTATAACGTATAACGTATAACGTATAACGTACAACGTATAACGTACAACGTATAACGTACAACGTATAACGTATAACGTATAACGTATAACGTACAACGTATAACGTACAACGTACAGCGTATAACGTACAGCGTATAACGTACAGCTTATAACGTATAACGTATAACGTATAACGTATATCGTATAACGTATAACTTATAACGAACAACGTACAACGTATAACGTATAACGTATAACGTATAACGTACAACGTATAACGTATAACGTATAACGTATAACGTATAACGTATAACGTACAACGTGTAACGTGTAACGTATAACGTATAACGTATAACGTACAGCGTATAACGTACAGCGTATAACGTACAGCGTATAACGTATAACGTACAACGTACGACGTACAACGTGTAACGTATAATGTATAACGTATAACGTACAGCGTATAACGTACAACGTATAACGTACAGCGTATAACGTATACCCTATAAGGTATAACGTATAACGTATAACGTATAACGTATAACGTATAACGTACAGCGTATAACGTACAGCGTATAACGTATAACGTATAACGTATAACGTATATCGTATAACGTATAACTTATAACGTATAACGTACAACGTATAACGTACAACGTATAACGTATAACGTATAACGTACAGCGTATAACGTACAGCTTATAACGTACAACGTATAACGTATAACGTATAACGTATAACGTATAAAGTATAACGTATAACGTATAACGTATAACGTATAACGTATAACGTATAACGTATAACGTATAACGTATAACGTATAACGTATAACGTATAACGTACAACGTATAACGTACAACGTATAACGTATAACGTACAACGTATAACGTACAACGTACAACGTGTAACGTATAACGTATAACGTATAACGTACAGCGTATAACGTACAGCGTATAACGTACAACGTATAACGTACAACGTATAACGTACAACGTACAACGTACAACGTGTAACGTATAACGTATAACGTACAGCGTATAACGTACAGCGTATAACGTGCAGCGTATAACGTATAACGTACAACGTATAACGTACAACGTATAATGTACAGCGTATAACGTATAACGTATAACGTATAACGTATAACGTATAACGTATAACGTATAACGTATAACGTATAACGTATAACGTATAACGTATAACGTATAACGTATAACGTATAACGTATAACGTATAACGTATAACGTATAACGTATAACGTATAACGTATAACGTACAACGTATAACGTACAACGTATAACGTACAACGTATAACGTATAACGTACAACGTATAACGTACAACGTATAACGTACAGCGTATAACGTATACCCTATAAGGTATAACGTATAACGTATAACGTATAACGTATAACGTATAACGTACAGCGTATAACGTACAGCGTATAACGTATAACGTATAACGTATAACGTATATCGTATAACGTATAACTTATAACGTATAACGTACAACGTATAACGTACAACGTATAACGTATAACGTATAACGTACAGCGTATAACGTACAGCTTATAACGTACAACGTATAACGTATAACGTATAACGTATAACGTATAAAGTATAACGTATAACGTATAACGTATAACGTATAACGTATAACGTATAACGTATAACGTATAACGTATAACGTATAACGTATAACGTATAACGTATAACGTACAACGTATAACGTACAACGTATAACGTATAACGTACAACGTATAACGTACAACGTACAACGTGTAACGTATAACGTATAACGTATAACGTACAGCGTATAACGTACAGCGTATAACGTACAACGTATAACGTACAACGTATAACGTACAACGTACAACGTACAACGTGTAACGTATAACGTATAACGTATAACGTACAGCGTATAACGTACAGCGTATAACGTGCAGCGTATAACGTATAACGTACAACGTATAACGTACAACGTATAATGTACAGCGTATAACGTATAACGTATAACGTATAACGTATAACGTATAACGTATAACGTATAACGTATAACGTATAACGTATAACGTATAACGTATAACGTATAACGTATAACGTATAACGTATAACGTATAACGTATAACGTATAACGTATAACGTATAACGTATAACGTACAACGTATAACGTACAACGTATAACGTACAACGTATAACGTATAACGTACAACGTATAACGTACAACGTATAACGTACAACGTACAGCGTATAACGTACAGCGTATAACGTATAACGTATAACGTATAACGTATATCGTATAACGTATAACTTATAACGAACAACGTACAACGTATAACGTACAACGAATAACGTATAACGTTCAACGTACGACGTGTAACGTATAACGTATAACGAATAACGTACAGCGTATAACGTATAACGTATAATGTACAACGTATAACGTATAACGTATAACGTATAACGTACAGCGTATAACGTATAACGTACAACGTATAACGTACAACGTATAACGTACAACGTATAACGTACAACGTATAACATACAACGTACAACGTACAACGTGTAACGAATAACGTATAACGTATAACGTACAGCCTATAACGTACAGCGTATAACGTATAACGTATAACGTATAACGTATAACGTATAACGTATAACGTATAACGTATAACGTATAACGTACAACGTATAACGTACAACGTATAACGTATAACGTACAGCGTATAACGTACAGCTTATAACGTATAACGTATAACGTATAACGTATAACGTATAACGTATAACGTATAACGTATAACGTATAACGTATAACGTATAACGTATAACGTATAACGTATAACGTACAACGTATAACGTACAAAGTATAACGTATAACGTACAACGTATAACGTACCACGTACAACGTGTAACGTATAACGTATAACGTATAACGTACAGCGTATAACGTACAGCGTATAACGTACAACGTATAACGTACAACGTATAACGTACAACGTACAACGTACAACGTGTAACGTATAACGTATAACGTATAACGTACAGCGTATAACGTACAGCGTATAACGTGCAGCGTATAACGTATAACGTACAACGTATAACCTACAACGTATAACGTACAACGTATAACGTATAACATATAACGTACAACGTACAGCGTATAACGTACAGCGTATAACGTATAACGTATAACGTATAACGTATATCGTATAACGTATAACTTATAACGAACAACTTACAACGTATAACGTACAACGAATAACGTATAACGTTCAACGTACGACGTGTAACGTATAACGTATAACGTATAACGTACAGCGTATAACGTATAACGTATAATGTACAACGTATAACGTATAACGTATAACGTATAACGTACAGCGTATAACGTATAACGTACAACGTATAACGTACAACGTATAACGTACAACGTATAACGTACAACGTATAACATACAACGTACAACGTACAACGTGTAACGAATAACGTATAACGTATAACGTACAGCATATAACGTACAGCGTATAACGTATAACGTATAACGTATAACGTATAACGTATAACGTATAACGTATAACGTATAACGTATAACGTATAACGTATAACGTACAACGTATAACGTGCAACGTATAACGTATAACGTATAACGTACAGCGTATAACGTACAGCTTATAACGTATAACGTATAACGTATAACGTATAACGTATAACGTATAACGTATAACGTATAACGTATAACGTATAACGTATAACGTATAACGTATAACGTATAACGTACAACGTATAACGTACAACGTATAACGTATAACGTACAACGTATAACGTACAACGTACAACGTGTAACGTATAACGTATAACGTATAACGTACAGCGTATAACGTACAGCGTATAACGTACAACGTATAACGTACAACGTATAACGTACAACGTACAACGTACAACGTGTAACGTATAACGTATAACGTATAACGTACAGCGTATAACGTACAGCGTATAACGTGCAGCGTATAACGTATAACGTATAACGTAAAGCGTATAACGTACAGCGTATAACGTATAACGTACAACGTATAACGTACAACGTATAACGTACAGCGTATAACGTATACCCTATAAGGTATAACGTATAACGTATAACGTATAACGTACAGCGTATAACGTACAGCTTATAACGTATAACGTATAACGTATAACGTATAACGTATAACGTATAACGTATAACGTATAACGTATAACGTATAACGTATAACGTATAACGTATAACGTACAACGTATAACGTACAAAGTATAACGTATAACGTACAACGTATAACGTACCACGTACAACGTGTAACGTATAACGTATAACGTATAACGTACAGCGTATAACGTACAGCGTATAACGTACAACGTATAACGTACAACGTATAACGTACAACGTACAACGTACAACGTGTAACGTATAACGTATAACGTATAACGTACAGCGTATAACGTACAGCGTATAACGTGCAGCGTATAACGTATAACGTACAACGTATAACCTACAACGTATAACGTACAACGTATAACGTATAACATATAACGTACAACGTACAGCGTATAACGTACAGCGTATAACGTATAACGTATAACGTATAACGTATATCGTATAACGTATAACTTATAACGAACAACTTACAACGTATAACGTATAACGTATAACGTACAGCGTATAACGTACAGCGTATAACGTGCAGCGTATAACGTATAACGTATAACGTAAAGCGTATAACGTACAGCGTATAACGTATAACGTACAACGTATAACGTACAACGTATAACGTACAGCGTATAACGTATACCCTATAAGGTATAACGTATAACGTATAACGTATAACGTATAACGTATAACGTATAACGTATAACGTACAGCGTATAACGTACAGCGTATAACATACAGTGAATAACGTATAACGTATAACGTATAACGTATAACGTATAACGTATAACGTATAACGTATAACGTACAGCGTATAACGTACAACGTATAACGTACAGCGTATAACGTATAACGTATAACGTATAACGTATAACGTACAGCGTATAACGTACAGCGTATAACGTACAGCGTATAACGTATAACGTACAACGTACGACGTACAACGTGTAACGTATAATGTATAACGTATAACGTACAGCGTATAACGTACAACGTATAACGTACAGCGTATAACGTATACCCTATAAGGTATAACGTATAACGTATAACGTATAACGTATAACGTATAACGTATAACGTACAGCGTATAACGTACAGCGTATAACGTATAACGTATAACGTATAACGTATATCGTATAACGTATAACGTACAGCTTATAACGTACAACGTATAACGTATAACGTATAACGTATAACGTATAACGTATAACGTATAACGTATAACGTATAACGTATAACGTACAACGTATAACGTACAACGTATAACGTATAACGTACAACGTATAACGTATAACGTAGAACGTAAAGCGTATAACGTACAGCGTATAACGAATAACGTACAACGTATAACGTACAACGCATAACGTACAACGTACAACGTGTAACGTATAACGTATAACGTACAGCGTATAACGTACAGCGTATAACGTGCAACGTATAACGTACAACGTATAACGTACAGCGTATAACGTATAACGTATAACGTATAACGTATAACGTACAGCGTATAATGTACAGCGTATAACGTACAGCGTATAACGTATAACGTACAACGTATAACGTACAACGTATAACGTACAGCGTATAACGTACAGCATATAACGTACAGCGTATAACGTATAACGTATAACGTATATCGTATAACGTATAACGTATAACGTATAACGTATAACGTATAACGTATAACGTATAACGTATAACGTAAAACGTATAACGTATAACGTATAACGTATAACGTATAACGTATAACGTATAACGTATAACGTATAACGTATAACGTATAACGTATAACGTATAACGTATAACGTATAACGTATAACGTATAACGTATAACGTATAACGTATAACGTATAACGTATAACGTATAACGTATAACGTATGACGTATAACGTATAACGTACAGCGTATAACGTATAACGTACAACGTATAACGTACAACGTATAACGTACAACGTATAACGTACAACGTATAACGTACAACGTATAACGTATAACGTACAACGTATAACGTATAACGTATAACGTATAACGTATAACGTATAACGTATAACGTATAACGTATAACGTATAACGTATAACGTATAACGTATAACGTATAACGTACAACGTATAACGTACAACGTATAACGTACAGCGTATAACGTACAGCATATAACGTACAGCGTATAACGTATAACGTATAACGTATATCGTATAACGTATAACGTATAACGTATAACGTATAACGTATAACGTATAACGTAAAACGTATAACGTATAACGTATAACGTATAACGTATAACGTATAACGTATAACGTATAACGTACAACGTATAACGTACAACGTACAACGTACAACGTGTAACGTATAACGTATAACGTATAACGTACAGCGTATAACGTACAGCGTATAACGTGCAGCGTATAACGTATAACGTACAACGTATAACGTACAACGTATAATGTACAGCGTATAACGTATAACGTATAACGTATAACGTATAACGTATAACGTATAACGTATAACGTATAACGTATAACGTATAACGTATAACGTATAACGTATAACGTATAACGTATAACGTATAACGTATAACGTATAACGTATAACGTATAACGTATAACGTATAACGTATAACGTATAACGTATAACGTATAACGTATAACGTATAACGTATAACGTATAACGTATAACGTATAACGTATAACGTATAACGTATAACGTATAACGTACAACGTATAACGTACAACGTATAACGTACAACGTATAACGTATAACGTACAACGTATAACGTACAACGTATAACGTACAACGTACAGCGTATAACGTACAGCGTATAAGGTACAGCGTATAACGTATAACGTATAACGTATAACGTATATCATATAACGTATAACTTATAACGAACAACGTATAACGTACAACGTTTAACGTACAACGTATAACGTATAACGTTCAACGTACAACGTGTACCGTATAACGTACAACGTATAACGTACAACGTATAACGTACAACGTACAGCGTATAACGTACAGCGTATAAGGTACAGCGTATAGCGTATAACGTATAACGTATAACGTATATCGTATAACGTATAACTTATAACGAACAACGTATAACGTACAACGTTTAACGTACAACGTATAACGTATAACGTTCAACGTACAACGTGTACCGTATAACGTATAACGTATAACGTATAACGTATAACGTATAACGTATAACGTATAACGTACAGCGTATAACGTACAACGTATAACGTATAACGCATAACGTAAAGCGTATAACGTACAGCGTATAACGTATAACGTACAACGTATAACGTACAACGTATAACGTACAACGTACAACGTGTAACGTATAACGTATAACGTACAGCGTATAACGTACACCGTATAACGTACAACGTATAACGTACAACGTATAACGTATAACGTATAACGTACAGCGTATAACGTATAACGTATAACGTATAACGTACAGCGTATAACGTACAGCGTATAACGTACAGCGTATAACGTATAACGTACAACGTATAACGTACAACGTATAAAGTACAACGTATAACGTACAACGGATAACGTACAGCGTATAACGTATAACGTATAACGTATAACGTATAACGTATAACGTATAACGTATAACGTATAACGTATAACGTATAACGTATAACGTATAACGTATAACGTATAACGTATAACGTATAACGTATAACGTATAACGTATAACGTATAACGTATAACGTATAACGTATAACGTATAACGTATAACGTATAACGTATAACGTATAACGTATAACGTATAACGTATAACGTATAACGTATAACGTATAACGTATAACGTATAACGTATAACGTATAACGTATAACGTATAACGTATAACGTATAACGTATAACGTATAACGTATAACGTATAACGTATAACGTATAACGTATAACGTATAACGTATAACGTATAACGTATAACGTATAACGTATAACGTATAACGTATAACGTATAACGTATAACGTATAACGTATAACGTATAACGTATAACGTATAACGTATAACGTATAACGTATAACGTATAACGTATAACGTATAACGTATAACGTATAACGTATAACGTATAACGTATAACGTATAACGTACAGCGTATAACGTATAACGTACAACGTATAACCTACAACGTATAACGTACAACGTATAACGTATAACATATAACGTATAACGTATAACGTATAACGTATAACGTATAACGTACAGCGTATAACGTATAACGTAAAACGTATAACGTACAACGTATAACGTACAGCGTATAACGTACAGCGTATAACGTACAACGTACAACGTGTAACGTATAACGTATAACGTATAACGTACAGCGTATAACGTACAGCGTACAACGTATACCGTATAAGGTATAACGTATAACGTATAACGTACAGCGTATAAAGTATAACGTACAACGTATAACGTACAACGTATGACGTACAACGTATAACGTTCAACGTATAACGTAGAAGGTACAACGTACAACGTGTAACGTATAACGTATAACGTATAACGTATAACGTATAACGTACAGCGTATAACGTACAGCGTATAACGTACAGCGTATAACGTACAGCGTATAACGTATAACGTATAACGTATAACGTATAACGTATAACGTATAACGTATATCGTATAACGTATAACTTATAACGTATAACGTACAACGTATAACGTACAACGTATAACGTATAACGTATAACGTATAACGAATAACGTATAACGTAAAACG
The DNA here is from genome assembly GCA_916610235.2 of Lasioglossum morio. Taxonomy (NCBI): domain Eukaryota; kingdom Metazoa; phylum Arthropoda; class Insecta; order Hymenoptera; family Halictidae; genus Lasioglossum; species Lasioglossum morio. The sequence continues at coordinate 241,389 of CAKAJA020000254.1, read as the reverse complement.
TATAACGTACAACGTATAACGTACAACGTATAACGTACAACGTATAACGTACAACGTACAGCGTATAACGTACAACGTATAACGTATAACATATAACGTATAACGTATAACGTATAACGTATAACTTATAACGTATAACGTAGAACGTATAACGTACAACGTATAACGTATAACGTATAACGTACAGCGTATAACGTACAGCTTATAACGTACAACGTATAACGTATAACGTATAACGTATAACGTATAACGTATAACGTATAACGTATAACGTATAACGTATAACGTATAACGTATAACGTATAACGTATAACGTATAACGTATAACGTATAACGTACAACGTATAACGTACAACGTATAACGTATAACGTACAACGTATAACGTACAACGTACAACGTGTAACGTATAACGTATAACGTATAACGTACAGCGTATAACGTACAGCGTATAACGTACAACGTATAACGTATAACGTACAACGTATAACGTACAACGTATAACGTACAACGTACAGCGTATAACGTACAGCGTATAACGTACAGCGTATAACGTATAACGTATAACGTATAACGTATATCGTATAACGTACAACGTATAACGTACAACGTATAACGTACAACGTATAACGTATAACGTACAACGTATAACGTACAACGTATAACGTACAACGTACAGCGTATAACGTACAGCGTATAACGTACAGCGTATAACGTATAACGTATAACGTATAACGTATATCGTATAACGTATAACTTATAACGAACAACGTACAACGTATAACGTATAACGTATAACGTATAACGTATAACGTATAACGTATAACGTATAACGTATAACGTATAACGTATAACGTACAACGTGTAACGTGTAACGTATAACGTATAACGTATAACGTACAGCGTATAACGTACAGCGTATAACGTACAGCGTATAACGTATAACGTACAACGTACGACGTACAACGTGTAACGTATAATGTATAACGTATAACGTACAGCGTATAACGTACAACGTATAACGTACAGCGTATAACGTATACCCTATAAGGTATAACGTATAACGTATAACGTATAACGTATAACGTATAACGTATAACGTATAACGTACAGCGTATAACGTATAACGTATAACGTACAACGTATAACGTACAACGTATAACGTACAACGTATAATGTACAGCGTATAACGTATAACGTATAACGTATAACGTATAACGTATAACGTATAACGTATAACGTATAACGTATAACGTATAACGTATAACGTATAACGTATAACGTATAACGTATAACGTATAACGTATAACGTATAACGTATAACGTATAACGTATAACGTATAACGTATAACGTATAACGTATAACGTATAACGTATAACGTATAACGTATAACGTATAACGTACAACGTATAACGTACAACGTATAACGTACAACGTATAACGTATAACGTACAACGTATAACGTACAACGTATAACGTACAACGTACAGCGTATAACGTACAGCGTATAACGTACAGCTTATAACGTATAACGTATAACGTATAACGTATATCGTATAACGTATAACTTATAACGAACAACGTACAACGTATAACGTATAACGTATAACGTATAACGTATAACGTATAACGTATAACGTATAACGTATAACGTATAACGTATAACGTACAACGTGTAACGTGTAACGTATAACGTATAACGTATAACGTACAGCGTATAACGTACAGCGTATAACGTACAGCGTATAACGTATAACGTACAACGTACGACGTACAACGTGTAACGTATAATGTATAACGTATAACGTACAGCGTATAACGTACAACGTATAACGTACAGCGTATAACGTATACCCTATAAGGTATAACGTATAACGTATAACGTATAACGTATAACGTACAGCGTATAACGTACAGCGTATAACGTATAACGTATAACGTATAACGTATATCGTATAACGTATAACTTATAACGTATAACGTACAACGTATAACGTACAACGTATAACGTATAACGTATAACGTACAGCGTATAACGTACAGCTTATAACGTACAACGTATAACGTATAACGTATAACGTATAACGTATAAAGTATAACGTATAACGTATAACGTATAACGTATAACGTATAACGTATAACGTATAACGTATAACGTATAACGTATAACGTATAACGTATAACGTACAACGTATAACGTACAACGTATAACGTATAACGTACAACGTATAACGTACAACGTACAACGTGTAACGTATAACGTATAACGTATAACGTACAGCGTATAACGTACAGCGTATAACGTACAACGTATAACGTACAACGTATAACGTACAACGTACAACGTACAACGTGTAACGTATAACGTATAACGTATAACGTACAGCGTATAACGTACAGCGTATAACGTGCAGCGTATAACGTATAACGTACAACGTATAACGTACAACGTATAATGTACAGCGTATAACGTATAACGTATAACGTATAACGTATAACGTATAACGTATAACGTATAACGTATAACGTATAACGTATAACGTATAACGTATAACGTATAACGTATAACGTATAACGTATAACGTATAACGTATAACGTACAACGTATAACGTACAACGTATAACGTACAACGTATAACGTATAACGTACAACGTATAACGTACAACGTATAACGTACAGCGTATAACGTATACCCTATAAGGTATAACGTATAACGTATAACGTATAACGTATAACGTATAACGTACAGCGTATAACGTACAGCGTATAACGTATAACGTATAACGTATAACGTATATCGTATAACGTATAACTTATAACGTATAACGTACAACGTATAACGTACAACGTATAACGTATAACGTATAACGTACAGCGTATAACGTACAGCTTATAACGTACAACGTATAACGTATAACGTATAACGTATAACGTATAAAGTATAACGTATAACGTATAACGTATAACGTATAACGTATAACGTATAACGTATAACGTATAACGTATAACGTATAACGTATAACGTATAACGTATAACGTACAACGTATAACGTACAACGTATAACGTATAACGTACAACGTATAACGTACAACGTACAACGTGTAACGTATAACGTATAACGTATAACGTACAGCGTATAACGTACAGCGTATAACGTACAACGTATAACGTACAACGTATAACGTACAACGTACAACGTACAACGTGTAACGTATAACGTATAACGTATAACGTACAGCGTATAACGTACAGCGTATAACGTGCAGCGTATAACGTATAACGTACAACGTATAACGTACAACGTATAATGTACAGCGTATAACGTATAACGTATAACGTATAACGTATAACGTATAACGTATAACGTATAACGTATAACGTATAACGTATAACGTATAACGTATAACGTATAACGTATAACGTATAACGTATAACGTATAACGTATAACGTATAACGTATAACGTACAACGTATAACGTACAACGTATAACGTACAACGTATAACGTATAACGTACAACGTATAACGTACAACGTATAACGTACAACGTACAGCGTATAACGTACAGCGTATAACGTACAGCGTATAACGTATAACGTATAACGTATAACGTATATCGTATAACGTATAACTTATAACGAACAACGTACAACGTATAACGTACAACGAATAACGTATAACGTTCAACGTACGACGTGTAACGTATAACGTATAACGAATAACGTACAGCGTATAACGTATAACGTATAATGTACAACGTATAACGTATAACGTATAACGTATAACGTACAGCGTATAACGTATAACGTACAACGTATAACGTACAACGTATAACGTACAACGTATAACGTACAACGTATAACATACAACGTACAACGTACAACGTGTAACGAATAACGTATAACGTATAACGTACAGCCTATAACGTACAGCGTATAACGTATAACGTATAACGTATAACGTATAACGTATAACGTATTACGTATAACGTATAACGTATAACGTACAACGTATAACGTACAACGTATAACGTATAACGTACAGCGTATAACGTACAGCTTATAACGTATAACGTATAACGTATAACGTATAACGTATAACGTATAACGTATAACGTATAACGTATAACGTATAACGTATAACGTATAACGTATAACGTACAACGTATAACGTACAAAGTATAACGTATAACGTACAACGTATAACGTACCACGTACAACGTGTAACGTATAACGTATAACGTATAACGTACAGCGTATAACGTACAGCGTATAACGTACAACGTATAACGTACAACGTATAACGTACAACGTACAACGTACAACGTGTAACGTATAACGTATAACGTATAACGTACAGCGTATAACGTACAGCGTATAACGTGCAGCGTATAACGTATAACGTACAACGTATAACCTACAACGTATAACGTACAACGTATAACGTATAACATATAACGTACAACGTACAGCGTATAACGTACAGCGTATAACGTATAACGTATAACGTATAACGTATATCGTATAACGTATAACTTATAACGAACAACTTACAACGTATAACGTACAACGAATAACGTATAACGTTCAACGTACGACGTGTAACGTATAACGTATAACGTATAACGTACAGCGTATAACGTATAACGTATAATGTACAACGTATAACGTATAACGTATAACGTATAACGTACAGCGTATAACGTATAACGTACAACGTATAACGTACAACGTATAACGTACAACGTATAACGTACAACGTATAACATACAACGTACAACGTACAACGTGTAACGAATAACGTATAACGTATAACGTACAGCATATAACGTACAGCGTATAACGTATAACGTATAACGTATAACGTATAACGTATAACGTATAACGTATAACGTATAACGTATAACGTATAACGTATAACGTATAACGTATAACGTACAACGTATAACGTGCAACGTATAACGTATAACGTATAACGTACAGCGTATAACGTACAGCTTATAACGTATAACGTATAACGTATAACGTATAACGTATAACGTATAACGTATAACGTATAACGTATAACGTATAACGTATAACGTATAACGTATAACGTACAACGTATAACGTACAACGTATAACGTATAACGTACAACGTATAACGTACAACGTACAACGTGTAACGTATAACGTATAACGTATAACGTACAGCGTATAACGTACAGCGTATAACGTACAACGTATAACGTACAACGTATAACGTACAACGTACAACGTACAACGTGTAACGTATAACGTATAACGTATAACGTACAGCGTATAACGTACAGCGTATAACGTGCAGCGTATAACGTATAACGTATAACGTAAAGCGTATAACGTACAGCGTATAACGTATAACGTACAACGTATAACGTACAGCGTATAACGTACAGCTTATAACGTATAACGTATAACGTATAACGTATAACGTATAACGTATAACGTATAACGTATAACGTATAACGTATAACGTATAACGTATAACGTATAACGTATAACGTATAACGTACAACGTATAACGTACAAAGTATAACGTATAACGTACAACGTATAACGTACCACGTACAACGTGTAACGTATAACGTATAACGTATAACGTACAGCGTATAACGTACAGCGTATAACGTACAACGTATAACGTACAACGTATAACGTACAACGTACAACGTACAACGTGTAACGTATAACGTATAACGTATAACGTACAGCGTATAACGTACAGCGTATAACGTGCAGCGTATAACGTATAACGTACAACGTATAACCTACAACGTATAACGTACAACGTATAACGTATAACATATAACGTACAACGTACAGCGTATAACGTACAGCGTATAACGTATAACGTATAACGTATAACGTATATCGTATAACGTATAACTTATAACGAACAACTTACAACGTATAACGTATAACGTATAACGTACAGCGTATAACGTACAGCGTATAACGTGCAGCGTATAACGTATAACGTATAACGTAAAGCGTATAACGTACAGCGTATAACGTATAACGTACAACGTATAACGTACAACGTATAACGTACAGCGTATAACGTATACCCTATAAGGTATAACGTATAACGTATAACGTATAACGTATAACGTATAACGTATAACGTATAACGTACAGCGTATAACGTACAGCGTATAACATACAGTGAATAACGTATAACGTATAACGTATAACGTATAACGTATAACGTATAACGTATAACGTATAACGTACAGCGTATAACGTACAACGTATAACGTACAGCGTATAACGTATAACGTATAACGTATAACGTATAACGTACAGCGTATAACGTACAGCGTATAACGTACAGCGTATAACGTATAACGTACAACGTACGACGTACAACGTGTAACGTATAATGTATAACGTATAACGTACAGCGTATAACGTACAACGTATAACGTACAGCGTATAACGTATACCCTATAAGGTATAACGTATAACGTATAACGTATAACGTATAACGTATAACGTATAACGTACAGCGTATAACGTACAGCGTATAACGTATAACGTATAACGTATAACGTATATCGTATAACGTATAACGTACAGCTTATAACGTACAACGTATAACGTATAACGTATAACGTATAACGTATAACGTATAACGTATAACGTATAACGTATAACGTATAACGTATAACGTATAACGTATAACGTATAACGTATAACGTATAACGTATAACGTATAACGTATAACGTATAACGTATAACGTATAACGTATAACGTACAACGTATAACGTACAACGTATAACGTACAACGTATAACGTATAACGTACAACGTACAACGTACAACGTGTAACGTATAACGTATAACGTATAACGTACAGCGTATAACGTACAGCGTATAACGTGCAGCGTATAACGTATAACGTACAACGTATAACGTACAACGTATAATGTACAGCGTATAACGTATAACGTATAACGTATAACGTATAACGTATAACGTATAACGTATAACGTATAACGTATAACGTATAACGTATAACGTATAACGTATAACGTATAACGTATAACGTATAACGTATAACGTATAACGTATAACGTATAACGTATAACGTATAACGTATAACGTATAACGTACAACGTATAACGTACAACGTATAACGTACAACGTATAACGTATAACGTACAACGTATAACGTACAACGTATAACGTACAACGTACAGCGTATAACGTACAGCGTATAACGTACAGCGTATAACGTATAACGTATAACGTATAACGTATATCGTATAACGTATAACTTATAACGAACAACGTACAACGTATAACGTACAACGAATAACGTATAACGTTCAACGAACGACGTGTAACGTATAACGTATAACGTATAACGTACAGCGTATAACGTATAACGTATAATGTACAACGTATAACGTATAACGTATAACGTATAACGTACAGCGTATAACGTATAACGTACAACGTATAACGTACAACGTATAACGTACAACGTATAACGTACAACGTATAACATACAACGTACAACGTACAACGTGTAACGAATAACGTATAACGTATAACGTACAGCATATAACGTACAGCGTATAACGTATAACGTATAAAGTATAACGTATAACGTATAACGTATAACGTATAACGTATAACGTATAACGTACAACGTATAACGTACAACGTATAACGTATAACGTATAACGTATAACGTATAACGTATAACGTACAACGTATAACGTACAACGTATAACGTACAACGTATAACGTATAACGTACAACGTATAACGTACAACGTATAACGTACAACGTATAACGTACAACGTACAGCGTATAACGTACAGCGTATAAGGTACAGCGTATAACGTATAACGTATAACGTATAACGTATATCGTATAACGTATAACTTATAACGAACAACGTATAACGTACAACGTTTAACGTACAACGTATAACGTATAACGTTCAACGTACAACGTGTACCGTATAACGTATAACGTATAACGTATAACGTATAACGTATAACGTACAGCGTATAACGTACAACGTATAACGTATAACGTATAACTTAAAGCGTATAACGTACAGCGTATAACGTATAACGTACAACGTATAACGTACAACGTATAACGTACAACGTACAACGTGTAACGTATAACGTATAACGTACAGCGTATAACGTACAGCGTATAACGTACAACGTATAACGTACAACGTATAACGTATAACGTATAACGTACAGCGTATAACGTATAACGTATAACGTATAACGTACAGCGTATAACGTACAGCGTATAACGTACAGCGTATAACGAATAACGTACAACGTATAACGTACAACGTATAACGTACAGCGTATAACGTACAGCATATAACGAACAGCGTATAACGTATAACGTATAACGTATAACGTATAACGTATAACGTATAACGTATAACGTATAACGTATAACGTATAACGTATAACGTATAACGTATAACGTATAACGTATAACGTATAACGTATAACGTATAACGTATAACGTATAACGTATAACGTATAACGTACAGCGTATATCGTACAGCGTATAACGAACAGTGTATAACGTATAACGTATAACGTATAACGTATAACGTATAACGTATAACGTATAACGTATAACGTATAACGTATAACGTATAACGTATAACGTATAACGTATAACGTACAACGTATATCGTATAACGTATAACTTATAACGTATAACGTACAACGTATAACGTATAACGTTCAACGTACAACGTGTATCGTATAACGTATAACGTATAACGTACAGCGTATAACGTATAACGTATAACGTACAACGTATAACGTATAACGTATAACGTATAACGTACAGCGTATAACGTATAACGTACAACGTATAACGTACAACGTATAACGTACAACGGATAACGTACAGCGTATAACGTACAACGTATAACGTATAACGTATAACGTATAACGTATAACGTACAGCGTATATCGTACAGCGTATAACGTACAGTGTATAACGTATAACGTATAACGTATAACGTATAACGTATAACGTATAACGTATAACGTATAACGTATAACGTATAACGTACAACGTATAACGTACAACGTATAACGTACAACGTATAACGTACAACGTATAACGTACAACGTATAACGTACAACGTATAACGTACAACGTATAACGCACAACGTACAACGTACAACGTGTAACGTGTAACGTATAACGTATAACGTATAACGTACAGCTTATAACGTACAGCGTATAACGTACAGCGTATAACGTATAACGTACAACGTATAACGTACAACGTATAACGTACAGCGTATAACGTATACCCTATAAGGTATAACGTATAACGTATAACGTATAACGTATAACGTATAACGTATAACGTACAGCGTATAACGTATAACGTATAACGTATAACGTATAACGTATAACGTACAACGTATAACGTACAACGTATAACGTACAACGTATAACGTACAACGTATAACGTACAACGGATAACGTACAGCGTATAACGTATAACGTATAACATATAACGTATAACGTATAACGTACAACGGATAACGTACAGCGTGTAACGTACAACGTATAACGTATAACGTATAACGTATAACGTATAACGTATAACGTATAACGTACAGCGTATAACGTACAGCGTATAACGTACAGTGTATCACGTATAACGTATAACGTATAACGTATAACGTATAACGTATAACGTATAACGTATAACGTATAACGTATAACGTATAACGTATAACGTATAACGTATAACGTATAACGTATAACGTATAACGTATAACGTATAACGTATAACGTATAACGTATAACGTATAACGTATAACGTATAACGTACAACGTATATCGTATAACGTATAACTTATAACGTATAACGTACAACGTATAACGTATAACGTTCAACGTACAACGTGTATCGTATAACGTATAACGTATAACGTACAGCGTATAACGTATAACGTATAACGTACAACGTATAACGTATAACGTATAACGTATAACGTACAGCGTATAACGTATAACGTACAACGTATAACGTACAACGTATAACGTACAACGGATAACGTACAGCGTATAACGTACAACGTATAACGTATAACGTATAACGTATAACGTATAACGTATAACGTACAGCGTATATCGTACAGCGTATAACGTACAGTGTATAACGTATAACGTATAACGTATAACGTATAACGTATAACGTATAACGTATAACGTATAACGTATAACGTATAACGTATAACGTACAACGTATAACGTACAACGTATAACGTACAACGTATAACGTACAACGTATAACGTACAACGTATAACGTACAACGTATAACGTACAACGTATAACGCACAACGTACAACGTACAACGTGTAACGTGTAACGTATAACGTATAACGTATAACGTACAGCTTATAACGTACAGCGTATAACGTACAGCGTATAACGTATAACGTACAACGTATAACGTACAACGTATAACGTACAGCGTATAACGTATACCCTATAAGGTATAACGTATAACGTATAACGTATAACGTATAACGTATAACGTATAACGTACAGCGTATAACGTACAGCGTATAACATACAGTGTATAACGTATAACGTATAACGTATAACGTATAACGTATAACGTATAACGTATAACGTATAACGTATAACGTATAACGTACAACGTATAACGTACAACGTATAACGTACAACGTATAACGTACAACGTATAACGTACAACGGATAACGTACAGCGTATAACGTATAACGTATAACATATAACGTATAACGTATAACGTACAACGGATAACGTACAGCGTGTAACGTACAACGTATAACGTATAACGTATAACGTATAACGTATAACGTATAACGTATAACGTATAACGTATAACGTATAACGTATAACGTATAACGTACAGCGTATAACGTACAGCGTATAACGTACAGTGTATCACGTATAACGTATAACGTATAACGTATAACGTATAACGTATAACGTATAACGTATAACGTATAACGTATAACGTATAACGTATAACGTATAACGTATAACGTATAACGTATAACGTATAACGTATAACGTATAACGTATAACGTATAACGTATAACGTATAACGTATAACGTATAACGTATAACGTATAACGTATAACGTATAACGTATAACGTATAACGTATAACGTACAACGTACAACGTGTAACGTGTAACGTATAACGTATAACGTATAACGTACAGCGTATAACGTACAGCGTATAGCGTACAGCGTATAACGTATAACGTACGACGTACAACGTGTAACGTATAATGTATAACGTATAACGTACAGCGTATAACGTACAACGTATAACGTACAGCGTATAACGTATACCCTATAAGGTATAACGTATAACGTATAACGTATAACGTATAACGTATAACGTATAACGTATAACGTATAACGTATAACGTACAGCTTATAACGTACAGCGTATAACGTATAACGTATAACGTATAACGTATATTGTATAACGTATAACTTATAACGTATAACGTACAACGTATAACGTACCACGTATAACGTATAACGTATAACGTACAGCGTATAACGTACAGCTTATAACGTATAACGTATAACGTATAACGTATAACGTATAACGTATAACGTATAACGTATAACGTATAACGTATAACGTATAACGTATAACGTATAACGTACAACGTATAACGTACAACGTATAACGTATAACGTACAACGTAGAACGTACAACGTACAACGTGTAACGTATAACGTATAACGTATAACGTACAGCGTATAACGTACAGCGTATAACGTACAACGTATAACGTACAACGTATAACGTACAACGTACAACGTGTAACGTATAACGTATAACGTATAACGTACAGCGTATAACGTACAGCGTATAACGTGCAGCGTATAACGTATAACGTACAACGTATAACGTACAACGTATAATGTACAGCGTATAACGTATAACGTATAACGTATAACGTATAACGTATAACGTATAACGTATAACGTATAACGTATAACGTATAACGTATAACGTATAACGTATAACGTATAACGTACAACGTATAACGTACAACGTATAACGTACAACGTATAACGTATAACGTACAACGTATAACGTACAACGTATAACGTACAACGTACAGCGTATAACGTACAGCGTATAACGTACAGCGTATAACGTATAACGTATAACGTATAACGAATATCGTATAACGTATAACGTATAATGTACAGCGTATAACGTATAACGTATAACGTATAACGTATAACGTATAACGTATAACGTATAACGTATAACGTATAACGTATAACGTATAACGTATAACGTATAACGTATAACGTATAATGTATAACGTATAACGTATAACGTATAACGTATAACGTATAACGTATAACGTATAACGTATAACGTATAACGTATAACGTACAACGTATAACGTACAACGTATAACGTACAACGTATAACGTATAACGTACAACGTATAACGTACAACGTATAACGTACAACGTACAGCGTATAACGTACAGCGTATAACGTATAACGTATAACGTATAACGAATATCGTATAACGTATAACTTATAACGAACAACGTACAACGTATAACGTACAACGAATAACGTATAACGTTCAACGTACGACGTGTAACGTATAACGTATAACGTATAACGTACAGCGTATAACGTATAACGTATAATGTACAACGTATAACGTATAACGTATAACGTATAACGTACAGCGTATAACGTATAACGTACAACGTATAACGTACAACGTATAACGTACAACGTATAACATACAACGTATAACATACAACGTACAACGTACAACGTGTAACGAATAACGTATAACGTATAACGTACAGCATATAACGTACAGCGTATAACGTATAACGTATAACGTATAACGTATAACGTATAACGTATAACGTATAACGTATAACGTACAACGTATAACGTACAACGTATAACGTATAACGTATAACGTACAGCGTATAACGTACAGCTTATAACGTATAACGTATAACGTATAACGTATAACGTATAACGTATAACGTATAACGTATAACGTATAACGTATAACGTATAACGTATAACGTATAACGTATAACGTATAACGTACAACGTATAACGTACAACGTATAACGTATAACGTACAACGTATAACGTATAACGTACAACGTACAACGTGTAACGTATAACGTATAACGTATAACGTACAGCGTATAACGTACAGCGTATAACGTACAACGTATAACGTACAACGTATAACGTACAACGTACAACGTACAACGTGTAACGTATAACGTATAACGTATAACGTACAGCGTATAACGTACATCGTATAACGTGCAGCGTATAACGTATAACGCACAACGTATAACGTACAACGTATAATGTACAGCGTATAACGTATAACGTATAACGTATAACGTATAACGTATAACGTATAACGTATAACGTATAACGTATAACGTATAACGTATAACGTATAACGTACAACGTATAACGTACAACGTATAACGTACAACGTATAACGTATATCGTATAACGTATAACTTATAACGAACAACGTATAACGTACAACGTTTAACGTACAACGTATAACGTATAACGTTCAACGTACAACGTGTACCGTATAACGTATAACGTATAACGTATAACGTATAACGTATAACGTATAACGTATAACGTATAACGTATAACGTACAGCGTATAACGTACAACGTATAACGTATAACGTATAACGTAAAGCGTATAACGTACAGCGTATAACGTATAACGTACAACGTATAACGTACAACGTATAACGTACAACGTATAACGTACAACGTGTAACGTATAACGTATAACGTACAGCGTATAACGTACAGCGTATAACGTACAACGTATAACGTACAACGTATAACGTATAACGTATAACGTACAGCGTATAACGTACAGCGTATAACGTACAACGTATAACGTACAACGTATAACGTATAACGTGTAACGTACAGCGTATAACGTATAACGTATAACGTATAACGTATAACGTATAACGTATAACGTATAACGTATAACGTATAACGTATAACGTATAACGTATAACGTATAACGTATAACGTATAACGTATAACGTATAACGTATAACGTATAACGTATAACGTATAACGTACAACGTACAACGTGTAACGTGTAACGTATAACGTATAACGTATAACGTACAGCGTATAACGTACAGCGTATAACGTACAGCGTATAACGTATAACGTACGACGTACAACGTGTAACGTATAATGTATAACGTATAACGTACAGCGTATAACGTACAACGTATAACGTACAGCGTATAACGTATACCCTATAAGGTATAACGTATAACGTATAACGTATAACGTATAACGTATAACGTATAACGTACAGCTTATAACGTACAGCGTATAACGTATAACGTATAACGTATAACGTATATTGTATAACGTATAACTTATAACGTATAACGTACAACGTATAACGTACAACGTATAACGTATAACGTATAACGTACAGCGTATAACGTACAGCTTATAACGTATAACGTATAACGTATAACGTATAACGTATAACGTATAACGTATAACGTATAACGTATAACGTATAACGTATAACGTATAACGTATAACGTACAACGTATAACGTACAACGTATAACGTATAACGTACAACGTAGAACGTACAACGTACAACGTGTAACGTATAACGTATAACGTATAACGTACAGCGTATAACGTACAGCGTATAACGTACAACGTATAACGTACAACGTATAACGTACAACGTACAACGTACAACGTGTAACGTATAACGTATAACGTATAACGTACAGCGTATAACGTACAGCGTATAACGTGCAGCGTATAACGTATAACGTACAACGTATAACGTACAACGTATAATGTACAGCGTATAACGTATAACGTATAACGTATAACGTATAACGTATAACGTATAACGTATAACGTATAACGTATAACGTATAACGTATAACGTATAACGTATAACGTATAACGTACAACGTATAACGTACAACGTATAACGTACAACGTATAACGTATAACGTACAACGTATAACGTACAACGTATAACGTACAACGTACAGCGTATAACGTACAGCGTATAACGTACAGCGTATAACGTATAACGTATAACGTATAACGAATATCGTATAACGTATAACGTATAATGTACAGCGTATAACGTATAACGTATAACGTATAACGTATAACGTATAACGTATAACGTATAACGTATAACGTATAACGTATAACGTATAACGTATAACGTATAACGTATAATGTATAACGTATAACGTATAACGTATAACGTATAACGTATAACGTATAACGTATAACGTATAACGTATAACGTATAACGTACAACGTATAACGTACAACGTATAACGTACAACGTATAACGTATAACGTACAACGTATAACGTACAACGTATAACGTACAACGTACAGCGTATAACGTACAGCGTATAACGTACAGCGTATAACGTATAACGTATAACGTATAACGAATATCGTATAACGTATAACTTATAACGAACAACGTACAACGTATAACGTACAACGAATAACGTATAACGTTCAACGTACGACGTGTAACGTATAACGTATAACGTATAACGTACAGCGTATAACGTATAACGTATAATGTACAACGTATAACGTATAACGTATAACGTATAACGTACAGCGTATAACGTATAACGTACAACGTATAACGTACAACGTATAACGTACAACGTATAACATACAACGTATAACATACAACGTACAACGTACAACGTGTAACGAATAACGTATAACGTATAACGTACAGCATATAACGTACAGCGTATAACGTATAACGTATAACGTATAACGTATAACGTATAACGTATAACGTATAACGTATAACGTATAACGTACAACGTATAACGTACAACGTATAACGTATAACGTATAACGTACAGCGTATAACGTACAGCTTATAACGTATAACGTATAACGTATAACGTATAACGTATAACGTATAACGTATAACGTATAACGTATAACGTATAACGTATAACGTATAACGTATAACGTATAACGTATAACGTATAACGTATAACGTATAACGTATAACGTATAACGTACAACGTATAACGTACAACGTATAACGTATAACGTACAACGTATAACGTACAACGTACAACGTGTAACGTATAACGTATAACGTATAACGTACAGCGTATAACGTACAGCGTATAACGTACAACGTATAACGTACAACGTATAACGTACAACGTACAACGTACAACGTGTAACGTATAACGTATAACGTATAACGTACAGCGTATAACGTACATCGTATAAATTGCAGCGTATAACGTATAACGCACAACGTATAACGTACAACGTATAATGTACAGCGTATAACGTATAACGTATAACGTATAACGTATAACGTATAACGTATAACGTATAACGTATAACGTACAACGTATAACGTACAACGTATAACGTACAACGTATAACGTATATCGTATAACGTATAACTTATAACGAACAACGTATAACGTACAACGTTTAACGTACAACGTATAACGTATAACGTTCAACGTACAACGTGTACCGTATAACGTATAACGTATAACGTACAACGTATAACGTACAGCGTATAACGTACAGCATATAACGTACAGCGTATAACGTATAACGTATAACGTATAACGTATAACGTACAACGTATAACGTACAACGTATAACGTACAACGTATAACGTATAACGTACAACGTATAACGTACAACGTATAACGTACAACGTACAGCGTATAACGTACAGCGTATAACGTACAGCGTATAACGTATAACGTATAACGTATAACGTATATCGTATAACGTATAACTTATAACGAACAACGTATAACGTACAACGTTTAACGTACAACGTATAACGTATAACGTTCAACGTACAACGTGTACCGTATAACGTATAACATATAACGTATAACGTATAACGTATAACGTATAACGTACAGCGTATAACGTACAACGTATAACGTATAACGTATAACGTAAAGCGTATAACGTACAGCGTATAACGTATAACGTACAACGTATAACGTACAACGTATAACGTACAACGTATAACGTACAACGTACAACGTGTAACGTATAACGTATAACGTACAGCGTATAACGTACAGCGTATAACGTACAACGTATAACGTACAACGTATAACGTATAACGTATAACGTATAACGTAAAGCGTATAACGTACAGCGTATAACGTATAACGTACAACGTATAACGTACAACGTATAATGTACAACGTATAACGTACGACGTACAACGTGTAACTTATAATGTATAACGTATAACGTACAGCGTATAACGTACAGCGTATAACGTGCAGCGTATAACGTATAACGTACAACGTATAACGTACAACGTATAATGTACAGCGTATAACGTATAACGTATAACGTATAACGTATAACGTATAACGTATAACGTATAACGTATAACGTATAACGTATAACGTATAACGTATAACGTATAACGTATAACGTATAACGTATAACGTACAACGTATAACGTACAACGTATAACGTACAACGTATAACGTATAACGTACAACGTATAACGTATAACGTATAACGTATAACGTATAACGTATAACGTATAACGTATAACGTATAACGTACAACGTATAACGTACAACGTATAACGTACAACGTATAACGTATAACGTACAACGTATAACGTACAACGTATAACGTACAACGTACAGCGTATAACGTACAGCGTATAACGTACAGCTTATAACGTATAACGTATAACGTATAACGAATATCGTATAACGTATAACTTATAACGAACAACGTACAACGTATAACGTACAACGAATAACGTATAACGTTCAACGTACGACGTGTAACGTATAACGTATAACGTATAACGTACAGCGTATAACGTATAACGTATAATGTACAACGTATAACGTATAACGTATAACGTATAACGTACAGCGTATAACGTATAACGTACAACGTATAACGTACAACGTATAACGTACAACGTATAACATACAACGTATAACATACAACGTACAACGTACAACGTGTAACGAATAACGTATAACGTATAACGTACAGCATATAACGTACAGCGTATAACGTATAACGTATAACGTATAACGTATAACGTATAACGTATAACGTATAACGTATAACGTATAACGTATAACGTATAACGTACAACGTATAACGTACAACGTATAACGTATAACGTATAACGTACAGCGTATAACGTATAACGTATAACGTATAACGTATAACGTATAACGTATAACGTATAACGTATAACGTATAACGTATAACGTATAACGTATAACGTATAACGTATAACGTATAACGTATAACGTACAACGTATAACGTACAACGTATAACGTATAACGTACAACGTATAACGTACAACGTACAACGTGTAACGTATAACGTATAACGTATAACGTACAGCGTATAACGTACAGCGTATAACGTACAACGTATAACGTACAACGTATAACGTACAACGTACAACGTACAACGTGTAACGTATAACGTATAACGTATAACGTACAGCGTATAACGTACATCGTATAACGTGCAGCGTATAACGTATAACGCACAACGTATAACGTACAACGTATAATGTACAGCGTATAACGTATAACGTATAACGTATAACGTATAACGTATAACGTATAACGTATAACGTATAACGTATAACGTACAACGTATAACGTACAACGTATAACGTACAACGTATAACGTATATCGTATAACGTATAACTTATAACGAACAACGTATAACGTACAACGTTTAACGTACAACGTATAACGTATAACGTTCAACGTACAACGTGTACCGTATAACGTATAACGTATAACGTATAACGTATAACGTATAACGTATAACGTATAACGTATAACGTATAACGTATAACGTACAGCGTATAACGTACAACGTATAACGTATAACGTATAACGTAAAGCGTATAACGTACAGCGTATAACGTATAACGTACAACGTATAACGTACAACGTATAACGTACAACGTATAACGTACAACGTGTAACGTATAACGTATAACGTACAGCGTATAACGTACAGCGTATAACGTACAACGTATAACGTACAACGTATAACGTATAACGTATAACGTACAGCGTATAACGTATAACGTATAACGTACAGCGTATAACGTACAGCGTATAACGTACAGCGTATAACGTACAGCGTATAACGTATAACGTACAACGTATAACGTACAGCGTATAACGTACAGCATATAACGTACAGCGTATAACGTATAACGTATAACGTATAACGTATAACGTACAACGTATAACGTACAACGTATAACGTACAACGTATAACGTATAACGTACAACGTATAACGTACAACGTATAACGTACAACGTACAGCGTATAACGTACAGCGTATAACGTACAGCGTATAACGTATAACGTATAACGTATAACGTATATCGTATAACGTATAACTTATAACGAACAACGTATAACGTACAACGTTTAACGTACAACGTATAACGTATAACGTTCAACGTACAACGTGTACCGTATAACGTATAACATATAACGTATAACGTATAACGTATAACGTATAACGTACAGCGTATAACGTACAACGTATAACGTATAACGTATAACGTAAAGCGTATAACGTACAGCGTATAACGTATAACGTACAACGTATAACGTACAACGTATAACGTACAACGTATAACGTACAACGTACAACGTGTAACGTATAACGTATAACGTACAGCGTATAACGTACAGCGTATAACGTACAACGTATAACGTACAACGTATAACGTATAACGTATAACGTATAACGTATAACGTAAAGCGTATAACGTACAGCGTATAACGTATAACGTACAACGTATAACGTACAACGTATAATGTACAACGTATAACGTACGACGTACAACGTGTAACTTATAATGTATAACGTATAACGTACAGCGTATAACGTACAGCGTATAACGTGCAGCGTATAACGTATAACGTACAACGTATAACGTACAACGTATAATGTACAGCGTATAACGTATAACGTATAACGTATAACGTATAACGTATAACGTATAACGTATAACGTATAACGTATAACGTATAACGTATAACGTATAACGTATAACGTATAACGTATAACGTATAACGTACAACGTATAACGTACAACGTATAACGTACAACGTATAACGTATAACGTACAACGTATAACGTACAACGTATAACGTACAACGTACAGCGTATAACGTACAGCGTATAACGTACAGCGTATAACGTATAACGTATAACGTATAACGAATATCGTATAACGTATAACGTATAATGTACAGCGTATAACGTATAACGTATAACGTATAACGTATAACGTATAACGTATAACGTATAACGTATAACGTATAACGTATAACGTATAACGTATAACGTATAACGTATAACGTATAACGTATAACGTATAACGTATAACGTATAACGTATAACGTATAACGTATAACGTATAACGTATAACGTATAACGTATAACGTATAACGTATAACGTACAACGTATAACGTACAACGTATAACGTACAACGTATAACGTATAACGTACAACGTATAACGTACAACGTATAACGTACAACGTACAGCGTATAACGTACAGCGTATAACGTACAGCGTATAACGTATAACGTATAACGTATAACGAATATCGTATAACGTATAACTTATAACGAACAACGTACAACGTATAACGTACAACGAATAACGTATAACGTTCAACGTACGACGTGTAACGTATAACGTATAACGTATAACGTACAGCGTATAACGTATAACGTATAATGTACAACGTATAACGTATAACGTATAACGTATAACGTACAGCGTATAACGTATAACGTACAACGTATAACGTACAACGTATAACGTACAACGTATAACATACAACGTATAACATACAACGTACAACGTACAACGTGTAACGAATAACGTATAACGTATAACGTACAGCGTATAACGTACAGCGTATAACGTATAACGTATAACGTATAACGTATAACGTATAACGTATAACGTATAACGTATAACGTACAACGTATAACGTACAACGTATAACGTATAACGTATAACGTACAGCGTATAACGTACAGCTTATAACGTATAACGTATAACGTATAACGTATAACGTATAACGTATAACGTATAACGTATAACGTATAACGTATAACGTATAACGTATAACGTATAACGTATAACGTATAACGTATAACGTATAACGTACAACGTATAACGTACAACGTATAACGTATAACGTACAACGTATAACGTACAACGTACAACGTGTAACGTATAACGTATAACGTATAACGTACAGCGTATAACGTACAGCGTATAACGTACAACGTATAACGTATAATGTACAACGTATAACGTATAACGTATAACGTATAACGTACAGCGTATAACGTACAACGTACAACGTACAACGTGTAACGTATAACGTATAACGTATAACGTACAGCGTATAACGTACATCGTATAACGTGCAGCGTATAACGTATAACGCACAACGTATAACGTACAACGTATAATGTACAGCGTATAACGTATAACGTATAACGTATAACGTATAACGTATAACGTATAACGTATAACGTATAACGTATAACGTACAACGTATAACGTACAACGTATAACGTACAACGTATAACGTATATCGTATAACGTATAACTTATAACGAACAACGTATAACGTACAACGTTTAACGTACAACGTATAACGTATAACGTTCAACGTACAACGTGTACCGTATAACGTATAACGTATAACGTATAACGTATAACGTATAACGTATAACGTATAACGTATAACGTACAGCGTATAACGTACAACGTATAACGTATAACGTATAACGTAAAGCGTATAACGTACAGCGTATAACGTATAACGTACAACGTATAACGTACAACGTATAACGTACAACGTATAACGTACAACGTGTAACGTATAACGTATAACGTACAGCGTATAACGTACAGCGTATAACGTACAACGTATAACGTACAACGTATAACGTATAACGTATAACGTACAGCGTATAACGTATAACGTATAACGTATAACGTACAGCGTATAACGTACAGCGTATAATGTACAGCGTATAACGTACAGCGTATAACGTATAACGTACAACGTATAACGTACAGCGTATAACGTACAGCATATAACGTACAGCGTATAACGTATAACGTATAACGTATAACGTATAACGTACAACGTATAACGTACAACGTATAACGTACAACGTATAACGTATAACGTACAACGTATAACGTACAACGTATAACGTACAACGTACAGCGTATAACGTACAGCGTATAACGTACAGCGTATAACGTATAACGTATAACGTATAACGTATATCGTATAACGTATAACTTATAACGAACAACGTATAACGTACAACGTTTAACGTACAACGTATAACGTATAACGTTCAACGTACAACGTGTACCGTATAACGTATAACATATAACGTATAACGTATAACGTATAACGTATAACGTACAGCGTATAACGTACAACGTATAACGTATAACGTATAACGTAAAGCGTATAACGTACAGCGTATAACGTATAACGTACAACGTATAACGTACAACGTATAACGTACAACGTATAACGTACAACGTACAACGTGTAACGTATAACGTATAACGTACAGCGTATAACGTACAGCGTATAACGTATAACGTATAACGTACAACGTATAACGTATAACGTATAACGTATAACGTAAAGCGTATAACGTACAGCGTATAACGTATAACGTACAACGTATAACGTACAACGTATAATGTACAACGTATAACGTACGACGTACAACGTGTAACTTATAACGTATAACGTATAACGTACAGCGTATAACGTACAGCGTATAACGTACAGCGTATAACGTATAACGTATAACGTATAACGTATAACGTATAACGTATAACGTATAACGTATAACGTACAACGTATAACGTACAACGTATAACGTACAACGTATAACGTATAACGTACAACGTATAACGTACAACGTACAACGTGTAACGTGTAACGTATAACGTATAACGTATGATGTACAGCGTATAACGTAAAGCGTATAACGTACAGCGTATAACGTATAACGTACAACGTATAACGTACAACGTACAGCGTATAACGTACAGCGTATAACGTACAGTGTATAACGTATAACGTATAACGTATAACGTATATCGTATAACGTATAACGTATAACGTATAACGTATAACGTATAACGTATAACGTATAACGTATAACGTATAACGTATAACGTATAACGTATAACGTATAACGTATAAAGTATAACGTATAACGTATAACGTATAACGTATAACGTATAACGTATAACGTATAACGTATAACGTATAACGTATAACGTACAGCGTATAACGTATAACGTACAACGTATAACGTACAACGTATAACGTACAACGTATAACGTACAACGTATAATGTACAACGTATAACGTACGACGTACAACGTGTAACGTATAATGTATAACGTATAACGTACAGCGTATAACGTACAGCGTATAACGTACAGCGTATAACGTATAACGTATAACGTATAACGTATAACGTATAACGTATAACGTATAACGTATAACGTATAACGTATAACGTATAACGTACAGCGTATAACGTACAGCGTATAACGTACAGTGTATAACGTATAACGTATAACGTATAACGTATAACGTACAACGTACAACGTACAACGTGTAACGTGTAACGTATAACGTATAACGTATAACGTATAACGTACAGCTTATAACGTACAGCGTATAACGTACAGCGTATAACGTATAACGTACAACGTATAACGTACAACGTATAACGTACAGCGTATAACGTTCAGCGTATAACGTACAACGTACAACGTGTAACGTATAACGTATAACGTATAACGTACAGCGTATAACGTACAGCGTACAACGTATACCGTATAAGGTATAACGTATAACGTATAACGTACAGCGTATAAAGTATAACGTACAACGTATAACGTACAACGTATGACGTACAACGTATAACGTTCAACGTATAACGTACAAGGTACAACGTACAACGTGTAACGTACAGCGTATAACGTATAACGTATAACGTACAGCGTATAACGTACAGCGTATAACGTACAGCGTATAACGTACAGCGTATAACGTATAACGTATAACGTATAACGTATAACGTATAACGTATATCGTATAACGTATAACTTATAACGTATAACGTTCAACGTATAACGTACAACGTATAACGTATAACGTATAACGTATAACGTACAACGTATAACGTACAACGTATAACGTACAACGTATAACGTACAACGTATAACGTACAACGTACAGCGTATAACGTACAGCGTATAACGTACAGCGTATAACGTATAACGTATAACGTATAACGTATATCGTATAACGTATAACTTATAACGTATAACGTAAACGTATAACGTACAACGTATAACGTATAACGTTCAACGTACAACGTGTATCGTATAACGTATAACGTATAACGTACAGCGTATAACGTATAACGTATAACGTACAACGTATAACGTATAACGTATAACGTATAACGTACAGCGTATAACGTATAACGTACAACGTATAACGTACAACGTATAACGTACAACGTATAACGTACAACGTATAACATACAACGTACAACGTACAACGTGTAACGAATAACGTATAACGTATAACGTATAACGTACAGCATAGAACGTACAGCGTATAACGTATAACGTATAACGTATAACGTATAACGTATAACGTATAACGTATAACGTATAACGTATAACGTATAACGTATAACGTATAACGTATAACGTATAACGTATAACGTATAACGTATAACGTATAACGTATAACGTATAACGTATAACGTATAACGTATAACGTATAACGTATAACGTATAACGTATAACGTATAACGTATAACGTACAGCGTATAACGTATAACGTACAACGTATAACGTACAACGTATAATGTACAACGTATAACGTACGACGTACAACGTATAACGTACAACGTACAGCGTATAACGTACAGCGTATAACGTACAACGTATAACGTACAACGTATAACGTATAACGTACAACGTATAACGTACAACGTATAACGTACAGCGTATAACGTACAGCGTATAACGTACAACGTACAACGTGTAACGTATAACGTATAACGTATAACGTACAGCGTATAACGTACAGCGTACAACGTACACCGTATAAGGTATAACGTATAACGTATAACGTACAGCGTATAAAGTATAACGTACAACGTATAACGTACAACGTATGACGTACAGCGTATAACGTATAACGTATAACGTATAACGTAT
Source organism: Lasioglossum morio (assembly GCA_916610235.2). Taxonomy (NCBI): domain Eukaryota; kingdom Metazoa; phylum Arthropoda; class Insecta; order Hymenoptera; family Halictidae; genus Lasioglossum; species Lasioglossum morio. The sequence continues at coordinate 215,872 of CAKAJA020000254.1, read as the reverse complement.
AACGTATATCGTATAACGTATAACTTATAACGTATAACGTACAACGTATAACGTACAACGTATAACGTATAACGTATGACGTATAACGTACAACGTATAACGTACAACGTATAACATACAACGTACAGCGTATAACGTACAGCGTATAACGTACAGCGTATAACGTACAGCGTATAACGTACAGCGTATAACGTATAACGTATAACGTATAACGTATAACGTATAACGAATATCGTATAACGTATAACTTATAACGTATAACGTACAACGTATAACGTACAACGTATAACGTATAACGTATAACGTATAACGTACAACGTATAACGTATAACGTACAACGTATAACGTATAACGTATAACGTATAACGTACAGCGTATAACGTATAACGTACAACGTATAACGTACAACGTATAACGTACAACGTATAACGTACAACGTATAACATACAACGTACAACGTACAACGTGTAACGAATAACGTATAACGTATAACGTATAACGTACAGCATAGAACGTACAGCGTATAAAGTATAACGTATAACGTATAACGTATAACGTATAACGTATAACGTATAACGTATAACTTACAACGTATAACGTATAACGTATAACGTATAACGTATAACGTATAACGTATAACGTACAGCGTATAACGTATAACGTACAACGTATAACGTACAACGTATAACGTACAACGTATAACGTACGACGTACAACGTATAACGTACAACGTACAACGTGTAACGTGTAACGTATAACGTATAACGTATAACGTACAGCGTATAACGTACAGCGTATAACGTACAGCGTATAACGTAGAACGTACAACGTACGACGTACAACGTGTAACGTATAATGTATAACGTATAACGTACAGCGTATAACGTACAACGTATAACGTACAGCGTATAACGTATACCCTATAAGGTATAACGTATAACGTATAACGTATAACGTATAACGTATAACGTATAACGTACAGCGTATAACGTACAGCGTATAACGTATAACGTATAACGTATAACGTATATTGTATAACGTATAACTTATAACGTATAACGTACAACGTATAACGTACAACGTATAACGTATAACGTATAACGTACAGCGTATAACGTACAGCTTATAACGTATAACGTATAACGTATAACGTATAACGTATAACGTATAACGTATAACGTATAACGTATAACGTATAACGTATAACGTATAACGTACAACGTATAACGTACAACGTATAACGTATAACGTACAACGTAGAACGTACAACGTACAACGTGTAACGTATAACGTATAACGTATAACGTACAGCGTATAACGTACAGCGTATAACGTACAACGTATAACGTACAACGTATAACGTACAACGTACAACGTACAACGTGTAACGTATAACGTATAACGTATAACGTATAACGTATAACGTACAACGTATAACGTACAACGTATAACGTACAACGTATAACGTATAACGTACAACGTATAACGTACAACGTATAACGTACAACGTACAGCGTATAACGTACAGCGTATAACGTACAGCGTATAACGTATAACGTATAACGTATAACGAATATCGTATAACGTATAACGTATAATGTACAGCGTATAACGTATAACGTATAACGTATAACGTATAACGTATAACGTATAACGTATAACGTATAACGTATAACGTATAACGTATAACGTATAACGTATAACGTATAACGTATAACGTATAACGTATAACGTATAACGTACAACGTATAACGTACAACGTATAACGTACAACGTATAACGTATAACGTACAACGTATAACGTACAACGTATAACGTACAACGTACAGCGTATAACGTACAGCGTATAACGTACAGCGTATAACGTATAACGTATAACGTATAACGAATATCGTATAACGTATAACTTATAACGAACAACGTACAACGTATAACGTATAACGTACAGCGTATAACGTATACCCTATAAGGTATAACGTATAACGTATAACGTATAACGTATAACGTATAACGTATAACGTACAGCGTATAACGTACAGCGTATAACGTATAACGTATAACGTATAACGTATATTGTATAACGTATAACTTATAACGTATAACGTACAACGTATAACGTACAACGTATAACGTATAACGTATAACGTACAGCGTATAACGTACAGCTTATAACGTATAACGTATAACGTATAACGTATAACGTATAACGTATAACGTATAACGTATAACGTATAACGTATAACGTATAACGTATAACGTATAACGTATAACGTACAACGTATAACGTACAACGTATAACGTATAACGTACAACGTAGAACGTACAACGTACAACGTGTAACGTATAACGTATAACGTATAACGTACAGCGTATAACGTACAGCGTATAACGTACAACGTATAACGTACAACGTATAACGTACAACGTACAACGTACAACGTGTAACGTATAACGTATAACGTATAACGTACAGCGTATAACGTACAGCGTATAACGTGCAGCGTATAACGTATAACGTACAACGTATAACGTACAACGTATAATGTACTGCGTATAACGTATAACGTATAACGTATAACGTATAACGTATAACGTATAACGTATAACGTATAATGTATAACGTATAACGTATAACGTATAACGTATAACGTATAACGTATAACGTATAACGTATAACGTATAACGTATAACGTATAACGTACAACGTATAACGTACAACGTATAACGTACAACGTATAACGTATAACGTACAACGTATAACGTACAACGTATAACGTACAACGTACAGCGTATAACGTACAGCGTATAACGTACAGCGTATAACGTATAACGTATAACGTATAACGAATATCGTATAACGTATAACGTATAATGTACATCGTATAACGTATAACGTATAACGTATAACGTATAACGTATAACGTATAACGTATAACGTACAACGTATAACGTACAACGTATAACGTACAACGTATAACGTATAACGTACAACGTATAACGTACAACGTATAACGTACAACGTACAGCGTATAACGTACAGCGTATAACGTACAGCGTATAACGTATAACGTATAACGTATAACGAATATCGTATAACGTATAACTTATAACGAACAACGTACAACGTATAACGTACAACGAATAACGTATAACGTTCAACGTACGACGTGTAACGTATAACGTATAACGTATAACGTACAGCGTATAACGTATAACGTATAATGTACAACGTATAACGTATAACGTATAACGTATAACGTACAGCGTATAACGTATAACGTACAACGTATAACGTACAACATATAACGTACAACGTATAACATACAACGTATAACATACAACGTACAACGTACAACGTGTAACGAATAACGTATAACGTATAACGTACAGCATATAACGTACAGCGTATAACGTATAACGTATAACGTATAACGTATAACGTATAACGTATAACGTATAACGTATAACGTACAACGTATAACGTACAACGTATAATGTATAACGTATAACGTACAGCGTATAACGTACAGCTTATAACGTATAACGTATAACGTATAACGTATAACGTATAACGTATAACGTATAACGTATAACGTATAACGTATAACGTATAACGTACAACGTATAACGTACAACGTATAACGTATAACGTACAACGTATAACGTACAACGTACAACGTGTAACGTATAACGTATAACGTATAACGTACAGCGTATAACGTACAGCGTATAACGTACAACGTATAACGTACAACGTATAACGTACAACGTATAACGTACAACGTACAACGTACAACGTGTAACGTATAACGTATAACGTATAACGTACAGCGTATAACGTACATCGTATAACGTGCAGCGTATAACGTATAACGTACAACGTATAACGTACAACGTATAATGTACAGCGTATAACGTATAACGTATAACGTATAACGTATAACGTATAACGTATAACGTATAACGTATAACGTATAACGTACAACGTATAACGTACAACGTATAACGTACAACGTATAACGTATATCGTATAACGTATAACTTATAACGAACAATGTATAACGTACAACGTTTAACGTACAACGTATAACGTATAACGTTCAACGTACAACGTGTACCGTATAACGTATAACGTATAACGTATAACGTATAACGTATAACGTATAACGTATAACGTATAACGTACAGCGTATAACGTACAACGTATAACGTATAACGTATAACGTAAAGCGTATAACGTATAACGTATAACGTATAACGTACAACGTATAACGTACAACGTATAACGTTCAACGTATAACGTACAACGTGTAACGTATAACGTATAACGTACAGCGTATAACGTACAGCGTATAACGTATAACGTATAACGTGTAACGTATAACGTATAACGTATAACGTATAACGTATATCGTATAACGTATAACGTATAACGTATAACGTACAGCGTATAACGTACAGCGTATAACGTACAGCGTATAACGTACAGCGTATAACGTATAACGTACAACGTATAACGTACAGCGTATAACGTACAGCATATAACGTACAGCGTATAACGTATAACGTATAACGTATAACGTATAACGTATAACGTATAACGTATAACGTATAACGTATAACGTATAACGTATAACGTATAACGTATAACGTATAACGTATAACGTACAACGTATAACGTACAACGTATAACGTACAACGTATAACGTATATCGTATAACGTATAACTTATAACGAACAATGTATAACGTACAACGTTTAACGTACAACGTATAACGTATAACGTTCAACGTACAACGTGTACCGTATAACGTATAACGTATAACGTATAACGTATAACGTATAACGTATAACGTATAACGTATAACGTATAACGTATAACGTATAACGTATAACGTACAACGTATAACGTACAACGTATAACGTATAACGTACAACGTATAACGTACAACGTACAACGTGTAACGTATAACGTATAACGTATAACGTACAGCGTATAACGTACAGCGTATAACGTACAACGTATAACGTACAACGTATAACGTACAACGTATAACGTACAACGTACAACGTACAACGTGTAACGTATAACGTATAACGTATAACGTACAGCGTATAACGTACATCGTATAACGTGCAGCGTATAACGTATAACGTACAACGTATAACGTACAACGTATAATGTACAGCGTATAACGTATAACGTATAACGTATAACGTATAACGTATAACGTATAACGTATAACGTATAACGTATAACGTACAACGTATAACGTACAACGTATAACGTACAACGTATAACGTATATCGTATAACGTATAACTTATAACGAACAATGTATAACGTACAACGTTTAACGTACAACGTATAACGTATAACGTTCAACGTACAACGTGTACCGTATAACGTATAACGTATAACGTATAACGTATAACGTATAACGTATAACGTATAACGTATAACGTACAGCGTATAACGTACAACGTATAACGTATAACGTATAACGTAAAGCGTATAACGTACAGCGTATAACGTATAACGTACAACGTGTACCGTATAACGTACAACGTACAACGTGTAACGTGTAACGTATAACGTATAACGTATAACGTACAGCGTATAACGTACAGCGTATAACGTACAGCGTATAACGTAGAACGTACAACGTACGACGTACAACGTGTAACGTATAATGTATAACGTATAACGTACAGCGTATAACGTACAACGTATAACGTACAGCGTATAACGTATACCCTATAAGGTATAACGTATAACGTATAACGTATAACGTATAACGTATAACGTATAACGTACAGCGTATAACGTACAGCGTATAACGTATAACGTATAACGTATAACGTATATTGTATAACGTATAACTTATAACGTATAACGTACAACGTATAACGTACAACGTATAACGTATAACGTATAACGTACAGCGTATAACGTACAGCTTATAACGTATAACGTATAACGTATAACGTATAACGTATAACGTATAACGTATAACGTATAACGTATAACGTATAACGTATAACGTATAACGTACAACGTATAACGTACAACGTATAACGTATAACGTACAACGTAGAACGTACAACGTACAACGTGTAACGTATAACGTATAACGTATAACGTACAGCGTATAACGTACAGCGTATAACGTTCAACGTATAACGTACAACGTACAACGTACAACGTACAACGTACAACGTGTAACGTATAACGTATAACGTATAACGTATAACGTATAACGTACAACGTATAACGTACAACGTATAACGTACAACGTATAACGTATAACGTACAACGTATAACGTACAACGTATAACGTACAACGTACAGCGTATAACGTACAGCGTATAACGTACAGCGTATAACGTATAACGTATAACGTATAACGAATATCGTATAACGTATAACGTATAATGTACAGCGTATAACGTATAACGTATAACGTATAACGTATAACGTATAACGTATAACGTATAACGTATAACGTATAACGTATAACGTATAACGTATAACGTATAACGTATAACGTATAACGTATAACGTATAACGTACAACGTATAACGTACAACGTATAACGTACAACGTATAACGTATAACGTACAACGTATAACGTACAACGTATAACGTACAACGTACAGCGTATAACGTACAGCGTATAACGTACAGCGTATAACGTATAACGTATAACGTATAACGAATATCGTATAACGTATAACTTATAACGAACAACGTACAACGTATAACGTATAACGTACAGCGTATAACGTATACCCTATAAGGTATAACGTATAACGTATAACGTATAACGTATAACGTATAACGTATAACGTACAGCGTATAACGTACAGCGTATAACGTATAACGTATAACGTATAACGTATATTGTATAACGTATAACTTATAACGTATAACGTACAACGTATAACGTACAACGTATAACGTATAACGTATAACGTACAGCGTATAACGTACAGCTTATAACGTATAACGTATAACGTATAACGTATAACGTATAACGTATAACGTATAACGTATAACGTATAACGTATAACGTATAACGTATAACGTATAACGTATAACGTACAACGTATAACGTACAACGTATAACGTATAACGTACAACGTAGAACGTACAACGTACAACGTGTAACGTATAACGTATAACGTATAACGTACAGCGTATAACGTACAGCGTATAACGTACAACGTATAACGTACAACGTATAACGTACAACGTATAACGTACAACGTATAACGTATATCGTATAACGTATAACTTATAACGAACAACGTATAACGTACAACGTTTAACGTACAACGTATAACGTATAACGTTCAACGTACAACGTGTACCGTATAACGTATAACGTATAACGTATAACGTATAACGTATAACGTATAACGTATAACGTATAACGTATAACGTATAACGTACAGCGTATAACGTACAACGTATAACGTATAACGTATAACGTAAAGCGTATAACGTACAGCGTATAACGTATAACGTACAACGTATAACGTACAACGTATAACGTACAACGTATAACGTACAACGTGTAACGTATAACGTATAACGTACAGCGTATAACGTACAGCGTATAACGTACAACGTATAACGTACAACGTATAACGTATAACGTATAACGTACAGCGTATAACGTATAACGTATAACGTACAGCGTATAACGTACAGCGTATAACGTACAGCGTATAACGTACAGCGTATAACGTATAACGTACAACGTATAACGTACAGCGTATAACGTACAGCATATAACGTACAGCGTATAACGTATAACGTATAACGTATAACGTATAACGTACAACGTATAACGTACAACGTATAACGTACAACGTATAACGTATAACGTACAACGTATAACGTACAACGTATAACGTACAACGTACAGCGTATAACGTACAGCGTATAACGTACAGCGTATAACGTATAACGTATAACGTATAACGTATATCGTATAACGTATAACTTATAACGAACAACGTATAACGTACAACGTTTAACGTACAACGTATAACGTATAACGTTCAACGTACAACGTGTACCGTATAACGTATAACATATAACGTATAACGTATAACGTATAACGTATAACGTACAGCGTATAACGTACAACGTATAACGTATAACGTATAACGTAAAGCGTATAACGTACAGCGTATAACGTATAACGTACAACGTATAACGTACAACGTATAACGTACAACGTATAACGTACAACGTACAACGTGTAACGTATAACGTATAACGTACAGCGTATAACGTACAGCGTATAACGTACAACGTATAACGTACAACGTATAACGTATAACGTATAACGTATAACGTATAACGTAAAGCGTATAACGTACAGCGTATAACGTATAACGTACAACGTATAACGTACAACGTATAATGTACAACGTATAACGTACGACGTACAACGTGTAACTTATAATGTATAACGTATAACGTACAGCGTATAACGTACAGCGTATAACGTGCAGCGTATAACGTATAACGTACAACGTATAACGTACAACGTATAATGTACAGCGTATAACGTATAACGTATAACGTATAACGTATAACGTATAACGTATAACGTATAACGTATAACGTATAACGTATAACGTATAACGTATAACGTATAACGTATAACGTATAACGTATAACGTATAACGTACAACGTATAACGTACAACGTATAACGTACAACGTATAACGTATAACGTACAACGTATAACGTACAACGTATAACGTACAACGTATAACATACAACGTATAACATACAACGTACAACGTACAACGTGTAACGAATAACGTATAACGTATAACGTACAGCATATAACGTACAGCGTATAACGTATAACGTATAACGTATAACGTATAACGTATAACGTATAACGTATAACGTACAACGTATAACGTACAACGTATAACGTACAACGTATAACGTATATCGTATAACGTATAACTTATAACGAACAACGTATAACGTACAACGTTTAACGTACAACGTATAACGTATAACGTTCAACGTACAACGTGTACCGTATAACGTATAACGTATAACGTATAACGTATAACGTATAACGTATAACGTATAACGTATAACGTATAACGTATAACGTACAGCGTATAACGTACAACGTATAACGTATAACGTATAACGTAAAGCGTATAACGTATAACGTATAACGTATAACGTACAGCGTATAACGTACAACGTATAACGTATAACGTATAACGTAAAGCGTATAACGTACAGCGTATAACGTATAACGTACAACGTATAACGTACAACGTATAACGTACAACGTATAACGTACAACGTACAACGTGTAACGTATAACGTATAACGTACAGCGTATAACGTACAGCGTATAACGTACAACGTATAACGTACAACGTATAACGTATAACGTATAACGTATAACGTAAAGCGTATAACGTACAGCGTATAACGTATAACGTACAACGTATAACGTACAACGTATAATGTACAACGTATAACGTACGACGTACAACGTGTAACTTATAATGTATAACGTATAACGTACAGCGTATAACGTACAGCGTATAACGTACAGCGTATAACGTATAACGTATAACGTATAACGTATAACGTATAACGTATAACGTATAACGTATAACGTACAACGTATAACGTACAACGTATAACGTACAACGTATAACGTATAACGTACAACGTATAACGTACAACGTACAACGTGTAACGTGTAACGTATAACGTATAACGTATGATGTACAGCGTATAACGTAAAGCGTATAACGTACAGCGTATAACGTATAACGTACAACGTATAACGTACAACGTACAGCGTATAACGTACAGCGTATAACGTACAGTGTATAACGTATAACGTATAACGTATAACGTATATCGTATAACGTATAACGTATAACGTATAACGTATAACGTATAACGTATAACGTATAACGTATAACGTATAACGTATAACGTATAACGTATAACGTATAACGTATAAAGTATAACGTATAACGTATAACGTATAACGTATAACGTATAACGTATAACGTATAACGTATAACGTATAACGTATAACGTACAGCGTATAACGTATAACGTACAACGTATAACGTACAACGTATAACGTACAACGTATAACGTACAACGTATAATGTACAACGTATAACGTACGACGTACAACGTGTAACGTATAATGTATAACGTATAACGTACAGCGTATAACGTACAGCGTATAACGTACAGCGTATAACGTATAACGTATAACGTATAACGTATAACGTATAACGTATAACGTATAACGTATAACGTATAACGTATAACGTATAACGTACAGCGTATAACGTACAGCGTATAACGTACAGTGTATAACGTATAACGTATAACGTATAACGTATAACGTACAACGTACAACGTACAACGTGTAACGTGTAACGTATAACGTATAACGTATAACGTATAACGTACAGCTTATAACGTACAGCGTATAACGTACAGCGTATAACGTATAACGTACAACGTATAACGTACAACGTATAACGTACAGCGTATAACGTTCAGCGTATAACGTACAACGTACAACGTGTAACGTATAACGTATAACGTATAACGTACAGCGTATAACGTACAGCGTACAACGTATACCGTATAAGGTATAACGTATAACGTATAACGTACAGCGTATAAAGTATAACGTACAACGTATAACGTACAACGTATGACGTACAACGTATAACGTTCAACGTATAACGTACAAGGTACAACGTACAACGTGTAACGTACAGCGTATAACGTATAACGTATAACGTACAGCGTATAACGTACAGCGTATAACGTACAGCGTATAACGTACAGCGTATAACGTATAACGTATAACGTATAACGTATAACGTATAACGTATATCGTATAACGTATAACTTATAACGTATAACGTTCAACGTATAACGTACAACGTATAACGTATAACGTATAACGTATAACGTACAACGTATAACGTACAACGTATAACGTACAACGTATAACGTACAACGTATAACGTACAACGTACAGCGTATAACGTACAGCGTATAACGTACAGCGTATAACGTATAACGTATAACGTATAACGTATATCGTATAACGTATAACTTATAACGTATAACGTAAACGTATAACGTACAACGTATAACGTATAACGTTCAACGTACAACGTGTATCGTATAACGTATAACGTATAACGTACAGCGTATAACGTATAACGTATAACGTACAACGTATAACGTATAACGTATAACGTATAACGTACAGCGTATAACGTATAACGTACAACGTATAACGTACAACGTATAACGTACAACGTATAACGTACAACGTATAACATACAACGTACAACGTACAACGTGTAACGAATAACGTATAACGTATAACGTATAACGTACAGCATAGAACGTACAGCGTATAACGTATAACGTATAACGTATAACGTATAACGTATAACGTATAACGTATAACGTATAACGTATAACGTATAACGTATAACGTATAACGTATAACGTATAACGTATAACGTATAACGTATAACGTATAACGTATAACGTATAACGTATAACGTATAACGTATAACGTATAACGTATAACGTATAACGTATAACGTATAACGTATAACGTACAGCGTATAACGTATAACGTACAACGTATAACGTACAACGTATAATGTACAACGTATAACGTACGACGTACAACGTATAACGTACAACGTACAGCGTATAACGTACAGCGTATAACGTACAGCGTATAACGTACAGCGTATAACGTATAACGTACAACGTATAACGTACAACGTATAACGTACAGCGTATAACGTACAGCGTATAACGTACAACGTACAACGTGTAACGTATAACGTATAACGTATAACGTACAGCGTATAACGTACAGCGTACAACGTACACCGTATAAGGTATAACGTATAACGTATAACGTACAGCGTATAAAGTATAACGTACAACGTATAACGTACAACGTATGACGTACAGCGTATAACGTATAACGTATAACGTATAACGTATAACGTATATCGTATAACGTATAACTTATAACGTATAACGTACAACGTATAACGTACAACGTATAACGTATAACGTATGACGTATAACGTACAACGTATAACGTACAACGTATAACATACAACGTACAGCGTATAACGTACAGCGTATAACGTACAGCGTATAACGTACAGCGTATAACGTACAGCGTATAACGTATAACGTATAACGTATAACGTATAACGTATAACGAATATCGTATAACGTATAACTTATAACGTATAACGTACAACGTATAACGTACAACGTATAACGTATAACGTATAACGTATAACGTACAACGTATAACGTATAACGTACAACGTATAACGTATAACGTATAACGTATAACGTACAGCGTATAACGTATAACGTACAACGTATAACGTACAACGTATAACGTACAACGTATAACGTACAACGTATAACATACAACGTACAACGTACAACGTGTAACGAATAACGTATAACGTATAACGTATAACGTACAGCATAGAACGTACAGCGTATAAAGTATAACGTATAACGTATAACGTATAACGTATAACGTATAACGTATAACGTATAACTTACAACGTATAACGTATAACGTATAACGTATAACGTATAACGTATAACGTATAACGTACAGCGTATAACGTATAACGTACAACGTATAACGTACAACGTATAATGTACAACGTATAACGTACGACGTACAACGTATAACGTACAACGTACAACGTGTAACGTGTAACGTATAACGTATAACGTATAACGTACAGCGTATAACGTATAGCGTATAACGTACAGCGTATAACGTAGAACGTACAACGTACGACGTACAACGTGTAACGTATAATGTATAACGTATAACGTACAGCGTATAACGTACAACGTATAACGTACAGCGTATAACGTATACCCTATAAGGTATAACGTATAACGTATAACGTATAACGTATAACGTATAACGTATAACGTACAGCGTATAACGTACAGCGTATAACGTATAACGTATAACGTATAACGTATATTGTATAACGTATAACTTATAACGTATAACGTACAACGTATAACGTACAACGTATAACGTATAACGTATAACGTACAGCGTATAACGTACAGCTTATAACGTATAACGTATAACGTATAACGTATAACGTATAACGTATAACGTATAACGTATAACGTATAACGTATAACGTATAACGTATAACGTACAACGTATAACGTACAACGTATAACGTATAACGTACAACGTAGAACGTACAACGTACAACGTGTAACGTATAACGTATAACGTATAACGTACAGCGTATAACGTACAGCGTATAACGTACAACGTATAACGTACAACGTATAACGTACAACGTACAACGTACAACGTGTAACGTATAACGTATAACGTATAACGTATAACGTATAACGTACAACGTATAACGTACAACGTATAACGTACAACGTATAACGTATAACGTACAACGTATAACGTACAACGTATAACGTACAACGTACAGCGTATAACGTACAGCGTATAACGTACAGCGTATAACGTATAACGTATAACGTATAACGAATATCGTATAACGTATAACGTATAATGTACAGCGTATAACGTTTAACGTATAACGTATAACGTATAACGTATAACGTATAACGTATAACGTATAACGTATAACGTATAACGTATAACGTATAACGTATAACGTATAACGTATAACGTATAACGTATAACGTATAACGTATAACGTATAACGTACAACGTATAACGTACAACGTATAACGTACAACGTATAACGTATAACGTACAACGTATAACGTACAACGTATAACGTACAACGTACAGCGTATAACGTACAGCGTATAACGTACAGCGTATAACGTATAACGTATAACGTATAACGAATATCGTATAACGTATAACTTATAACGAACAACGTACAACGTATAACGTATAACGTACAGCGTATAACGTATACCCTATAAGGTATAACGTATAACGTATAACGTATAACGTATAACGTATAACGTATAACGTACAGCGTATAACGTACAGCGTATAACGTATAACGTATAACGTATAACGTATATTGTATAACGTATAACTTATAACGTATAACGTACAACGTATAACGTACAACGTATAACGTATAACGTATAACGTACAGCGTATAACGTACAGCTTATAACGTATAACGTATAACGTATAACGTATAACGTATAACGTATAACGTATAACGTATAACGTATAACGTATAACGTATAACGTATAACGTATAACGTATAACGTACAACGTATAACGTACAACGTATAACGTATAACGTACAACGTAGAACGTACAACGTACAACGTGTAACGTATAACGTATAACGTATAACGTACAGCGTATAACGTACAGCGTATAACGTACAACGTATAACGTACAACGTATAACGTACAACGTACAACGTACAACGTGTAACGTATAACGTATAACGTATAACGTACAGCGTATAACGTACAGCGTATAACGTGCAGCGTATAACGTATAACGTACAACGTATAACGTACAACGTATAATGTACAGCGTATAACGTATAACGTATAACGTATAACGTATAACGTATAACGTATAACGTATAACGTATAATGTATAACGTATAACGTATAACGTATAACGTATAACGTATAACGTATAACGTATAACGTATAACGTATAACGTATAACGTATAACGTACAACGTATAACGTACAACGTATAACGTACAACGTATAACGTATAACGTACAACGTATAACGTACAACGTATAACGTATAACGTACAGCGTATAACGTACAGCGTATAACGTACAGCGTATAACGTATAACGTATAACGTATAACGTATATCGTATAACGTATAACGTATAATGTACATCGTATAACGTATAACGTATAACGTATAACGTATAACGTATAACGTATAACGTATAACGTACAACGTATAACGTACAACGTATAACGTACAACGTATAACGTATAACGTACAACGTATAACGTACAACGTATAACGTACAACGTACAGCGTATAACGTACAGCGTATAACGTACAGCGTATAACGTATAACGTATAACGTATAACGAATATCGTATAACGTATAACTTATAACGAACAACGTACAACGTATAACGTACAACGAATAACGTATAACGTTCAACGTACGACGTGTAACGTATAACGTATAACGTATAACGTACAGCGTATAACGTATAACGTATAATGTACAACGTATAACGTATAACGTATAACGTATAACGTACAGCGTATAACGTATAACGTACAACGTATAACGTACAACATATAACGTACAACGTATAACATACAACGTATAACATACAACGTACAACGTACAACGTGTAACGAATAACGTATAACGTATAACGTACAGCATATAACGTACAGCGTATAACGTATAACGTATAACGTATAACGTATAACGTATAACGTATAACGTATAACGTATAACGTACAACGTATAACGTACAACGTATAATGTATAACGTATAACGTACAGCGTATAACGTACAGCTTATAACGTATAACGTATAACGTATAACGTATAACGTATAACGTATAACGTATAACGTATAACGTATAACGTATAACGTATAACGTACAACGTATAACGTACAACGTATAACGTATAACGTACAACGTATAACGTACAACGTACAACGTGTAACGTATAACGTATAACGTATAACGTACAGCGTATAACGTACAGCGTATAACGTACAACGTATAACGTACAACGTATAACGTACAACGTATAACGTACAACGTACAACGTACAACGTGTAACGTATAACGTATAACGTATAACGTACAGCGTATAACGTACATCGTATAACGTGCAGCGTATAACGTATAACGTACAACGTATAACGTACAACGTATAATGTACAGCGTATAACGTATAACGTATAACGTATAACGTATAACGTATAACGTATAACGTATAACGTATAACGTATAACGTACAACGTATAACGTACAACGTATAACGTACAACGTATAACGTATATCGTATAACGTATAACTTATAACGAACAATGTATAACGTACAACGTTTAACGTACAACGTATAACGTATAACGTTCAACGTACAACGTGTACCGTATAACGTATAACGTATAACGTATAACGTATAACGTATAACGTATAACGTATAACGTATAACGTACAGCGTATAACGTACAACGTATAACGTATAACGTATAACGTAAAGCGTATAACGTACAGCGTATAACGTATAACGTACAACGTATAACGTACAACGTATAACGTACAACGTATAACGTACAACGTGTAACGTATAACGTATAACGTACAGCGTATAACGTACAGCGTATAACGTATAACGTATAACGTACAACGTATAACGTATAACGTATAACGTATAACGTACAGCGTATAACGTATAACGTATAACGTATAACGTACAGCGTATAACGTACAGCGTATAACGTACAGCGTATAACGTACAGCGTATAACGTATAACGTACAACGTATAACGTACAGCGTATAACGTACAGCATATAACGTACAGCGTATAACGTATAACGTATAACGTATAACGTATAACGTATAACGTATAACGTATAACGTATAACGTATAACGTATAACGTATAACGTATAACGTATAACGTATAACGTATAACGTACAACGTATAACGTACAACGTATAACGTACAACGTATAACGTATATCGTATAACGTATAACTTATAACGAACAATGTATAACGTACAACGTTTAACGTACAACGTATAACGTATAACGTTCAACGTACAACGTGTACCGTATAACGTATAACGTATAACGTATAACGTATAACGTATAACGTATAACGTATAACGTATAACGTATAACGTATAACGTATAACGTATAACGTACAACGTATAACGTACAACGTATAACGTATAACGTACAACGTATAACGTACAACGTACAACGTGTAACGTATAACGTATAACGTATAACGTACAGCGTATAACGTACAGCGTATAACGTACAACGTATAACGTACAACGTATAACGTACAACGTATAACGTACAACGTACAACGTACAACGTGTAACGTATAACGTATAACGTATAACGTACAGCGTATAACGTACAGCGTATAACGTACAGCGTATAACGTATAACGTACAACGTATAACGTACAACGTATAACGTACAGCGTATAACGTATAACGTATAACGTATAACGTATAACGTATAACGTATAACGTATAACGTATAACGTATAACGTACAACGTATAACGTACAACGTATAACGTACAACGTATAACGTATATCGTATAACGTATAACTTATAACGAACAATGTATAACGTACAACGTTTAACGTACAACGTATAACGTATAACGTTCAACGTACAACGTGTACCGTATAACGTATAACGTATAACGTATAACGTATAACGTATAACGTATAACGTATAACGTATAACGTACAGCGTATAACGTACAACGTATAACGTATAACGTATAACGTAAAGCGTATAACGTACAGCGTATAACGTATAACGTACAACGTGTACCGTATAACGTACAACGTACAACGTGTAACGTGTAACGTATAACGTATAACGTATAACGTACAGCGTATAACGTACAGCGTATAACGTACAGCGTATAACGTAGAACGTACAACGTACGACGTACAACGTGTAACGTATAATGTATAACGTATAACGTACAGCGTATAACGTACAACGTATAACGTACAGCGTATAACGTATACCCTATAAGGTATAACGTATAACGTATAACGTATAACGTATAACGTATAACGTATAACGTACAGCGTATAACGTACAGCGTATAACGTATAACGTATAACGTATAACGTATATTGTATAACGTATAACTTATAACGTATAACGTACAACGTATAACGTACAACGTATAACGTATAACGTATAACGTACAGCGTATAACGTACAGCTTATAACGTATAACGTATAACGTATAACGTATAACGTATAACGTATAACGTATAACGTATAACGTATAACGTATAACGTATAACGTATAACGTACAACGTATAACGTACAACGTATAACGTATAACGTACAACGTAGAACGTACAACGTACAACGTGTAACGTATAACGTATAACGTATAACGTACAGCGTATAACGTACAGCGTATAACGTACAACGTATAACGTACAACGTATAACGTACAACGTACAACGTACAACGTGTAACGTATAACGTATAACGTATAACGTATAACGTATAACGTACAACGTATAACGTACAACGTATAACGTACAACGTATAACGTATAACGTACAACGTATAACGTACAACGTATAACGTACAACGTACAGCGTATAACGTACAGCGTATAACGTACAGCGTATAACGTATAACGTATAACGTATAACGAATATCGTATAACGTATAACGTATAATGTACAGCGTATAACGTATAACGTATAACGTATAACGTATAACGTATAACGTATAACGTATAACGTATAACGTATAACGTATAACGTATAACGTATAACGTATAACGTATAACGTATAACGTATAACGTATAACGTACAACGTATAACGTACAACGTATAACGTACAACGTATAACGTATAACGTACAACGTATAACGTACAACGTATAACGTACAACGTACAGCGTATAACGTACAGCGTATAACGTACAGCGTATAACGTATAACGTATAACGTATAACGAATATCGTATAACGTATAACTTATAACGAACAACGTACAACGTATAACGTATAACGTACAGCGTATAACGTATACCCTATAAGGTATAACGTATAACGTATAACGTATAACGTATAACGTATAACGTATAACGTACAGCGTATAACGTACAGCGTATAACGTATAACGTATAACGTATAACGTATATTGTATAACGTATAACTTATAACGTATAACGTACAACGTATAACGTACAACGTATAACGTATAACGTATAACGTACAGCGTATAACGTACAGCTTATAACGTATAACGTATACCGTATAACGTATAACGTATAACGTATAACGTATAACGTATAACGTATAACGTATAACGTATAACGTATAACGTATAACGTATAACGTACAACGTATAACGTACAACGTATAACGTATAACGTACAACGTAGAACGTACAACGTACAACGTGTAACGTATAACGTATAACGTATAACGTACAGCGTATAACGTACAGCGTATAACGTACAACGTATAACGTACAACGTATAACGTACAACGTACAACGTACAACGTGTAACGTATAACGTATAACGTATAACGTACAGCGTATAACGTACAGCGTATAACGTGCAGCGTATAACGTATAACGTACAACGTATAACGTACAACGTATAATGTACAGCGTATAACGTATAACGTATAACGTATAACGTATAACGTATAACGTATAACGTATAACGTATAATGTATAACGTATAACGTATAACGTATAACGTATAACGTATAACGTATAACGTATAACGTATAACGTATAACGTATAACGTATAACGTACAACGTATAACGTACAACGTATAACGTACAACGTATAACGTATAACGTACAACGTATAACGTACAACGTATAACGTACAACGTACAGCGTATAACGTACAGCGTATAACGTACAGCGTATAACGTATAACGTATAACGTATAACGAATATCGTATAACGTATAACGTATAATGTACATCGTATAACGTATAACGTATAACGTATAACGTATAACGTATAACGTATAACGTATAACGTACAACGTATAACGTACAACGTATAACGTACAACGTATAACGTATAACGTACAACGTATAACGTACAACGTATAACGTACAACGTACAGCGTATAACGTACAGCGTATAACGTACAGCGTATAACGTATAACGTATAACGTATAACGAATATCGTATAACGTATAACTTATAACGAACAACGTACAACGTATAACGTACAACGAATAACGTATAACGTTCAACGTACGACGTGTAACGTATAACGTATAACGTATAACGTACAGCGTATAACGTATAACGTATAATGTACAACGTATAACGTATAACGTATAACGTATAACGTACAGCGTATAACGTATAACGTACAACGTATAACGTACAACATATAACGTACAACGTATAACATACAACGTATAACATACAACGTACAACGTACAACGTGTAACGAATAACGTATAACGTATAACGTACAGCATATAACGTACAGCGTATAACGTATAACGTATAACGTATAACGTATAACGTATAACGTATAACGTATAACGTATAACGTACAACGTATAACGTACAACGTATAATGTATAACGTATAACGTACAGCGTATAACGTACAGCTTATAACGTATAACGTATAACGTATAACGTATAACGTATAACGTATAACGTATAACGTATAACGTATAACGTATAACGTATAACGTATAACGTACAACGTATAACGTACAACGTATAACGTATAACGTACAACGTATAACGTACAACGTACAACGTGTAACGTATAACGTATAACGTATAACGTACAGCGTATAACGTACAGCGTATAACGTACAACGTATAACGTACAACGTATAACGTACAACGTATAACGTACAACGTACAACGTACAACGTGTAACGTATAACGTATAACGTATAACGTACAGCGTATAACGTACATCGTATAACGTGCAGCGTATAACGTATAACGTACAACGTATAACGTACAACGTATAATGTACAGCGTATAACGTATAACGTATAACGTATAACGTATAACGTATAACGTATAACGTATAACGTATAACGTATAACGTACAACGTATAACGTACAACGTATAACGTACAACGTATAACGTATATCGTATAACGTATAACTTATAACGAACAATGTATAACGTACAACGTTTAACGTACAACGTATAACGTATAACGTTCAACGTACAACGTGTACCGTATAACGTATAACGTATAACGTATAACGTATAACGTATAACGTATAACGTATAACGTATAACGTACAGCGTATAACGTACAACGTATAACGTATAACGTATAACGTAAAGCGTATAACGTACAGCGTATAACGTATAACGTACAACGTATAACGTACAACGTATAACGTTCAACGTATAACGTACAACGTGTAACGTATAACGTATAACGTACAGCGTATAACGTACAGCGTATAACGTATAACGTATAACGTGTAACGTATAACGTATAACGTATAACGTATAACGTATATCGTATAACGTATAACGTATAACGTATAACGTACAGCGTATAACGTACAGCGTATAACGTACAGCGTATAACGTACAGCGTATAACGTATAACGTACAACGTATAACGTACAGCGTATAACGTACAGCATATAACGTACAGCGTATAACGTATAACGTATAACGTATAACGTATAACGTATAACGTATAACGTATAACGTATAACGTATAACGTATAACGTATAACGTATAACGTATAACGTATAACGTATAACGTATAACGTATAACGTATAACGTATAACGTATAACGTACAGCGTATAACGTATAACGTACAACGTATAACGTACAACGTATAACGTACAACGTATAACGTATAACGTATAACGTATAACGTATAACGTATAACGTATAACGTATAACGTATAACGTATAACGTATAACGTATAACGTATAACGTATAACGTATAACGTATAACGTATAACGTATAACGTATAACGTATAACGTATAACGTACAACGTATAACGTATAACGTACAACGTATAACGTACAACGTACAACGTGTAACGTATAACGTATAACGTATAACGTACAGCGTATAACGTACAGCGTATAACGTACAACGTATAACGTACAACGTATAACGTACAACGTACAACGTACAACGTGTAACGTATAACGTATAACGTATAACGTATAACGTACAACGTATAACGTACAACGTATAACGTACAACGTATAACGTATAACGTACAACGTATAACGTACAACGTATAACGTACAACGTACAGCGTATAACGTACAGCGTATAACGTACAGCGTATAACGTATAACGTATAACGTATAACGAATATCGTATAACGTATAACGTATAATGTACAGCGTATAACGTATAACGTATAACGTATAACGTATAACGTATAACGTATAACGTATAACGTATAACGTATAACGTATAACGTATAACGTATAACGTATAACGTATAACGTATAACGTATAACGTATAACGTATAACGTATAACGTATAACGTACAACGTATAACGTACAACGTATAACGTACAACGTATAACGTATAACGTACAACGTATAACGTACAACGTATAACGTACAACGTACAGCGTATAACGTACAGCGTATAACGTACAGCGTATAACGTATAACGTATAACGTATAACGAATATCGTATAACGTATAACTTATAACGAACAACGTACAACGTATAACGTATAACGTACAGCGTATAACGTATACCCTATAAGGTATAACGTATAACGTATAACGTATAACGTATAACGTATAACGTATAACGTACAGCGTATAACGTACAGCGTATAACGTATAACGTATAACGTATAACGTATATTGTATAACGTATAACTTATAACGTATAACGTACAACGTATAACGTACAACGTATAACGTATAACGTATAACGTACAGCGTATAACGTACAGCTTATAACGTATAACGTATAACGTATAACGTATAACGTATAACGTATAACGTACAGCGTATAACGTACAACGTATAACGTACAACGTATAACGTACAACGTACAACGTACAACGTGTAACGTATAACGTATAACGTATAACGTATAACGTACAACGTATAACGTACAACGTATAACGTACAACGTATAACGTATAACGTACAACGTATAACGTACAACGTATAACGTACAACGTACAGCGTATAACGTACAGCGTATAACGTACAGCGTATAACGTATAACGTATAACGTATAACGAATATCGTATAACGTATAACGTATAATGTACAGCGTATAACGTATAACGTATAACGTATAACGTATAACGTATAACGTATAACGTATAACGTATAACGTATAACGTATAACGTATAACGTATAACGTATAACGTATAACGTATAACGTATAACGTATAACGTACAACGTATAACGTACAACGTATAACGTACAACGTATAACGTATAACGTACAACGTATAACGTACAACGTATAACGTACAACGTACAGCGTATAACGTACAGCGTATAACGTACAGCGTATAACGTATAACGTATAACGTATAACGAATATCGTATAACGTATAACTTATAACGAACAACGTACAACGTATAACGTATAACGTACAGCGTATAACGTATACCCTATAAGGTATAACGTATAACGTATAACGTATAACGTATAACGTACAGCGTATAACGTATAACGTACAACGTATAACGTACAACGTATAACGTACAACGTATAACGTACAACGTATAACATACAACGTACAACGTACAACGTGTAACGAATAACGTATAACGTATAACGTATAACGTACAGCATAGAACGTACAGCGTATAACGTATAACGTATAACGTATAACGTATAACGTATAACGTATAACGTATAACGTATAACGTATAACGTATAACGTATAACGTATAACGTATAACGTATAACGTATAACGTATAACGTATAACGTATAACGTATAACGTATAACGTATAACGTATAACGTATAACGTATAACGTATAACGTATAACGTATAACGTATAACGTACAGCGTATAACGTATAACGTACAACGTATAACGTACAACGTATAATGTACAACGTATAACGTACGACGTACAACGTATAACGTACAACGTACAGCGTATAACGTACAGCGTATAACGTACAGCGTATAACGTACAGCGTATAACGTATAACGTACAACGTATAACGTACAACGTATAACGTACAGCGTATAACGTACAGCGTATAACGTACAACGTACAACGTGTAACGTATAACGTATAACGTATAACGTACAGCGTATAACGTACAGCGTACAACGTACACCGTATAAGGTATAACGTATAACGTATAACGTACAGCGTATAAAGTATAACGTACAACGTATAACGTACAACGTATGACGTACAGCGTATAACGTATAACGTATAACGTATAACGTATAACGTATATCGTATAACGTATAACTTATAACGTATAACGTACAACGTATAACGTACAACGTATAACGTATAACGTATGACGTATAACGTACAACGTATAACGTACAACGTATAACATACAACGTACAGCGTATAACGTACAGCGTATAACGTACAGCGTATAACGTACAGCGTATAACGTATAACGTACAACGTATAACGTACAACGTATAACGTACAACGTATAACGTACAACGTATAACATACAACGTACAACGTACAACGTGTAACGAATAACGTATAACGTATAACGTATAACGTACAGCATAGAACGTACAGCGTATAAAGTATAACGTACAACGTATAACGTATAACGTACAGCGTATAACGTACAGCGTATAACGTACAACGTACAACGTGTAACGTATAACGTATAACGTATAACGTACAGCGTATAACGTACAGCGTACAACGTACACCGTATAAGGTATAACGTATAACGTATAACGTACAGCGTATAAAGTATAACGTACAACGTATAACGTATAACGTACAACGTATAACGTACAACGTATAACGTACAACGTATAACGTATAACGTACAACGTATAACGTACAACGTATAACGTACAACGTACAGCGTATAACGTACAGCGTATAACGTACAGCGTATAACGTATAACGTATAACGTATAACGAATATCGTATAACGTATAACTTATAACGAACAACGTACAACGTATAACGTATAACGTACAGCGTATAACGTATACCCTATAAGGTATAACGTATAACGTATAACGTATAACGTATAACGTATAACGTATAACGTACAGCGTATAACGTACAGCGTATAACGTATAACGTATAACGTATAACGTATATTGTATAACGTATAACTTATAACGTATAACGTACAACGTATAACGTACAACGTATAACGTATAACGTATAACGTACAGCGTATAACGTACAGCTTATAACGTATAACGTATAACGTATAACGTATAACGTATAACGTATAACGTACAGCGTATAACGTACAACGTATAACGTACAACGTATAACGTACAACGTACAACGTACAACGTGTAACGTATAACGTATAACGTATAACGTATAACGTACAACGTATAACGTACAACGTATAACGTACAACGTATAACGTATAACGTACAACGTATAACGTACAACGTATAACGTACAACGTACAGCGTATAACGTACAGCGTATAACGTACAGCGTATAACGTATAACGTATAACGTATAACGAATATCGTATAACGTATAACGTATAATGTACAGCGTATAACGTATAACGTATAACGTATAACGTATAACGTATAACGTATAACGTATAACGTATAACGTATAACGTATAACGTATAACGTATAACGTATAACGTATAACGTATAACGTATAACGTATAACGTACAACGTATAACGTACAACGTATAACGTACAACGTATAACGTATAACGTACAACGTATAACGTACAACGTATAACGTACAACGTACAGCGTATAACGTACAGCGTATAACGTACAGCGTATAACGTATAACGTATAACGTATAACGAATATCGTATAACGTATAACTTATAACGAACAACGTACAACGTATAACGTATAACGTACAGCGTATAACGTATACCCTATAAGGTATAACGTATAACGTATAACGTATAACGTATAACGTACAGCGTATAACGTATAACGTACAACGTATAACGTACAACGTATAACGTACAACGTATAACGTACAACGTATAACATACAACGTACAACGTACAACGTGTAACGAATAACGTATAACGTATAACGTATAACGTACAGCATAGAACGTACAGCGTATAACGTATAACGTATAACGTATAACGTATAACGTATAACGTATAACGTATAACGTATAACGTATAACGTATAACGTATAACGTATAACGTATAACGTATAACGTATAACGTATAACGTATAACGTATAACGTATAACGTATAACGTATAACGTATAACGTATAACGTATAACGTATAACGTATAACGTATAACGTATAACGTACAGCGTATAACGTATAACGTACAACGTATAACGTACAACGTATAATGTACAACGTATAACGTACGACGTACAACGTATAACGTACAACGTACAGCGTATAACGTACAGCGTATAACGTACAGCGTATAACGTACAGCGTATAACGTATAACGTACAACGTATAACGTACAACGTATAACGTACAGCGTATAACGTACAGCGTATAACGTACAACGTACAACGTGTAACGTATAACGTATAACGTATAACGTACAGCGTATAACGTACAGCGTACAACGTACACCGTATAAGGTATAACGTATAACGTATAACGTACAGCGTATAAAGTATAACGTACAACGTATAACGTACAACGTATGACGTACAGCGTATAACGTATAACGTATAACGTATAACGTATAACGTATATCGTATAACGTATAACTTATAACGTATAACGTACAACGTATAACGTACAACGTATAACGTATAACGTATGACGTATAACGTACAACGTATAACGTACAACGTATAACATACAACGTACAGCGTATAACGTACAGCGTATAACGTACAGCGTATAACGTACAGCGTATAACGTACAGCGTATAACGTATAACGTATAACGTATAACGTATAACGTATAACGAATATCGTATAACGTATAACTTATAACGTATAACGTACAACGTATAACGTACAACGTATAACGTATAACGTATAACGTATAACGTACAACGTATAACGTATAACGTACAACGTATAACGTATAACGTATAACGTATAACGTACAGCGTATAACGTATAACGTACAACGTATAACGTACAACGTATAACGTACAACGTATAACGTACAACGTATAACATACAACGTACAACGTACAACGTGTAACGAATAACGTATAACGTATAACGTATAACGTACAGCATAGAACGTACAGCGTATAAAGTATAACGTATAACGTATAACGTATAACGTATAACGTATAACGTATAACGTATAACTTACAACGTATAACGTATAACGTATAACGTATAACGTATAACGTATAACGTATAACGTACAGCGTATAACGTATAACGTACAACGTATAACGTACAACGTATAATGTACAACGTATAACGTACGACGTACAACGTATAACGTACAACGTACAACGTGTAACGTGTAACGTATAACGTATAACGTATAACGTACAGCGTATAACGTACAGCGTATAACGTACAGCGTATAACGTAGAACGTACAACGTACGACGTACAACGTGTAACGTATAATGTATAACGTATAACGTACAGCGTATAACGTACAACGTATAACGTACAGCGTATAACGTATACCCTATAAGGTATAACGTATAACGTATAACGTATAACGTATAACGTATAACGTATAACGTATAACGTACAGCGTATAACGTACAGCGTATAACGTATAACGTATAACGTATAACGTATATTGTATAACGTATAACTTATAACGTATAACGTACAACGTATAACGTACAACGTATAACGTATAACGTATAACGTACAGCGTATAACGTACAGCTTATAACGTATAACGTATAACGTATAACGTATAACGTATAACGTATAACGTATAACGTATAACGTATAACGTATAACGTATAACGTATAACGTACAACGTATAACGTACAACGTATAACGTATAACGTACAACGTAGAACGTACAACGTACAACGTGTAACGTATAACGTATAACGTATAACGTACAGCGTATAACGTACAGCGTATAACGTACAACGTATAACGTACAACGTATAACGTACAACGTACAACGTACAACGTGTAACGTATAACGTATAACGTATAACGTATAACGTATAACGTACAACGTATAACGTACAACGTATAACGTACAACGTATAACGTATAACGTACAACGTATAACGTACAACGTATAACGTATAACGTACAGCGTATAACGTACAGCGTATAACGTACAGCGTATAACGTATAACGTATAACGTATAACGAATATCGTATAACGTATAACGTATAATGTACAGCGTATAACGTATAACGTATAACGTATAACGTATAACGTATAACGTATAACGTATAACGTATAACGTATAACGTATAACGTATAACGTATAACGTATAACGTATAACGTATAACGTATAACGTATAACGTATAACGTATAACGTATAACGTACAACGTATAACGTACAACGTATAACGTACAACGTATAACGTATAACGTACAACGTATAACGTACAACGTATAACGTACAACGTACAGCGTATAACGTACAGCGTATAACGTACAGCGTATAACGTATAACGTATAACGTATAACGAATATCGTATAACGTATAACTTATAACGAACAACGTACAACGTATAACGTATAACGTACAGCGTATAACGTATACCCTATAAGGTATAACGTATAACGTATAACGTATAACGTATAACGTATAACGTATAACGTACAGCGTATAACGTACAGCGTATAACGTATAACGTATAACGTATAACGTATATTGTATAACGTATAACTTATAACGTATAACGTACAACGTATAACGTACAACGTATAACGTATAACGTATAACGTACAGCGTATAACGTACAGCTTATAACGTATAACGTATAACGTATAACGTATAACGTATAACGTATAACGTATAACGTATAACGTATAACGTATAACGTATAACGTATAACGTATAACGTATAACGTACAACGTATAACGTACAACGTATAACGTATAACGTACAACGTAGAACGTACAACGTACAACGTGTAACGTATAACGTATAACGTATAACGTACAGCGTATAACGTACAGCGTATAACGTACAACGTATAACGTACAACGTATAACGTACAACGTACAACGTACAACGTGTAACGTATAACGTATAACGTATAACGTACAGCGTATAACGTACAGCGTATAACGTGCAGCGTATAACGTATAACGTACAACGTATAACGTACAACGTATAATGTACAGCGTATAACGTATAACGTATAACGTATAACGTATAACGTATAACGTATAACGTATAACGTATAATGTATAACGTATAACGTATAACGTATAACGTATAACGTATAACGTATAACGTATAACGTATAACGTATAACGTATAACGTATAACGTACAACGTATAACGTACAACGTATAACGTACAACGTATAACGTATAACGTACAACGTATAACGTACAACGTATAACGTACAACGTACAGCGTATAACGTACAGCGTATAACGTACAGCGTATAACGTATAACGTATAACGTATAACGAATATCGTAT
The DNA here is from genome assembly GCA_916610235.2 of Lasioglossum morio. Taxonomy (NCBI): domain Eukaryota; kingdom Metazoa; phylum Arthropoda; class Insecta; order Hymenoptera; family Halictidae; genus Lasioglossum; species Lasioglossum morio. Next base: position 186,298 of record CAKAJA020000254.1, on the reverse strand, counting down.
AACGTATAACGTATAATGTACATCGTATAACGTATAACGTATAACGTATAACGTATAACGTATAACGTATAACGTATAACGTATAACGTATAACGTACAACGTATAACGTACAACGTATAACGTATAACGTACAACGTATAACGTACAACGTATAACGTACAACGTACAGCGTATAACGTACAGCGTATAACGTACAGCGTATAACGTATAACGTATAACGTATAACGAATATCGTATAACGTATAACTTATAACGAACAACGTACAACGTATAACGTACAACGAATAACGTATAACGTTCAACGTACGACGTGTAACGTATAACGTATAACGTATAACGTACAGCGTATAACGTATAACGTATAATGTACAACGTATAACGTATAACGTATAACGTATAACGTACAGCGTATAACGTATAACGTACAACGTATAACGTACAACATATAACGTACAACGTATAACATACAACGTATAACATACAACGTACAACGTACAACGTGTAACGAATAACGTATAACGTATAACGTACAGCATATAACGTACAGCGTATAACGTATAACGTATAACGTATAACGTATAACGTATAACGTATAACGTATAACGTATAACGTACAACGTATAACGTACAACGTATAATGTATAACGTATAACGTACAGCGTATAACGTACAGCTTATAACGTATAACGTATAACGTATAACGTATAACGTATAACGTATAACGTATAACGTATAACGTATAACGTATAACGTATAACGTACAACGTATAACGTACAACGTATAACGTATAACGTACAACGTATAACGTACAACGTACAACGTGTAACGTATAACGTATAACGTATAACGTACAGCGTATAACGTACAGCGTATAACGTACAACGTATAACGTACAACGTATAACGTACAACGTATAACGTACAACGTACAACGTACAACGTGTAACGTATAACGTATAACGTATAACGTACAGCGTATAACGTACATCGTATAACGTGCAGCGTATAACGTATAACGTACAACGTATAACGTACAACGTATAATGTACAGCGTATAACGTATAACGTATAACGTATAACGTATAACGTATAACGTATAACGTATAACGTATAACGTATAACGTACAACGTATAACGTACAACGTATAACGTACAACGTATAACGTATATCGTATAACGTATAACTTATAACGAACAATGTATAACGTACAACGTTTAACGTACAACGTATAACGTATAACGTTCAACGTACAACGTGTACCGTATAACGTATAACGTATAACGTATAACGTATAACGTATAACGTATAACGTATAACGTATAACGTACAGCGTATAACGTACAACGTATAACGTATAACGTATAACGTAAAGCGTATAACGTACAGCGTATAACGTATAACGTACAACGTATAACGTACAACGTATAACGTTCAACGTATAACGTACAACGTGTAACGTATAACGTATAACGTACAGCGTATAACGTACAGCGTATAACGTATAACGTATAACGTGTAACGTATAACGTATAACGTATAACGTATAACGTACAGCGTATAACGTATAACGTATAACGTATAACGTACAGCGTATAACGTACAGCGTATAACGTACAGCGTATAACGTACAGCGTATAACGTATAACGTACAACGTATAACGTACAGCGTATAACGTACAGCATATAACGTACAGCGTATAACGTATAACGTATAACGTATAACGTATAACGTATAACGTATAACGTATAACGTATAACGTATAACGTATAACGTATAACGTATAACGTATAACGTATAACGTATAACGTATAACGTATAACGTACAGCGTATAACGTATAACGTACAACGTATAACGTACAACGTATAACGTACAACGTATAACGTATAACGTATAACGTATAACGTATAACGTATAACGTATAACGTATAACGTATAACGTATAACGTATAACGTATAACGTATAACGTATAACGTATAACGTATAACGTATAACGTACAACGTATAACGTATAACGTACAACGTATAACGTACAACGTACAACGTGTAACGTATAACGTATAACGTATAACGTACAGCTTATAACGTATAACGTATAACGTACAACGTATAACGTATAACGTATAACGTACAACGTACAACGTACAACGTGTAACGTATAACGTATAACGTATAACGTATAACGTACAACGTATAACGTACAACGTATAACGTATAACGTATAACGTACAGCGTATAACGTACAGCTTATAACGTATAACGTATAACGTATAACGTATAACGTATAACGTATAACGTATAACGTATAACGTATAACGTATAACGTATAACGTATAACGTATAACGTATAACGTACAACGTATAACGTACAACGTATAACGTATAACGTACAACGTATAACGTACAACGTACAACGTGTAACGTATAACGTATAACGTATAACGTACAGCGTATAACGTACAGCGTATAACGTACAACGTATAACGTACAACGTATAACGTACAACGTACAACGTACAACGTGTAACGTATAACGTATAACGTATAACGTACAGCGTATAACGTACAGCGTATAACGTGCAGCGTATAACGTATAACGTACAACGTATAACGTACAACGTATAATGTACAGCGTATAACGTATAACGTATAACGTATAACGTATAACGTATAACGTATAACGTATAACGTACAACGTATAACGTACAACGTATAACGTACAACGTATAACGTATAACGTACAACGTATAACGTACAACGTATAACGTACAACGTACAGCGTATAACGTACAGCGTATAACGTACAGCGTATAACGTATAACGTATAACGTATAACGTATATCGTATAACGTATAACTTATAACGAACAACGTATAACGTACAACGTTTAACGTACAACGTATAACGTATAACGTTCAACGTACAACGTGTACCGTATAACGTATAACATATAACGTATAACGTATAACGTATAACGTACAGCGTATAACGTACAACGTGTAACGTATAACGTATAACGTAAAGCGTATAACGTACAGCGTATAACGTATAACGTACAACGTATAACGTACAACGTATAACGTACAACGTATAACGTACAACGTACAACGTGTAACGTATAACGTATAACGTACAGCGTATAACGTACAGCGTATAACGTACAACGTATAACGTACAACGTATAACGTATAACGTATAACGTACAGCGTATAACGTATAACGTATAACGTATAATGTACAGCGTATAACGTACAGCGTATAACGTACAGCGTATAACGTATAACGTACAACGTATAACGTACAACGTATAACGTACAGCGTATAACGTACAGCATATAACGTACAGCGTATAACGTATAACGTATAACGTATAACGTATAACGTATAACGTATAACGTATAACGTATAACGTATAACGTATAACGTATAACGTATAACGTATAACGTATAACGTATAACGTATAACGTATAACGTATAACGTATAACGTATAACGTATAACGCACAGCGTATAACGTATAACGTACAACGTATAACGTACAACGTATAACGTACAACGTATAACGTATAACGTATAACGTATAACCTATAACGTATAACGTATAACGTATAACGTATAACCTATAACGTATAACGTATAACGTACAACGTATAACGTATAACGTACAACGTATAACGTACAACGTACAACGTGTAACGTATAACGTATAACGTACAGCGTATAACGTACAGCGTGTAACGTACAACGTATAACGTACAACGTATAACGTGCAACGTACAACGTACAACGTGTAACGTATAACGTATAACGTATAACGTACAGCGTATAACGTACACGGTATAACGTGCAGCGTATAACGTATAACGTACAACGTATAACGTACAACGTATAATGTACAGCGTATAACGTATAACGTATAACGTATAACGTATAACGTATAACGTATAACGTATAACGTATAACGTATAACGTATAACGTATAACGTACAACGTATAACGTACAACGTATAACGTACAACGTATAACGTATAACGTACAACGTATAACGTACAACGTATAACGTACAACGTACAGCGTATAACGTACAGCGTATAACGTACAGCGTATAACGTATAACGTATAACGTATAACGTATATCGTATAACGTATAGCTTATAACGAACAACGTATAACGTACAACGTTTAACGTACAACGTATAACGTATAACGTTCAACGTACAACGTGTACCGTATAACGTATAACGTATAACGTATAACGTATAACGTATAACGTATAACGTACAGCGTATAACGTACAACGTATAACGTATAACGTATAACGTAAAGCGTATAACGTACAGCGTATAACGTATAACGTACAACGTATAACGTACAACGTATAACGTACAACGTACAACGTGTAACGTATAACGTATAACGTACAGCGTATAACGTACAGCGTATAACGTACAACGTATAACGTACAACGTATAACGTATAACGTATAACGTATAACGTATAACGTACAGCGTATAACGTATAACGTACAGCGTATAACGTACAGCGTATAACGTACAACGTATAACGTACAACGTATAACGAACAACGTACAGCGTATAACGTACAGCGTATAACGTACAGCGTATAACGTATAACGTATAACGTATATCGTATAACGTATAACTTATAACGTATAACGTAAACGTATAACGTACAACGTATAACGTATAACGTACAACGTATAACGTACAACGTATAACGTACAGCGTATAACGTATAACGTATAACGTATAACGTATAACGTTTAAGGTATAACGTATAACGTATAACGTATAACGTATAACGTACAGCGTATAACGTATAACGTACAACGTATAACGTACAACGTATAACGTACAACGTATAACGTACAACGTATAACATACAACGTACAACGTACAACGTGTAACGAATAACGTATAACGTATAACGTACAGCATAGAACGTACAGCGTATAACGTACAACGTATAACGTATAACGTATAACGTATAACGTATAACGTATAACGTATAACGTATAACGTATAACGTATAACGTATAACGTATAACGTATAACGTATAACGTATAACGTATAACGTATAACGTATAACGTATAACGTATAACGTATAACGTATAACGTATAACGTATAACGTATAACGTATAACGTACAGCGTATAACGTATAACGTACAACGTATAACGTACAACGTATAATGTACAACGTATAACGTACGACGTACAACGTGTAACTTATAATGTATAACGTATAACGTACAGCGTATAACGTACAGCGTATAACGTACAGCGTATAACGTATAACGTATAACGTATAACGTATAACGTATAACGTATAACGTATAACGTATAACGTATAACGTATAACGTATAACGTATAACGTATAACGTATAACGTACAACGTATAACGTACAACGTATAACGTACAACGTATAACGTATAACGTACAACGTATAACGTACAACGTACAACGTGTAACGTGTAACGTATAACGTATAACGTATGATGTACAGCGTATAACGTAAAGCGTATAACGTACAGCGTATAACGTATAACGTACAACGTATAACGTACAACGTACAGCGTATAACGTACAGCGTATAACGTACAGCGTATAACGTATAACGTATAACGTATAACGTATATCGTATAACGTATAACGTATAACGTATAACGTATAACGTATAACGTATAACGTATAACGTATAACGTATAACGTATAACGTATAACGTATAACGTATAACGTATAACGTATAACGTATAACGTATAACGTATAACGTATAACGTATAACGTATAACGTATAACGTATAACGTATAACGTATAACGTATAACGTATAACGTATAACGTATAACGTATAACGTATAACGTATAACGTATAACGTATAACGTATAACGTATAACGTATAACGTATAACGTATAACGTATAACGTATAACGTATAACGTATAACGTATAACGTATAACGTATAACGTATAACGTATAACGTATAACGTATAACGTATAACGTATAACGTATAACGTATAACGTATAACGTATAACGTATAACGTATAACGTACAACGTATAACGTACAACGTATAACGTACAACGTATAACGTACAACGTATAACGTATAACGTACAACGTATAACGTACAACGTATAACGTACAACGTACAGCGTATAACGTACAGCGTATAACGTACAGCGTATAACGTATAACGTATAACGTATAACGTATAACGTATATCGTATAACGTATAACTTATAACGAACAACGTATAACGTACAACGTATAACGTACAACGTATAACGTATAACGTTCAACGTACAACGTGTACCGTATAACGTATAACGTATAACGTATAACGTATAACGTATAACGTATAACGTACAGCGTATAACGTACAACGTATAACGTATAACGTATAACGTAAAGCGTATAACGTACAGCGTATAACGTATAACGTACAACGTATATAGTACAACGTATAACGTACAACGTACAACGTGTAACGTATAACGTATAACGTACAGCGTATAACGTACAGCGTATAACGTACAACGTATAACGTACAACGTATAACGTATAACGTATAACGTATAACGTATAACGTACAGCGTATAACGTATAACGTACAGCGTATAACGTACAGCGTATAACGTACAACGTATAACGTACAACGTATAACGAACAACGTACAGCGTATAACGTACAGCGTATAACGTACAGCGTATAACGTATAACGTATAACGTATATCGTATAACGTATAACTTATAACGTATAACGTATAACGTAAACGTATAACGTACAACGTATAACGTATAACGTACAACGTATAACGTACAACGTATAACGTACAGCGTATAACGTATAACGTATAACGTATAACGTATAACGTTTAAGGTATAACGTATAACGTATAACGTATAACGTATAACGTATAACGTATAACGTACAGCGTATAACGTATAACGTACAACGTATAACGTACAACGTATAACGTACAACGTATAACATACAACGTACAACGTACAACGTGTAACGAATAACGTATAACGTATAACGTACAGCATAGAACGTACAGCGTATAACGTATAACGTATAACGTATAACGTATAACGTATAACGTATAACGTATAACGTCTAACGTATAACGTATAACGTATAACGTATAACGTATAACGTATAACGTATAACGTATAACGTATAACGTATAACGTATAACGTATAACGTATAACGTATAACGTACAGCGTATAACGTATAACGTACAACGTATAACGTACAACGTATAATGTACAACGTATAACGTACGACGTACAACGTGTAACTTATAATGTATAACGTATAACGTACAGCGTATAACGTACAGCGTATAACGTACAGCGTATAACGTATAACGTATAACGTATAACGTATAACGTATAACGTATAACGTATAACGTATAACGTATAACCTATAACGTATAACGTATAACGTATAACGTATAACGTACAACGTATAACGTACAACGTATAACGTACAACGTATAACGTATAACGTACAACGTACAACGTATAACATACAACGTACAACGTGTAACGTGTAACGTATAACGTATAACGTATGATGTACAGCGTATAACGTAAAGCGTATAACGTACAGCGTATAACGTACAACGTATAACGTACAACGTACAGCGTATAACGTACAGCGTATAACGTACAGCGTATAACGTATAACGTATAACGTATAACGTATATCGTATAACGTATAACGTATAACGTATAACGTATAACGTATAACGTATAACGTATAACGTATAACGTATAACGTATAACGTATAACGTATAACGTATAACGTATAACGTATAACGTATAACGTATAACGTATAACGTATAACGTATAACGTATAACGTATAACGTATAACGTATAACGTATAACGTATAACGTATAACGTATAACGTATAACGTATAACGTATAACGTATAACGTATAACGTATAACGTATAACGTATAACGTATAACGTATAACGTATAACGTATAACGTATAACGTATAACGTATAACGTATAACGTATAACGTATAACGTATAACGTATAACGTATAACGTATAACGTATAACGTATAACGTATAACGTATAACGTACAGCGTATAACGTATAACGTACAACGTATAACGTACAACGTATAATGTACAACGTATAACGTACGACGTACAACCTGTAACGTATAATGTATAACGTATAACGTACAGCGTATAACGTACAGCGTATAACGTACAGCGTATAACGTACAGCGTATAACGTATAACGTATAACGTATAACGTATAACGTATAACGTATAACGTATAACGTACAGCGTATAACGTACAGCGTATAACGTACAGTGTATAACGTATAACGTATAACGTATAACGTATAACGTATAACGTATAACGTATAACGTATAACGTATAACGTACAACGTATAACGTACAACGTATAACGTACAACGTATAACGTACAACGTATAACGTACAACGTATAACGTACAACGTATAACGTACAACGTATAAGGTACAACGTATAACGTACAACGTACAACGTACAACGTGTAACGTATAACGTATAACGTATAACGTACAGCTTATAACGTACAGCGTATAACGTACAGCGTATAACGTATAACGTACAACGTATAACGTACAACGTATAACGTACAGCGTATAACGTACATCGTATAACGTACAACGTACAACGTGTAACGTATAACGTACAGCGTATAACGTACAGCGTATAACGTACAGCGTATAACGTATAACGTATAACGTATAACGTATAACGTATAACGTATATCGTATAACGTATAACTTATAACGTATAACGTACAACGTATAACGTACAACGTATAACGTATAACGTATAACGTATAACGTACAACGTATAACGTACAACGTATAACGTACAACGTATAACGTACAACGTATAACGTACAACGTACAGCGTATAACGTACAGCGTATAACGTACAGCGTATAACGTATAACGTATAACGCATAACGTATATCGTATAACGTATAACTTATAACGTATAACGTAAACGTATAACGTACAACGTATAACGTATAACGTTCAACGTACAACGTGTATCGTATAGCGTATAACGTATAACGTACATCGTATAACGTATAACGTATAACGTACAACGTATAACGTATAACGTATAACGTATAACGTACAGCGTATAACGTATAACGTACAACGTATAACGTACAACGTATAACGTACAACGTATAACGTACAACGTATAACATACAACGTACAACGTACAACGTGTAACGAATAACGTATAACGTATAACGTATAACGTACAGCATAGAACGTACAGCGTATAACGTATAACGTATAACGTATAACGTATAACGTATAACGTATAACGTATAACGTATAACGTATAACGTATAACGTATAACGTATAACGTATAACGTATAACGTATAACGTATAACGTATAACGTATAACGTATAACGTATAAAGTATAACGTATAACGTATAACGTATAACGTATAACGTACAGCGTATAACGTATAACGTACAACGTATAACGTACAACGTATAATGTACAACGTATAACGTACGACGTACAACGTATAACGTACAACGTACAGCGTATAACGTACAGCGTATAACGTACAGCGTATAACGTACAGCGTATAACGTATAACGTACAACGTATAACGTACAACGTATAACGTACAGCGTATAACGTACAGCGTATAACGTACAACGTACAACGTGTAACGTATAACGTATAACGTATAACGTACAGCGTATAACGTACAGCGTACAACGTATACCGTATAAGGTATAACGTATAACGTATAACGTACAGCGTATAAAGTATAACGTACAACGTATAACGTACAACGTATGACGTACAACGTATAACGTTCAACGTATAACGTACAAGGTACAACGTACAACGTGTAACGTATAACGTATAACGTATAACGTATAACGTACAGCGTATAACGTACAGCGTATAACGTACAGCGTATAACGTACAGCGTATAACGTATAACGTATAACGTATAACGTATAACGTATAACGTATATCGTATAACGTATAACTTATAACGTATAACGTACAACGTATAACGTACAACGTATAACGTATAACGTATAACGTATAACGTACAACGTATAACGTACAACGTATAACGTACAACGTATAACGTACAACGTATAACGTACAACGTACAGCGTATAACGTACAGCGTATAACGTACAGCGTATAACGTATAACGTATAACGTATAACGTATATCGTATAACGTATAACTTATAACGTATAACGTAAACGTATAACGTACAACGTATAACGTATAACGTTCAACGTACAACGTGTATCGTATAACGTATAACGTATAACGTACAGCGTATAACGTATAACGTATAACGTACAACGTATAACGTATAACGTATAACGTATAACGTACAGCGTATAACGTATAACGTACAACGTATAACGTACAACGTATAACGTACAACGTATAACGTACAACGTATAACATACAACGTACAACGTACAACGTGTAACGAATAACGTATAACGTATAATGTATAACGTACAGCATAGAACGTACAGCGTATAACGTATAACGTATAACGTATAACGTATAACGTATAACGTATAACGTATAACGTATAACGTATAACGTATAACGTATAACGTATAACGTATAACGTATAACGTATAACGTATAACGTATAACGTATAAAGTATAACGTATAACGTATAACGTATAACGTATAACGTACAGCGTATAACGTATAACGTACAACGTATAACGTACAACGTATAATGTACAACGTATAACGTACGACGTACAACGTATAACGTACAACGTACAGCGTATAACGTACAGCGTATAACGTACAGCGTATAACGTACAGCGTATAACGTATAACGTACAACGTATAACGTACAACGTATAACGTACAGCGTATAACGTACAGCGTATAACGTACAACGTACAACGTGTAACGTATAACGTATAACGTATAACGTACAGCGTATAACGTACAGCGTACAACGTATACCGTATAAGGTATAACGTATAACGTATAACGTACAGCGTATACAGTATAACGTACAACGTATAACGTACAACGTATGACGTACAACGTATAACGTTCAACCTATAACGTACAAGGTACAACGTACAACGTGTAACGTATAACGTATAACGTATAACGTATAACGTACAGCGTATAACGTACAGCTTATAACGTACAGCGTATAACGTACAGCGTATAACGTATAACGTACAACGTATAACGTACAACGTATAACGTACAGCGTATAACGTACATCGTATAACGTACAACGTACAACGTGTAACGTATAACGTATAACGTATAACGTACAGCGTATAACGTACAGCGTACAACGTATACCGTATAAGGTATAACGTATAACGTATAACGTACAGCGTATAAAGTATAACGTACAACGTATAACGTACAACGTATGACGTACAACGTATAACGTTCAACGTATAACGTACAAGGTACAACGTACAACGTGTAACGTATAACGTATAACGTATAACGTATAACGTACAGCGTATAACGTACAGCGTATAACGTACAACGTATAACGTATAACGTATAACGTACAGCATAGAACGTACAGCGTATAACGTATAACGTATAACGTATAACGTATAACGTATAACGTATAACGTATAACGTATAACGTATAACGTATAACGTATAACGTATAACGTATAACGTATAACGTATAACGTATAACGTATAACGTATAAAGTATAACGTATAACGTATATCGTATAACGTATAACGTACAGCGTATAACGTATAACGTACAACGTATAACGTACAACGTATAATGTACAACGTATAACGTACGACGTACAACGTATAACGTACAACGTACAGCGTATAACGTACAGCGTATAACGTACAGCGTATAACGTACAGCGTATAACGTATAACGTACAACGTATAACGTACAACGTATAACGTACAGCGTATAACGTACAGCGTATAACGTACAACGTACAACGTGTAACGTATAACGTATAACGTATAACGTACAGCGTATAACGTACAGCGTACAACGTATACCGTATAAGGTATAACGTATAACGTATAACGTACAGCGTATAAAGTATAACGTACAACGTATAACGTACAACGTATGACGTACAACGTATAACGTTCAACGTATAACGTACAAGGTACAACGTACAACGTGTAACGTATAACGTATAACGTATAACGTATAACGTACAGCGTATAACGTACAGCTTATAACGTACAGCGTATAACGTACAGCGTATAACGTATAACGTACAACGTATAACGTACAACGTATAACGTACAGCGTATAACGTACATCGTATAACGTACAACGTACAACGTGTAACGTATAACGTATAACGTATAACGTACAGCGTATAACGTACAGCGTACAACGTATACCGTATAAGGTATAACGTATAACGTATAACGTACAGCGTATAAAGTATAACGTACAACGTATAACGTACAACGTATGACGTACAACGTATAACGTTCAACGTATAACGTACAAGGTACAACGTACAACGTGTAACGTATAACGTATAACGTATAACGTATAACGTACAGCGTATAACGTACAGCGTATAACGTACAGCGTATAACGTACAGCGTATAACGTATAACGTATAACGTATAACGTATAACGTATAACGTATATCGTATAACGTATAACTTATAACGTATAACGTACAACGTATAACGTACAACGTATAACGTATAACGTATAACGTATAACGTATAACGTACAACGTATAACGTACAACGTATAACGTACAACGTATAACGTACAACGTATAACGTACAACGTACAGCGTATAACGTACAGCGTATAACGTACAGCGTATAACGTATAACGTATAACGTATAACGTATATCGTATAACGTATAACTTATAACGTATAACGTAAACGTATAACGTACAACGTATAACGTATAACGTTCAACGTACAACGTGTATCGTATAACGTATAACGTATAACGTACAGCGTATAACGTATAACGTATAACGTACAACGTATAACGTATAACGTATAACGTATAACGTACAGCGTATAACGTATAACGTACAACGTATAACGTACAACGTATAACGTACAACGTACAGCGTATAACGTACAACGTATAACGTACAACGTATAACATACAACGTACAACGTACAACGTGTAACGAATAACGTATAACGTATAACGTATAACGTATAACGTACAGCATAGAACGTACAGCGTATAACGTATAACGTATAACGTATAACGTATAACGTATAACGTATAACGTATAACGTATAACGTATAACGTATAACGTATAACGTATAACGTATAACGTATAACGTATAACGTATAACGTATAACGTATAACGTATAACGTATAACGTATAACGTATAACGTATAACGTACAGCGTATAACGTATATCGTATAACGTATAACTTATAACGAACAACGTATAACGTACAACGTTTAACGTACAACGTATAACGTATAACGTTCAACGTACAACGTGTACCGTATAACGTATAACGTATAACGTATAACGTATAACGTATAACGTATAACGTATAACGTATAACGTACAGCGTATAACGTACAACGTATAACGTATAACGTATAACGTAAAGCGTATAACGTACAGCGTATAACGTATAACGTACAACGTATAACGTACAACGTATAACGTACAACGTATAACGTACAACGTGTAACGTATAACGTATAACGTACAGCGTATAACGTACAGCGTATAACGTACAACGTATAACGTACAACGTATAACGTATAACGTATAACGTACAGCGTATAACGTATAACGTATAACGTATAACGTACAGCGTATAACGTACAGCGTATAACGTACAGCGTATAACGTACAGCGTATAACGTATAACGTACAACGTATAACGTACAGCGTATAACGTACAGCATATAACGTACAGCGTATAACGTATAACGTATAACGTATAACGTATAACGTACAACGTATAACGTACAACGTATAACGTACAACGTATAACGTATAACGTACAACGTATAACGTACAACGTATAACGTACAACGTACAGCGTATAACGTACAGCGTATAACGTACAGCGTATAACGTATAACGTATAACGTATAACGTATATCGTATAACGTATAACTTATAACGAACAACGTATAACGTACAACGTTTAACGTACAACGTATAACGTATAACGTTCAACGTACAACGTGTACCGTATAACGTATAACATATAACGTATAACGTATAACGTATAACGTATAACGTACAGCGTATAACGTACAACGTATAACGTATAACGTATAACGTAAAGCGTATAACGTACAGCGTATAACGTATAACGTACAACGTATAACGTACAACGTATAATGTACAACGTATAACGTACGACGTACAACGTATAACGTACAACGTACAGCGTATAACGTACAGCGTATAACGTACAGCGTATAACGTACAGCGTATAACGTATAACGTACAACGTATAACGTACAGCGTATAACGTACAGCATATAACGTACAGCGTATAACGTATAACGTATAACGTATAACGTATAACGTATAACGTACAACGTATAACGTACAACGTATAACGTACAACGTATAACGTATAACGTACAACGTATAACGTACAACGTATAACGTACAACGTACAGCGTATAACGTACAGCGTATAACGTACAGCGTATAACGTATAACGTATAACGTATAACGTATATCGTATAACGTATAACTTATAACGAACAACGTATAACGTACAACGTTTAACGTACAACGTATAACGTATAACGTTCAACGTACAACGTGTACCGTATAACGTATAACATATAACGTATAACGTATAACGTATAACGTATAACGTACAGCGTATAACGTACAACGTATAACGTATAACGTATAACGTAAAGCGTATAACGTACAGCGTATAACGTATAACGTACAACGTATAACGTACAACGTATAACGTACAACGTATAACGTACAACGTACAACGTGTAACGTATAACGTATAACGTACAGCGTATAACGTACAGCGTATAACGTACAACGTATAACGTACAACGTATAACGTATAACGTATAACGTATAACGTAAAGCGTATAACGTACAGCGTATAACGTATAACGTACAACGTATAACGTACAACGTATAATGTACAACGTATAACGTACGACGTACAACGTGTAACTTATAATGTATAACGTATAACGTACAGCGTATAACGTACAGCGTATAACGTACAGCGTATAACGTATAACGTATAACGTATAACGTATAACGTATAACGTATAACGTATAACGTATAACGTACAACGTATAACGTACAACGTATAACGTACAACGTATAACGTATAACGTACAACGTATAACGTACAACGTACAACGTGTAACGTGTAACGTATAACGTATAACGTATGATGTACAGCGTATAACGTAAAGCGTATAACGTACAGCGTATAACGTATAACGTACAACGTATAACGTACAACGTACAGCGTATAACGTACAGCGTATAACGTACAGTGTATAACGTATAACGTATAACGTATAACGTATATCGTATAACGTATAACGTATAACGTATAACGTATAACGTATAACGTATAACGTATAACGTATAACGTATAACGTATAACGTATAACGTATAACGTATAACGTATAACGTATAACGTATAACGTATAACGTATAACGTATAACGTATAACGTATAACGTATAACGTATAACGTATAACGTATAACGTATAACGTATAACGTATAACGTATAACGTATAACGTATAACGTATAACGTATAACGTATAACGTATAACGTATAACGTATAACGTACAGCGTATAACGTATAACGTACAACGTATAACGTACAACGTATAACGTACAACGTATAACGTACAACGTATAATGTACAACGTATAACGTACGACGTACAACGTGTAACGTATAATGTATAACGTATAACGTACAGCGTATAACGTACAGCGTATAACGTACAGCGTATAACGTATAACGTATAACGTATAACGTATAACGTATAACGTATAACGTATAACGTATAACGTATAACGTATAACGTATAACGTATAACGTATAACGTACAGCGTATAACGTACAGCGTATAACGTACAGTGTATAACGTATAACGTATAACGTATAACGTATAACGTACAACGTACAACGTACAACGTGTAACGTGTAACGTATAACGTATAACGTATAACGTATAACGTACAGCTTATAACGTACAGCGTATAACGTACAGCGTATAACGTATAACGTACAACGTATAACGTACAACGTATAACGTACAGCGTATAACGTTCAGCGTATAACGTACAACGTACAACGTGTAACGTATAACGTATAACGTATAACGTACAGCGTATAACGTACAGCGTACAACGTATACCGTATAAGGTATAACGTATAACGTATAACGTACAGCGTATAAAGTATAACGTACAACGTATAACGTACAACGTATGACGTACAACGTATAACGTTCAACGTATAACGTACAAGGTACAACGTACAACGTGTAACGTACAGCGTATAACGTATAACGTATAACGTACAGCGTATAACGTACAGCGTATAACGTACAGCGTATAACGTACAGCGTATAACGTATAACGTATAACGTATAACGTATAACGTATAACGTATATCGTATAACGTATAACTTATAACGTATAACGTACAACGTATAACGTACAACGTATAACGTATAACGTATAACGTATAACGTACAACGTATAACGTACAACGTATAACGTACAACGTATAACGTACAACGTATAACGTACAACGTACAGCGTATAACGTACAGCGTATAACGTACAGCGTATAACGTATAACGTATAACGTATAACGTATATCGTATAACGTATAACTTATAACGTATAACGTAAACGTATAACGTACAACGTATAACGTATAACGTTCAACGTACAACGTGTATCGTATAACGTATAACGTATAACGTACAGCGTATAACGTATAACGTATAACGTACAACGTATAACGTATAACGTATAACGTATAACGTACAGCGTATAACGTATAACGTACAACGTATAACGTACAACGTATAACGTACAACGTATAACGTACAACGTATAACATACAACGTACAACGTACAACGTGTAACGAATAACGTATAACGTATAACGTATAACGTACAGCATAGAACGTACAGCGTATAACGTATAACGTATAACGTATAACGTATAACGTATAACGTATAACGTATAACGTATAACGTATAACGTATAACGTATAACGTATAACGTATAACGTATAACGTATAACGTATAACGTATAACGTATAACGTATAACGTATAACGTATAACGTATAACGTATAACGTATAACGTATAACGTATAACGTATAACGTATAACGTATAACGTATAACGTATAACGTATAACGTATAACGTATAACGTATAACGTATAACGTATAACGTACAGCGTATAACGTATAACGTACAACGTATAACGTACAACGTATAATGTACAACGTATAACGTACGACGTACAACGTATAACGTACAACGTACAGCGTATAACGTACAGCGTATAACGTACAGCGTATAACGTACAGCGTATAACGTATAACGTACAACGTATAACGTACAACGTATAACGTACAGCGTATAACGTACAGCGTATAACGTACAACGTACAACGTGTAACGTATAACGTATAACGTATAACGTACAGTGTATAACGTACAGCGTACAACGTATACCGTATAAGGTATAACGTATAACGTATAACGTACAGCGTATAAAGTATAACGTACAACGTATAACGTACAACGTATGACGTACAGCGTATAACGTATAACGTATAACGTATAACGTATAACGTATATCGTATAACGTATAACTTATAACGTATAACGTACAACGTATAACGTACAACGTATAACGTATAACGTATAACGTATAACGTACAACGTATAACGTACAACGTATAACATACAACGTACAGCGTATAACGTACAGCGTATAACGTACAGCGTATAACGTACAGCGTATAACGTACAGCGTATAACGTATAACGTATAACGTATAACGTATAACGTATAACGAATATCGTATAACGTATAACTTATAACGTATAACGTACAACGTATAACGTACAACGTATAACGTATAACGTATAACGTATAACGTACAACGTATAACGTATAACGTACAACGTATAACGTATAACGTATAACGTATAACGTACAGCGTATAACGTATAACGTACAACGTATAACGTACAACGTATAACGTACAACGTATAACGTACAACGTATAACATACAACGTACAACGTACAACGTGTAACGAATAACGTATAACGTATAACGTATAACGTACAGCATAGAACGTACAGCGTATAACGTATAACGTATAACGTATAACGTATAACGTATAACGTATAACGTATAACGTATAACTTATAACGTATAACGTATAACGTATAACGTATAACGTATAACGTATAACGTATAACGTATAACGTACAGCGTATAACGTATAACGTACAACGTATAACGTACAACGTATAATGGACAACGTATAACGTACGACGTACAACGTATAACGTACAACGTACAACGTGTAACGTGTAACGTATAACGTATAACGTATAACGTACAGCGTATAACGTACAGCGTATAACGTACAGCGTATAACGTAGAACGTACAACGTACGACGTACAACGTGTAACGTATAATGTATAACGTATAACGTACAGCGTATAACGTACAACGTATAACGTACAGCGTATAACGTATACCCTATAAGGTATAACGTATAACGTATAACGTATAACGTATAACGTATAACGTATAACGTACAGCGTATAACGTACAGCGTATAACGTATAACGTATAACGTATAACGTATATTGTATAACGTATAACTTATAACGTATAACGTACAACGTATAACGTACAACGTATAACGTATAACGTATAACGTACAGCGTATAACGTACAGCTTATAACGTATAACGTATAACGTATAACGTATAACGTATAACGTATAACGTATAACGTATAACGTATAACGTATAACGTATAACGTATAACGTACAACGTATAACGTATAACGTATAACGTACAACGTACAACGTAGAACGTACAACGTACAACGTGTAACGTATAACGTATAACGTATAACGTACAGCGTATAACGTACAGCGTATAACGTACAACGTATAACGTACAACGTATAACGTACAACGTACAACGTACAACGTGTAACGTATAACGTATAACGTATAACGTACAGCGTATAACGTACAGCGTATAACGTGCAGCGTATAACGTATAACGTACAACGTATAACGTACAACGTATAATGTACAGCGTATAACGTATAACGTATAACGTATAACGTATAACGTATAACGTATAACGTATAACGTATAACGTATAACGTATAACGTATAACGTATAACGTATAACGTATAACGTATAACGTATAACGTATAACGTATAACGTATAACGTACAACGTATAACGTACAACGTATAACGTACAACGTATAACGTATAACGTACAACGTATAACGTACAACGTATAACGTACAACGTACAGCGTATAACGTACAGCGTATAACGTACAGCGTATAACGTATAACGTATAACGTATAACGAATATCGTATAACGTGTAACGTATAATGTACAGCGTATAACGTATAACGTATAACGTATAACGTATAACGTATAACGTATAACGTATAACGTATAACGTATAACGTATAACGTATAACGTATAACGTATAACGTATAACGTATAACGTATAACGTATAACGTATAACGTATAACGTATAACGTATAACGTATAACGTATAACGTATAACGTATAACGTATAACGTACAACGTATAACGTACAACGTATAACGTACAACGTATAACGTATAACGTACAACGTATAACGTACAACGTATAACGTACAACGTACAGCGTATAACGTACAGCGTATAACGTACAGCGTATAACGTATAACGTATAACGTATAACGAATATCGTATAACGTATAACTTATAACGAACAACGTACAACGTATAACGTACAACGAATAACGTATAACGTTCAACGTACGACGTGTAACGTATAACGTATAACGTATAACGTACAGCGTATAACGTATAACGTATAATGTACAACGTATAACGTATAACGTATAACGTATAACGTACAGCGTATAACGTATAACGTACAACGTATAACGTACAACGTATAACGTACAACGTATAACATACAACGTATAACATACAACGTACAACGTACAACGTGTAACGAATAACGTATAACGTATAACGTACAGCATATAACGTACAGCGTATAACGTATAACGTATAACGTATAACGTATAACGTATAACGTATAACGTATAACGTACAACGTATAACGTACAACGTATAACGTATAACGTATAACGTACAGCGTATAACGTACAGCTTATAACGTATAACGTATAACGTATAACGTATAACGTATAACGTATAACGTATAACGTATAACGTATAACGTATAACGTACAACGTATAACGTATATCGTATAACGTATAACTTATAACGAACAACGTATAACGTACAACGTTTAACGTACAACGTATAACGTATAACGTTCAACGTACAACGTGTACCGTATAACGTATAACGTATAACGTATAACGTATAACGTATAACGTATAACGTATAACGTATAACGTATAACGTACAGCGTATAACGTACAACGTATAACGTATAACGTATAACGTAAAGCGTATAACGTACAGCGTATAACGTATAACGTACAACGTATAACGTACAACGTATAACGTACAACGTATAACGTACAACGTGTAACGTATAACGTATAACGTACAGCGTATAACGTACAGCGTATAACGTACAACGTATAACGTACAACGTATAACGTATAACGTATAACGTACAGCGTATAACGTATAACGTATAACGTATAACGTACAGCGTATAACGTACAGCGTATAACGTACAGCGTATAACGTACAGCGTATAACGTATAACGTACAACGTATAACGTACAGCGTATAACGTACAGCATATAACGTACAGCGTATAACGTATAACGTATAACGTATAACGTATAACGTATAACGTATAACGTATAACGTATAACGTATAACGTATAACGTATAACGTATAACGTATAACGTATAACGTATAACGTATAACGTATAACGTATAACGTATAACGTATAACGTACAGCGTATAACGTATAACGTACAACGTATAACGTACAACGTATAACGTACAACGTATAACGTATAACGTATAACGTATAACGTATAACGTATAACGTATAACGTATAACGTATAACGTATAACGTATAACGTATAACGTATAACGTATAACGTATAACGTATAACGTATAACGTATAACGTATAACGTACAACGTATAACGTATAACGTACAACGTATAACGTACAACGTACAACGTGTAACGTATAACGTATAACGTATAACGTACAGCGTATAACGTACAGCGTATAACGTACAACGTATAACGTACAACGTATAACGTACAACGTACAACGTACAACGTGTAACGTATAACGTATAACGTATAACGTATAACGTACAACGTATAACGTACAACGTATAACGTATAACGTATAACGTACAGCGTATAACGTACAGCTTATAACGTATAACGTATAACGTATAACGTATAACGTATAACGTATAACGTATAACGTATAACGTATAACGTATAACGTATAACGTATAACGTATAACGTATAACGTATAACGTACAACGTATAACGTACAACGTATAACGTATAACGTACAACGTATAACGTACAACGTACAACGTGTAACGTATAACGTATAACGTATAACGTACAGCGTATAACGTACAGCGTATAACGTACAACGTATAACGTACAACGTATAACGTACAACGTACAACGTACAACGTGTAACGTATAACGTATAACGTATAACGTACAGCGTATAACGTACAGCGTATAACGTGCAGCGTATAACGTATAACGTACAACGTATAACGTACAACGTATAATGTACAGCGTATAACGTATAACGTATAACGTATAACGTATAACGTATAACGTATAACGTATAACGTATAACGTACAACGTATAACGTACAACGTATAACGTACAACGTATAACGTATAACGTACAACGTATAACGTACAACGTATAACGTACAACGTACAGCGTATAACGTACAGCGTATAACGTACAGCGTATAACGTATAACGTATAACGTATAACGTATATCGTATAACGTATAACTTATAACGAACAACGTATAACGTACAACGTTTAACGTACAACGTATAACGTATAACGTTCAACGTACAACGTGTACCGTATAACGTATAACATATAACGTATAACGTATAACGTATAACGTACAGCATATAACGTACAACGTATAACGTATAACGTATAACGTAAAGCGTATAACGTACAGCGTATAACGTATAACGTACAACGTATAACGTACAACGTATAACGTACAACGTATAACGTACAACGTACAACGTGTAACGTATAACGTATAACGTACAGCGTATAACGTACAGCGTATAACGTACAACGTATAACGTACAACGTATAACGTATAACGTATAACGTATAGCGTATAACGTATAACGTATAACGTATAATGTACAGCGTATAACGTACAGCGTATAACGTACAGCGTATAACGTATAACGTACAACGTATAACGTACAACGTATAACGTACAGCGTATAACGTACAGCATATAACGTACAGCGTATAACGTATAACGTATAACGTATAACGTATAACGTATAACGTATAACGTATAACGTATAACGTATAACGTATAACGTATAACGTATAACGTACAGCGTATAACGTATAACGTACAACGTATAACGTACAACGTATAACGTACAACGTATAACGTATAACGTATAACGTATAACCTATAACGTATAACGTATAACGTATAACGTATAACCTATAACGTATAACGTATAACGTACAACGTATAACGTATAACGTACAACGTATAACGTACAACGTATAACGTGTAACGTATAACGTATAACGTACAGCGTATAACGTACAGCGTGTAACGTACAACGTATAACGTACAACGTATAACGTGCAACGTACAACGTACAACGTGTAACGTATAACGTATAACGTATAACGTACAGCGTATAACGTACACGGTATAACGTGCAGCGTATAACGTATAACGTACAACGTATAACGTACAACGTATAATGTACAGCGTATAACGTATAACGTATAACGTATAACGTATAACGTATAACGTATAACGTATAACGTATAACGTATAACGTATAACGTATAACGTACAACGTATAACGTACAACGTATAACGTACAACGTATAACGTATAACGTACAACGTATAACGTACAACGTATAACGTACAACGTACAGCGTATAACGTACAGCGTATAACGTACAGCGTATAACGTATAACGTATAACGTATAACGTATATCGTATAACGTATAGCTTATAACGAACAACGTATAACGTACAACGTTTAACGTACAACGTATAACGTATAACGTTCAACGTACAACGTGTACCGTACAACGTATAACGTATAACGTATAACGTATAACGTATAACGTATAACGTACAGCGTATAACGTACAACGTATAACGTATAACGTATAACGTAAAGCGTATAACGTACAGCGTATAACGTATAACGTACAACGTATAACGTACAACGTATAACGTACAACGTACAACGTGTAACGTATAACGTATAACGTACAGCGTATAACGTACAGCGTATAACGTACAACGTATAACGTACAACGTATAACGTATAACGTATAACGTATAACGTATAACGTACAGCGTATAACGTATAACGTACAGCGTATAACGTACAGCGTATAACGTACAACGTATAACGTACAACGTATAACGAACAACGTACAGCGTATAACGTACAACGTATAACGTACAACGTATAACGTACAACGTATAACGTACAACGTATAACGTACAACGTATAACGTACAACGTATAACGTATAACGTACAACGTATAACGTACAACGTATAACGTACAACGTACAGCGTATAACGTACAGCGTATAACGTACAGCGTATAACGTATAACGTATAACGTATAACGTATATCGTATAACGTATAGCTTATAACGAACAACGTATAACGTACAACGTTTAACGTACAACGTATAACGTATAACGTTCAACGTACAACGTGTACCGTATAACGTATAACGTATAACGTATAACGTATAACGTATAACGTATAACGTATAACGTACAGCGTATATCGTATAACGTATAACTTATAACGTATAACGTAAACGTATAACGTACAACGTATAACGTATAACGTACAACGTATAACGTACAACGTATAACATACAACGTACAACGTACAACGTGTAACGAATAACGTATAACGTATAACGTACAGCATAGAACGTACAGCGTATAACGTATAACGTATAACGTATAACGTATAACGTATAACGTATAACGTATAACGTATAACGTATAACGTATAACGTATAACGTATAACGTATAACGTATAACGTATAACGTATAACGTATAACGTATAACGTATAACGTATAACGTATAACGTATAACGTATAACGTATAACGTATAACGTATAACGTATAACGTATAACGTATAACGTATAACGTATAACGTATAACGTATAACGTATAACGTATAACGTATAACGTATAACGTATAACGTATAACGTATAACGTATAACGTATAACGTACAGCGTATAACGTATAACGTACAACGTATAACGTACAACGTATAATGTACAACGTATAACGTACGACGTACAACGTGTAACTTATAATGTATAACGTATAACGTACAGCGTATAACGTACAGCGTATAACGTACAGCGTATAACGTATAACGTATAACGTATAACGTATAACGTATAACGTATAACGTATAACGTATAACGTATAACGTATAACGTACAACGTATAACGTACAACGTATAACGTACAACGTATAACGTATAACGTACAACGTATAACGTACAACGTACAACGTGTAACGTGTAACGTATAACGTATAACGTATGATGTACAGCGTATAACGTAAAGCGTATAACGTACAGCGTATAACGTATAACGTACAACGTATAACGTACAACGTACAGCGTATAACGTACAGCGTATAACGTACAGCGTATAACGTACAGCGTATAACGTATAACGTATAACGTATAACGTATATCGTATAACGTATAACGTATAACGTATAACGTATAACGTATAACGTATAACGTATAACGTATAACGTATAACGTATAACGTATAACGTATAACGTATAACGTATAACGTATAACGTATAACGTATAACGTATAACGTATAACGTATAACGTATAACGTATATCGTATAACGTATAACTTATAACGAACAACGTATAACGTACAACGTTTAACGTACAACGTATAACGTATAACGTTCAACGTACAACGTGTACCGTATAACGTATAACGTATAACGTATAACGTATAACGTATAACGTATAACGTATAACGTATAACGTACAGCGTATAACGTACAACGTATAACGTATAACGTATAACGTAAAGCGTATAACGTACAGCGTATAACGTATAACGTACAACGTATAACGTACAACGTATAACGTACAACGTACAACGTGTAACGTATAACGTATAACGTACAGCGTATAACGTACAGCGTATAACGTACAACGTATAACGTATAACGTATAACGTACAGCGTATAACGTATAACGTACAGCGTATAACGTACAGCGTATAACGTATAACGTATAACGTATAACGTACAACGTATAACGTACAACGTATAACGTACAACGTATAACGTACAACGTATAACGTACAACGTATAACGTACAACGTATAAGGTACAACGTATAACGTACAACGTACAACGTACAACGTGTAACGTGTAACGTATAACGTATAACGTATAACGTACAGCTTATAACGTACAGCGTATAACGTATAACGTACAACGTATAAGGTACAACGTATAACGTACAGCGTATAACGTACATCGTATAACGTACAACGTACAACGTGTAACGTATAACGTATAACGTATAACGTACAGCGTATAACGTACAGCGTACAACGTATACCGTATAAGGTATAACGTATAACGTATAACGTACAGCGTATAAAGTATAACGTACAACGTATAACGTACAACGTATGACGTACAACGTATAACGTTCAACGTATAACGTACAAGGTACAACGTACAACGTGTAACGTATAACGTATAACGTATAACGTATAACGTACAGCGTATAACGTACAGCGTATAACGTACAGCGTATAACGTACAGCGTATAACGTATAACGTATAACGTATAACGTATAACGTATAACGTATATCGTATAACGTATAACTTATAACGTATAACGTACAACGTATAACGTACAACGTATAACGTATAACGTATAACGTATAACGTACAACGTATAACGTACAACGTATAACGTACAACGTATAACGTACAACGTACAGCGTATAACGTACAGCGTATAACGTACAGCGTATAACGTATAACGTATAACGTATAACGTATATCGTATAACGTATAACTTATAACGTATAACGTAAACGTATAACGTACAACGTATAACGTATAACGTTCAACGTACAACGTGTATCGTATAACGTATAACGTATAACGTACAGCGTATAACGTATAACGTATAACGTACAACGTATAACGTATAACGTATAACGTATAACGTACAGCGTATAACGTATAACGTACAACGTATAACGTACAACGTATAACGTACAACGTATAACGTACAACGTATAACATACAACGTACAACGTACAACGTGTAACGAATAACGTATAACGTATAACGTATAACGTACAGCATAGAACGTACAGCGTATAACGTATAACGTATAACGTATAACGTATAACGTATAACGTATAACGTATAACGTATAACGTATAACGTATAACGTATAACGTATAACGTATAACGTATAACGTATAACGTATAACGTATAACGTATAACGTATAACGTATAACGTATAACGTATAACGTATAACGTATAACGTATAACGTATAACGTATAACGTATAACGTACAGCGTATAACGTATAACGTACAACGTATAACGTACAACGTATAATGTACAACGTATAACGTACGACGTACAACGTATAACGTACAACGTACAGCGTATAACGTACAGCGTATAACGTACAGCGTATAACGTACAGCGTATAACGTATAACGTACAACGTATAACGTACAACGTATAACGTACAGCGTATAACGTACAGCGTATAACGTACAACGTACAACGTGTAACGTATAACGTATAACGTATAACGTACAGCGTATAACGTACAGCGTACAACGTATACCGTATAAGGTATAACGTATAACGTATAACGTACAGCGTATAAAGTATAACGTACAACGTATAACGTACAACGTATGACGTACAACGTATAACGTTCAACGTATAACGTACAAGGTACAACGTACAACGTGTAACGTATAACGTATAACGTATAACGTATAACGTACAGCGTATAACGTACAGCTTATAACGTACAGCGTATAACGTACAGCGTATAACGTATAACGTACAACGTATAACGTACAACGTATAACGTACAGCGTATAACGTACATCGTATAACGTACAACGTACAACGTGTAACGTATAACGTATAACGTATAACGTACAGCGTATAACGTACAGCGTACAACGTATACCGTATAAGGTATAACGTATAACGTATAACGTACAGCGTATAAAGTATAACGTACAACGTATAACGTACAACGTATGACGTACAACGTATAACGTTCAACGTATAACGTACAAGGTACAACGTACAACGTGTAACGTACAGCGTATAACGTATACCCTATAAGGTATAACGTATAACGTATAACGTATAACGTATAACGTATAACGTATAACGTACAGCGTATAACGTACAGCGTATAACGTATAACGTATAACGTATAACGTATATTGTATAACGTATAACTTATAACGTATAACGTACAACGTATAACGTACAACGTATAACGTATAACGTATAACGTACAGCGTATAACGTACAGCTTATAACGTATAACGTATAACGTATAACGTATAACGTATAACGTATAACGTATAACGTATAACGTATAACGTATAACGTATAACGTACAACGTATAACGTACAACGTATAACGTATAACGTACAACGTAGAACGTACAACGTACAACGTGTAACGTATAACGTATAACGTATAACGTACAGCGTATAACGTACAGCGTATAACGTATAACGTATAACGTACAACGTATAACGTACAACGTATAACGTACAACGTATAACGTATAACGTACAACGTATAACGTACAACGTACAACGTGTAACGTGTAACGTATAACGTATAACGTATGATGTACAGCGTATAACGTAAAGCGTATAACGTACAGCGTATAACGTATAACGTACAACGTATAACGTACAACGTACAGCGTATAACGTACAGCGTATAACGTACAGCGTATAACGTATAACGTATAACGTATAACGTATATCGTATAACGTATAACGTATAACGTATAACGTATAACGTATAACGTATAACGTATAACGTATAACGTATAACGTATAACGTATAACGTATAACGTATAACGTATAACGTATAACGTATAACGTATAACGTATAACGTATAACGTATAACGTATATCGTATAACGTATAACTTATAACGAACAACGTATAACGTACAACGTTTAACGTACAACGTATAACGTATAACGTTCAACGTACAACGTGTACCGTATAACGTATAACGTATAACGTATAACGTATAACGTATAACGTATACCGTACAGCGTATAACGTACAACGTATAACGTATAACGTATAACGTAAAGCGTATAACGTACAGCGTATAACGTATAACGTACAACGTATAACGTACAACGTATAACGTACAACGTACAACGTG
Source organism: Lasioglossum morio (assembly GCA_916610235.2). Lineage (NCBI taxonomy): Eukaryota > Metazoa > Arthropoda > Insecta > Hymenoptera > Halictidae > Lasioglossum > Lasioglossum morio. The sequence goes on along the minus strand of CAKAJA020000254.1, from coordinate 157,173 downwards.
TAACGTATAACGTATAACGTACAGCGTATAACGTACAGCGTATAACGTACAACGTATAACGTACAACGTATAACGTATAACGTATAACGTATAACGTATAACGTACAGCGTATAACGTATAACGTACAGCGTATAACGTACAGCGTATAACGTACAACGTATAACGTACAACGTATAACGAACAACGTACAGCGTATAACGTACAGCGTATAACGTACAGCGTATAACGTATAACGTATAACGTATATCGTATAACGTATAACTTATAACGTATAACGTACAACGTATAACGTATAACGTACAACGTATAACGTACAACGTATAACGTACAGCGTATAACGTATAACGTATAACGTATAACGTATAACGTTTAAGGTATAACGTATAACGTATAACGTATAACGTATAACGTATAACGTATAACGTACAGCGTATAACGTATAACGTACAACGTATAACGTACAACGTATAACGTACAACGTATAACGTACAACGTATAACATACAACGTACAACGTACAACGTGTAACGAATAACGTATAACGTATAACGTACAGCATAGAACGTACAGCGTATAACGTATAACGTATAACGTATAACGTATAACGTATAACGTATAACGTATAACGTATAACGTATAACGTATAACGTATAACGTATAACGTCTAACGTATAACGTATAACGTATAACGTATAACGTATAACGTATAACGTATAACGTATAACGTATAACGTATAACGTATAACGTATAACGTATAACGTATAACGTATAACGTACAGCGTATAACGTATAACGTACAACGTATAACGTACAACGTATAATGTACAACGTATAACGTACGACGTACAACGTGTAACTTATAATGTATAACGTATAACGTACAGCGTATAACGTACAGCGTATAACGTACAGCGTATAACGTATAACGTATAACGTATAACGTATAACGTATAACGTATAACGTATAACGTATAACGTATAACGTATAACGTATAACGTATAACGTACAACGTATAACGTACAACGTATAACGTACAACGTATAACGTATAACGTACAACGTATAACGTACAACGTACAACGTGTAACGTGTAACGTATAACGTATAACGTATGATGTACAGCGTATAACGTAAAGCGTATAACGTACAGCGTATAACGTATAACGTACAACGTATAACGTACAACGTACAGCGTATAACGTACAGCGTATAACGTACAGCGTATAACGTATAACGTATAACGTATAACGTATATCGTATAACGTATAACGTATAACGTATAACGTATAACGTATAACGTATAACGTATAACGTATAACGTATAACGTATAACGTATAACGTATAACGTATAACGTATAACGTATAACGTATAACGTATAACGTATAACGTATAACGTATAACGTATAACGTATAACGTATAACGTATAACGTATAACGTATAACGTATAACGTATAACGTATAACGTATAACGTATAACGTATAACGTATAACGTATAACGTATAACGTATAACGTATAACGTATAACGTATAACGTATAACGTATAACGTATAACGTATAACGTATAACGTATAACGTATAACGTATAACGTATAACGTATAACGTATAACGTATAACGTATAACGTATAACGTATAACGTATAACGTATAACGTATAACGTATAACGTATAACGTATAACGTATAACGTATAACGTATAACGTACAACGTATAACGTACAACGTATAACGTACAGCGTATAACGTATAACGTATAACGTATAACGTATAACGTTTAAGGTATAACGTATAACGTATAACGTATAACGTATAACGTATAACGTATAACGTACAGCGTATAACGTATAACGTACAACGTATAACGTACAACGTATAACGTACAACGTATAACGTACAACGTATAACGAACAACGTACAGCGTATAACGTACAGCGTATAACGTACAGCGTATAACGTATAACGTATAACGTATATCGTATAACGTATAACTTATAACGTATAACGTAAACGTATAACGTACAACGTATAACGTATAACGTACAACGTATAACGTACAACGTATAACGTACAGCGTATAACGTATAACGTATAACGTATAACGTATAACGTTTAAGGTATAACGTATAACGTATAACGTATAACGTATAACGTATAACGTATAACGTACAGCGTATAACGTATAACGTACAACGTATAACGTACAACGTATAACGTATAACGTATAACGTACAGCGTATAACGTACAGCGTATAACGTACAACGTATAACGTACAACGTATAACGTACAACGTACAACGTACAACGTATAACGTATAACGTATAACGTATAACGTATAACGTATAACGTATAACGTATAACGTATAACGTATAACGTATAACGTATAACGTATAACGTATAACGTATAACGTATAACGTATAACGTATAACGTATAACGTATAACGTATAACGTATAACGTATAACGTATAACGTATAACGTATAACGTATAACGTATAACGTATAACGTATAACGTATAACGTATAACGTATAACGTATAACGTATAACGTATAACGTATAACGTATAACGTATAACGTATAACGTATAACGTATAACGTATAACGTATAACGTATAACGTATAACGTATAACGTATAACGTATAACGTATAACGTATAACGTATAACGTATAACGTATAACGTATAACGTATAACGTATAACGTATAACGTATAACGTATAACGTACAGCGTATAACGTATAACGTACAACGTATAACGTACAACGTATAATGTACAACGTATAACGTACGACGTACAACCTGTAACGTATAATGTATAACGTATAACGTACAGCGTATAACGTACAGCGTATAACGTACAGCGTATAACGTATAACGTATAACGTATAACGTATAACGTATAACGTATAACGTATAACGTACAGCGTATAGCGTACAGCGTATAACGTACAGTGTATAACGTATAACGTATAACGTATAACGTATAACGTATAACGTATAACGTATAACGTATAACGTATAACGTATAACGTATAACGTATAACGTACAACGTATAACGTACAACGTATAACGTACAACGTATAACGTACAACGTATAACGTACAACGTATAACGTACAACGTATAACGTACAACGTATAAGGTACAACGTATAACGTACAACGTACAACGTACAACGTGTAACGTGTAACGTATAACGTATAACGTATAACGTACAGCTTATAACGTACAGCGTATAACGTATAACGTACAACGTATAACGTACAACGTATAACGTACAGCGTATAACGTACATCGTATAACGTACAACGTACAACGTGTAACGTATAACGTATAACGTATAACGTACAGCGTATAACGTACAGCGTACAACGTATACCGTATAAGGTATAACGTATAACGTATAACGTACAGCGTATAAAGTATAACGTACAACGTATAACGTACAACGTATGACGTACAACGTATAACGTTCAACGTATAACGTACAAGGTACAACGTACAACGTGTAACGTATAACGTATAACGTATAACGTATAACGTACAGCGTATAACGTACAGCGTATAACGTACAGCGTATAACGTACAGCGTATAACGTATAACGTATAACGTATAACGTATAACGTATAACGTATATCGTATAACGTATAACTTATAACGTATAACGTACAACGTATAACGTACAACGTATAACGTATAACGTATAACGTATAACGTACAACGTATAACGTACAACGTATAACGTACAACGTATAACGTACAACGTATAACGTACAACGTACAGCGTATAACGTACAGCGTATAACGTACAGCGTATAACGTATAACGTATAACGTATAACGTATATCGTATAACGTATAACTTATAACGTATAACGTAAACGTATAACGTACAACGTATAACGTATAACGTTCAACGTACAACGTGTATCGTATAACGTATAACGTATAACGTACAGCGTATAACGTATAACGTATAACGTACAACGTATAACGTATAACGTATAACGTATAACGTACAGCGTATAACGTATAACGTACAACGTATAACGTACAACGTATAACGTACAACGTATAACGTACAACGTATAACATACAACGTACAACGTACAACGTGTAACGAATAACGTATAACGTATAACGTATAACGTACAGCATAGAACGTACAGCGTATAACGTATAACGTATAACGTATAACGTATAACGTATAACGTATAACGTATAACGTATAACGTATAACGTATAACGTATAACGTATAACGTATAACGTATAACGTATAACGTATAACGTATAACGTATAACGTATAACGTATAACGTATAACGTATAACGTATAACGTATAACGTATAACGTATAACGTATAACGTATAACGTATAACGTATAACGTATAACGTACAGCGTATAACGTATAACGTACAACGTATAACGTACAACGTATAATGTACAACGTATAACGTACGACGTACAACGTATAACGTACAACGTACAGCGTATAACGTACAGCGTATAACGTACAGCGTATAACGTACAGCGTATAACGTATAACGTACAACGTATAACGTACAACGTATAACGTACAGCGTATAACGTACAGCGTATAACGTACAACGTACAACGTGTAACGTATAACGTATAACGTATAACGTACAGCGTATAACGTACAGCGTACAACGTATACCGTATAAGGTATAACGTATAACGTATAACGTACAGCGTATAAAGTATAACGTACAACGTATAACGTACAACGTATGACGTACAACGTATAACGTTCAACGTATAACGTACAAGGTACAACGTACAACGTGTAACGTATAACGTATAACGTATAACGTATAACGTACAGCGTATAACGTACAGCTTATAACGTACAGCGTATAACGTACAGCGTATAACGTATAACGTACAACGTATAACGTACAACGTATAACGTACAGCGTATAACGTACATCGTATAACGTACAACGTACAACGTGTAACGTATAACGTATAACGTATAACGTACAGCGTATAACGTACAGCGTACAACGTATACCGTATAAGGTATAACGTATAACGTATAACGTACAGCGTATAAAGTATAACGTACAACGTATAACGTACAACGTATGACGTACAACGTATAACGTTCAACGTATAACGTACAAGGTACAACGTACAACGTGTAACGTATAACGTATAACGTATAACGTATAACGTACAGCGTATAACGTACAGCGTATAACGTACAGCGTATAACGTACAGCGTATAACGTACAGCGTATAACGTACAGCGTATAACGTACAGCGTATAACGTATAACGTACAACGTATAACGTACAACGTATAATGTACAACGTATAACGTACGACGTACAACGTGTAACTTATAATGTATAACGTATAACGTACAGCGTATAACGTACAGCGTATAACGTACAGCGTATAACGTATAACGTATAACGTATAACGTATAACGTATAACGTATAACGTATAACGTATAACGTATAACGTATAACGTATAACGTATAACGTATAACGTACAACGTATAACGTACAACGTATAACGTACAACGTATAACGTATAACGTACAACGTATAACGTACAACGTACAACGTGTAACGTGTAACGTATAACGTATAACGTATGATGTACAGCGTATAACGTAAAGCGTATAACGTACAGCGTATAACGTATAACGTACAACGTATAACGTACAACGTACAGCGTATAACGTACAGCGTATAACGTACAGCGTATAACGTATAACGTATAACGTATAACGTATATCGTATAACGTATAACGTATAACGTATAACGTATAACGTATAACGTATAACGTATAACGTATAACGTATAACGTATAACGTATAACGTATAACGTATAACGTATAACGTATAACGTATAACGTATAACGTATAACGTATAACGTATAACGTATAACGTATAACGTATAACGTATAACGTATAACGTATAACGTATAACGTATAACGTATAACGTATAACGTATAACGTATAACGTATAACGTATAACGTATAACGTATAACGTATAACGTATAACGTATAACGTATAACGTATAACGTATAACGTATAACGTATAACGTATAACGTATAACGTATAACGTATAACGTATAACGTATAACGTATAACGTATAACGTATAACGTATAACGTATAACGTATAACGTATAACGTATAACGTATAACGTATAACGTATAACGTATAACGTATAACGTACAACGTATAACGTACAACGTATAACGTACAGCGTATAACGTATAACGTATAACGTATAACGTATAACGTTTAAGGTATAACGTATAACGTATAACGTATAACGTATAACGTATAACGTATAACGTACAGCGTATAACGTATAACGTACAACGTATAACGTACAACGTATAACGTACAACGTATAACGTACAACGTATAACGAACAACGTACAGCGTATAACGTACAGCGTATAACGTACAGCGTATAACGTATAACGTATAACGTATATCGTATAACGTATAACTTATAACGTATAACGTAAACGTATAACGTACAACGTATAACGTATAACGTACAACGTATAACGTACAACGTATAACGTACAGCGTATAACGTATAACGTATAACGTATAACGTATAACGTTTAAGGTATAACGTATAACGTATAACGTATAACGTATAACGTATAACGTATAACGTACAGCGTATAACGTATAACGTACAACGTATAACGTACAACGTATAACGTACAACGTATAACATACAACGTACAACGTACAACGTGTAACGAATAACGTATAACGTATAACGTACAGCATAGAACGTACAGCGTATAACGTATAACGTATAACGTATAACGTATAATGTATAACGTATAACGTATAACGTATAACGTATAACGTATAACGTATAACGTATAACGTCTAACGTATAACGTATAACGTATAACGTATAACGTATAACGTATAACGTATAACGTATAACGTATAACGTATAACGTATAACGTATAACGTATAACGTATAACGTACAGCGTATAAAGTATAACGTACAACGTATAACGTACAACGTATGACGTACAACGTATAACGTTCAACGTATAACGTACAAGGTACAACGTACAACGTGTAACGTATAACGTATAACGTATAACGTATAACGTACAGCGTATAACGTACAGCGTATAACGTACAGCGTATAACGTACAGCGTATAACGTATAACGTATAACGTATAACGTATAACGTATAACGTATATCGTATAACGTATAACTTATAACGTATAACGTACAACGTATAACGTACAACGTATAACGTATAACGTATAACGTATAACGTACAACGTATAACGTACAACGTATAACGTACAACGTATAACGTACAACGTATAACGTACAACGTACAGCGTATAACGTACAGCGTATAACGTACAGCGTATAACGTATAACGTATAACGTATAACGTATATCGTATAACGTATAACTTATAACGTATAACGTAAACGTATAACGTACAACGTATAACGTATAACGTTCAACGTACAACGTGTATCGTATAACGTATAACGTATAACGTACAGCGTATAACGTATAACGTATAACGTACAACGTATAACGTATAACGTATAACGTATAACGTACAGCGTATAACGTATAACGTACAACGTATAACGTACAACGTATAACGTACAACGTATAACGTACAACGTATAACATACAACGTACAACGTACAACGTGTAACGAATAACGTATAACGTATAACGTATAACGTACAGCATAGAACGTACAGCGTATAACGTATAACGTATAACGTATAACGTATAACGTATAACGTATAACGTATAACGTATAACGTATAACGTATAACGTATAACGTATAACGTATAACGTATAACGTATAACGTATAACGTATAACGTATAACGTATAACGTATAACGTATAACGTATAACGTATAACGTATAACGTATAACGTATAACGTATAACGTATAACGTATAACGTACAGCGTATAACGTATAACGTACAACGTATAACGTACAACGTATAATGTACAACGTATAACGTACGACGTACAACGTATAACGTACAGCGTATAACGTACAGCGTACAACGTATACCGTATAAGGTATAACGTATAACGTATAACGTACAGCGTATAAAGTATAACGTACAACGTATAACGTACAACGTATGACGTACAACGTATAACGTTCAACGTATAACGTACAAGGTACAACGTACAACGTGTAACGTATAACGTATAACGTATAACGTATAACGTACAGCGTATAACGTACAGCTTATAACGTACAGCGTATAACGTACAGCGTATAACGTATAACGTACAACGTATAACGTACAACGTATAACGTACAGCGTATAACGTACATCGTATAACGTACAACGTACAACGTGTAACGTATAACGTATAACGTATAACGTACAGCGTATAACGTACAGCGTACAACGTATACCGTATAAGGTATAACGTATAACGTATAACGTACAGCGTATAAAGTATAACGTACAACGTATAACGTACAACGTATGACGTACAACGTATAACGTTCAACGTATAACGTACAAGGTACAACGTACAACGTGTAACGTATAACGTATAACGTATAACGTATAACGTACAGCGTATAACGTACAGCGTATAACGTACAGCGTATAACGTACAGCGTATAACGTATAACGTATAACGTATAACGTATAACGTATAACGTATATCGTATAACGTATAACTTATAACGTATAACGTACAACGTATAACGTACAACGTATAACGTATAACGTATAACGTATAACGTACAACGTATAACGTACAACGTATAACGTACAACGTATAACGTACAACGTATAACGTACAACGTACAGCGTATAACGTACAGCGTATAACGTACAGCGTATAACGTATAACGTATAACGTATAACGTATATCGTATAACGTATAACTTATAACGTATAACGTAAACGTATAACGTACAACGTATAACGTATAACGTTCAACGTACAACGTGTATCGTATAACGTATAACGTATAACGTACAGCGTATAACGTATAACGTATAACGTACAACGTATAACGTATAACGTATAACGTATAACGTACAGCGTATAACGTATAACGTACAACGTATAACGTACAACGTATAACGTACAACGTATAACGTACAACGTATAACATACAACGTACAACGTACAACGTGTAACGAATAACGTATAACGTATAACGTATAACGTACAGCATAGAACGTACAGCGTATAATGTACAACGTATAACGTACGACGTACAACGTATAACGTACAACGTACAGCGTATAACGTACAGCGTATAACGTACAGCGTATAACGTACAGCGTATAACGTATAACGTATAACGTATAACGTATAACGTACAGCGTGTAACGTATAACGTATAACGTATAACGTACAGCGTATAACGTACAGCGTACAACGTATACCGTATAAGGTATAACGTATAACGTATAACGTACAGCGTATAAAGTATAACGTACAACGTATAACGTACAACGTATGACGTACAACGTATAACGTTCAACGTATAACGTACAGCGTATAACGTACAGCGTATAACGTACAGCGTATAACGTATAACGTATAACGTATATCGTATAACGTATAACGTATAACGTATAACGTATAACGTACAGCGTATAACGTACAGCGTATAACGTACAGCGTATAACGTACAGCGTATAACGTATAACGTATAACGTATATCGTATAACGTATAACTTATAACGTATAACGTACAACGTATAACGTACAACGTATAACGTACAGCGTATAACGTATAGCGTATAACGTACAACGTACAACGTGTAACGTATAACGTATAACGTATAACGTACAGTGTATAACGTACAGCGTACAACGTATACCGTATAAGGTATAACGTATAACGTATAACGTACAGCGTATAAAGTATAACGTACAACGTATAACGTACAACGTATGACGTACAGCGTATAACGTATAACGTATAACGTATAACGTATAACGTATATCGTATAACGTATAACGTATAACGTATAACGTATAACGTATAACGTATAACGTATAACGTACAGCGTATAACGTATAACGTACAACGTATAACGTACAACGTATAATGGACAACGTATAACGTACGACGTACAACGTATAACGTACAACGTACAACGTGTAACGTGTAACGTATAACGTATAACGTATAACGTACAGCGTATAACGTACAGCGTATAACGTACAGCGTATAACGTAGAACGTACAACGTACGACGTACAACGTGTAACGTATAATGTATAACGTATAACGTACAGCGTATAACGTACAACGTATAACGTACAGCGTATAACGTATACCCTATAAGGTATAACGTATAACGTATAACGTATAACGTATAACGTATAACGTATAACGTACAGCGTATAACGTACAGCGTATAACGTATAACGTATAACGTATAACGTATATTGTATAACGTATAACTTATAACGTATAACGTACAACGTATAACGTACAACGTATAACGTATAACGTATAACGTACAGCGTATAACGTACAGCTTATAACGTATAACGTATAACGTATAACGTATAACGTATAACGTATAACGTATAACGTATAACGTATAACGTATAACGTATAACGTATAACGTATAACGTACAACGTATAACGTATAACGTAAACGTATAACGTACAACGTATAACGTATAACGTTCAACGTACAACGTGTATCGTATAACGTATAACGTATAACGTACAGCGTATAACGTATAACGTATAACGTACAACGTATAACGTATAACGTATAACGTATAACGTACAGCGTATAACGTATAACGTACAACGTATAACGTACAACGTATAACGTACAACGTATAACGTACAACGTATAACATACAACGTACAACGTACAACGTGTAACGAATAACGTATAACGTATAACGTATAACGTACAGCATAGAACGTACAGCGTATAACGTACAACGTATAACGTATAACGTATAACGTATAACGTATAACGTATAACGTATAACGTATAACGTATAACGTATAACGTATAACGTATAACGTATAACGTATAACGTATAACGTATAACGTATAACGTATAACGTACAGCGCATAACGTATAACGTACAACGTATAACGTACAACGTATAATGTACAACGTATAACGTACGACGTACAACGTATAACGTACAACGTACAGCGTATAACGTACAGCGTATAACGTACAGCGTATAACGTACAGCGTATAACGTATAACGTACAACGTATAACGTACAACGTATAACGTACAGCGTATAACGTACAGCGTATAACGTACAACGTACAACGTGTAACGTATAACGTATAACGTATAACGTACAGCGTATAACGTACAGCGTACAACGTATACCGTATAAGGTATAACGTATAACGTATAACGTACAGCGTATAAAGTATAACGTACAACGTATAACGTACAACGTATGACGTACAACGTATAACGTTCAACGTATAACGTACAGCGTATAACGTACAGCGTATAACGTACAGCGTATAACGTATAACGTATAACGTATATCGTATAACGTATAACGTATAACGTATAACGTATAACGTACAGCGTATAACGTACAGCGTATAACGTACAGCGTATAACGTACAGCGTATAACGTATAACGTATAACGTATATCGTATAACGTATAACTTATAACGTATAACGTACAACGTATAACGTACAACGTATAACGTACAGCGTATAACGTACAGCGTATAACGTACAACGTACAACGTGTAACGTATAACGTATAACGTATAACGTACAGTGTATAACGTACAGCGTACAACGTATACCGTATAAGGTATAACGTATAACGTATAACGTACAGCGTATAAAGTATAACGTACAACGTATAACGTACAACGTATGACGTACAGCGTATAACGTATAACGTATAACGTATAACGTATAACGTATATCGTATAACGTATAACGTATAACGTATAACGTATAACGTATAACGTATAACGTATAACGTACAGCGTATAACGTATAACGTACAACGTATAACGTACAACGTATAATGGACAACGTATAACGTACGACGTACAACGTATAACGTACAACGTACAACGTGTAACGTGTAACGTATAACGTATAACGTATAACGTACAGCGTATAACGTACAGCGTATAACGTACAGCGTATAACGTAGAACGTACAACGTACGACGTACAACGTGTAACGTATAATGTATAACGTATAACGTACAGCGTATAACGTACAACGTATAACGTACAGCGTATAACGTATACCCTATAAGGTATAACGTATAACGTATAACGTATAACGTATAACGTATAACGTATAACGTACAGCGTATAACGTACAGCGTATAACGTATAACGTATAACGTATAACGTATATTGTATAACGTATAACTTATAACGTATAACGTACAACGTATAACGTACAACGTATAACGTATAACGTATAACGTACAGCGTATAACGTACAGCTTATAACGTATAACGTATAACGTATAACGTATAACGTATAACGTATAACGTATAACGTATAACGTATAACGTATAACGTATAACGTATAACGTACAACGTATAACGTACAACGTATAACGTATAACGTACAACGTAGAACGTACAACGTACAACGTGTAACGTATAACGTATAACGTATAACGTACAGCGTATAACGTACAGCGTATAACGTACAACGTATAACGTACAACGTATAACGTACAACGTACAACGTACAACGTGTAACGTATAACGTATAACGTATAACGTACAGCGTATAACGTACAGCGTATAACGTGCAGCGTATAACGTATAACGTACAACGTATAACGTACAACGTATAATGTACAGCGTATAACGTATAACGTATAACGTATAACGTATAACGTATAACGTATAACGTATAACGTATAACGTATAACGTATAACGTATAACGTATAACGTATAACGTATAACGTATAACGTACAACGTATAACGTACAACGTATAACGTACAACGTATAACGTATAACGTACAACGTATAACGTACAACGTATAACGTACAACGTACAGCGTATAACGTACAGCGTATAACGTACAGCGTATAACGTATAACGTATAACGTATAACGAATATCGTATAACGTATAACGTATAATGTACAGCGTATAACGTATAACGTATAACGTATAACGTATAACGTATAACGTATAACGTATAACGTATAACGTATAACGTATAACGTATAACGTATAACGTATAACGTATAACGTATAACGTATAACGTATAACGTATAACGTATAACGTATAACGTATAACGTATAACGTATAACGTATAACGTATAACGTACAACGTATAACGTACAACGTATAACGTACAACGTATAACGTATAACGTACAACGTATAACGTACAACGTATAACGTACAACGTACAGCGTATAACGTACAGCGTATAACGTACAGCGTATAACGTATAACGTATAACGTATAACGAATATCGTATAACGTATAACTTATAACGAACAACGTACAACGTATAACGTACAACGAATAACGTATAACGTTCAACGTACGACGTGTAACGTATAACGTATAACGTATAACGTACAGCGTATAACGTATAACGTATAATGTACAACGTATAACGTATAACGTATAACGTATAACGTACAGCGTATAACGTATAACGTACAACGTATAACGTACAACGTATAACGTACAACGTATAACATACAACGTATAACATACAACGTACAACGTACAACGTGTAACGAATAACGTATAACGTATAACGTACAGCATATAACGTACAGCGTATAACGTATAACGTATAACGTATAACGTATAACGTATAACGTATAACGTATAACGTACAACGTATAACGTACAACGTATAACGTATAACGTATAACGTACAGCGTATAACGTACAGCTTATAACGTATAACGTATAACGTATAACGTATAACGTATAACGTATAACGTATAACGTATAACGTATAACGTATAACGTATAACGTATAACGTACAACGTATAACGTACAACGTATAACGTATAACGTACAACGTATAACGTACAACGTACAACGTGTAACGTATAACGTATAACGTATAACGTACAGCGTATAACGTACAGCGTATAACGTACAACGTATAACGTACAACGTATAACGTACAACGTACAACGTACAACGTGTAACGTATAACGTATAACGTATAACGTACAGCGTATAACGTACATCGTATAACGTGCAGCGTATAACGTATAACGTACAACGTATAACGTACAACGTATAATGTACAGCGTATAACGTATAACGTATAACGTATAACGTATAACGTATAACGTATAACGTATAACGTATAACGTATAACGTATAACGTATAACGTATAACGTACAACGTATAACGTACAACGTATAACGTACAACGTATAACGTATATCGTATAACGTATAACTTATAACGAACAACGTATAACGTACAACGTTTAACGTACAACGTATAACGTATAACGTTCAACGTACAACGTGTACCGTATAACGTATAACGTATAACGTATAACGTATAACGTATAACGTATAACGTATAACGTATAACGTATAACGTATAACGTACAGCGTATAACGTACAACGTATAACGTATAACGTATAACGTAAAGCGTATAACGTACAGCGTATAACGTATAACGTACAACGTATAACGTACAACGTATAACGTACAACGTATAACGTACAACGTGTAACGTATAACGTATAACGTACAGCGTATAACGTACAGCGTATAACGTACAACGTATAACGTACAACGTATAACGTATAACGTATAACGTACAGCGTATAACGTATAACGTATAACGTATAACGTACAGCGTATAACGTACAGCGTATAACGTACAGCGTATAACGTACAGCGTATAACGTATAACGTACAACGTATAACGTACAGCGTATAACGTACAGCATATAACGTACAGCGTATAACGTATAACGTATAACGTATAACGTATAACGTATAACGTATAACGTATAACGTATAACGTATAACGTATAACGTATAACGTATAACGTATAACGTATAACGTATAACGTATAACGTATAACGTATAACGTATAACGTATAACGTATAACGTATAACGTATAACGTACAGCGTATAACGTATAACGTACAACGTATAACGTACAACGTATAACGTACAACGTATAACGTATAACGTATAACGTATAACGTATAACGTATAACGTATAACGTATAACGTATAACGTATAACGTATAACGTATAACGTATAACGTATAACGTATAACGTATAACGTATAACGTATAACGTACAACGTATAACGTATAACGTACAACGTATAACGTACAACGTACAACGTGTAACGTATAACGTATAACGTATAACGTACAGCGTATAACGTACAGCGTATAACGTACAACGTATAACGTACAACGTATAACGTACAACGTACAACGTACAACGTGTAACGTATAACGTATAACGTATAACGTATAACGTACAACGTATAACGTACAACGTATAACGTATAACGTATAACGTACAGCGTATAACGTACAGCTTATAACGTATAACGTATAACGTATAACGTATAACGTATAACGTATAACGTATAACGTATAACGTATAACGTATAACGTATAACGTATAACGTATAACGTATAACGTACAACGTATAACGTACAACGTATAACGTATAACGTACAACGTATAACGTACAACGTACAACGTGTAACGTATAACGTATAACGTATAACGTACAGCGTATAACGTACAGCGTATAACGTACAACGTATAACGTACAACGTATAACGTACAACGTACAACGTACAACGTGTAACGTATAACGTATAACGTATAACGTACAGCGTATAACGTACAGCGTATAACGTGCAGCGTATAACGTATAACGTACAACGTATAACGTACAACGTATAATGTACAGCGTATAACGTATAACGTATAACGTATAACGTATAACGTATAACGTATAACGTATAACGTATAACGTACAACGTATAACGTACAACGTATAACGTACAACGTATAACGTATAACGTACAACGTATAACGTACAACGTATAACGTACAACGTACAGCGTATAACGTACAGCGTGTAACGTACAACGTATAACGTACAACGTATAACGTGCAACGTACAACGTACAACGTGTAACGTATAACGTATAACGTATAACGTACAGCGTATAACGTACACGGTATAACGTGCAGCGTATAACGTATAACGTACAACGTATAACGTACAACGTATAATGTACAGCGTATAACGTATAACGTATAACGTATAACGTATAACGTATAACGTATAACGTATAACGTATAACGTATAACGTATAACGTATAACGTATAACGTACAACGTATAACGTACAACGTATAACGTACAACGTATAACGTACAACGTATAACGTATAACGTACAACGTATAACGTACAACGTATAACGTACAACGTACAGCGTATAACGTACAGCGTATAACGTACAGCGTATAACGTATAACGTATAACGTATAACGTATATCGTATAACGTATAGCTTATAACGAACAACGTATAACGTACAACGTTTAACGTACAACGTATAACGTATAACGTTCAACGTACAACGTGTACCGTACAACGTATAACGTATAACGTATAACGTATAACGTACAGCGTATAACGTACAGCGTATAACGTATAACGTATAACGTATAACGTATATCGTATAACGTATAGCTTATAACGAACAACGTATAACGTACAACGTTTAACGTACAACGTATAACGTATAACGTTCAACGTACAACGTGTACCGTATAACGTATAACGTATAACGTATAACGTATAACGTATAACGTATAACGTATAACGTACAGCGTATATCGTATAACGTATAACTTATAACGTATAACGTAAACGTATAACGTACAACGTATAACGTATAACGTACAACGTATAACGTACAACGTATAACATACAACGTACAACGTACAACGTGTAACGAATAACGTATAACGTATAACGTACAGCATAGAACGTACAGCGTATAACGTATAACGTATAACGTATAACGTATAACGTATAACGTATAACGTATAACGTATAACGTATAACGTATAACGTATAACGTATAACGTATAACGTATAACGTATAACGTATAACGTATAACGTATAACGTATAACGTATAACGTATAACGTATAACGTATAACGTATAACGTATAACGTATAACGTATAACGTATAACGTATAACGTATAACGTATAACGTATAACGTATAACGTATAACGTATAACGTATAACGTATAACGTATAACGTATAACGTATAACGTATAACGTATAACGTATAACGTATAACGTATAACGTATAACGTATAACGTATAACGTATAACGTATAACGTACAGCGTATAACGTATAACGTACAACGTATAACGTACAACGTATAATGTACAACGTATAACGTACGACGTACAACGTGTAACTTATAATGTATAACGTATAACGTACAGCGTATAACGTACAGCGTATAACGTACAGCGTATAACGTATAACGTATAACGTATAACGTATAACGTATAACGTATAACGTATAACGTATAACGTATAACGTATAACGTACAACGTATAACGTACAACGTATAACGTACAACGTATAACGTATAACGTACAACGTATAACGTACAACGTACAACGTGTAACGTGTAACGTATAACGTATAACGTATGATGTACAGCGTATAACGTAAAGCGTATAACGTACAGCGTATAACGTATAACGTACAACGTACAGCGTATAACGTACAGCGTATAACGTACAGCGTATAACGTACAGCGTATAACGTATAACGTATAACGTATAACGTATATCGTATAACGTATAACGTATAACGTATAACGTATAACGTATAACGTATAACGTATAACGTATAACGTATAACGTATAACGTATAACGTATAACGTATAACGTATAACGTATAACGTATAACGTATAACGTATAACGTATAACGTATAACGTATATCGTATAACGTATAACTTATAACGAACAACGTATAACGTACAACGTTTAACGTACAACGTATAACGTATAACGTTCAACGTACAACGTGTACCGTATAACGTATAACGTATAACGTATAACGTATAACGTATAACGTATAACGTATAACGTATAACGTACAGCGTATAACGTACAACGTATAACGTATAACGTATAACGTAAAGCGTATAACGTACAGCGTATAACGTATAACGTACAACGTATAACGTACAACGTATAACGTACAACGTACAACGTGTAACGTATAACGTATAACGTACAGCGTATAACGTACAGCGTATAACGTACAACGTATAACGTACAACGTATAACGTATAACGTATAACGTATAACGTATAACGTACAGCGTATAACGTATAACGTACAGCGTATAACGTACAGCGTATAACGTATAACGTATAACGTATAACGTATAACGTATAACGTACAGCGTATAACGTACAGCGTATAACGTACAGTGTATAACGTATAACGTATAACGTATAACGTATAACGTATAACGTATAACGTATAACGTATAACGTATAACGTATAACGTATAACGTACAACGTATAACGTACAACGTATAACGTACAACGTATAACGTACAACGTATAACGTACAACGTATAACGTACAACGTATAACGTACAACGTATAAGGTACAACGTATAACGTACAACGTACAACGTACAACGTGTAACGTGTAACGTATAACGTATAACGTATAACGTACAGCTTATAACGTACAGCGTATAACGTATAACGTACAACGTATAACGTACAACGTATAACGTACAGCGTATAACGTACATCGTATAACGTACAACGTACAACGTGTAACGTATAACGTATAACGTATAACGTACAGCGTATAACGTACAGCGTACAACGTATACCGTATAAGGTATAACGTATAACGTATAACGTACAGCGTATAAAGTATAACGTACAACGTATAACGTACAACGTATGACGTACAACGTATAACGTTCAACGTATAACGTACAAGGTACAACGTACAACGTGTAACGTATAACGTATAACGTATAACGTATAACGTACAGCGTATAACGTACAGCGTATAACGTACAGCGTATAACGTACAGCGTATAACGTATAACGTATAACGTATAACGTATAACGTATAACGTATATCGTATAACGTATAACTTATAACGTATAACGTACAACGTATAACGTACAACGTATAACGTATAACGTATAACGTATAACGTACAACGTATAACGTACAACGTATAACGTACAACGTATAACGTACAACGTATAACGTACAACGTACAGCGTATAACGTACAGCGTATAACGTACAGCGTATAACGTATAACGTATAACGTATAACGTATATCGTATAACGTATAACTTATAACGTATAACGTAAACGTATAACGTACAACGTATAACGTATAACGTTCAACGTACAAAGTGTATCGTATAACGTATAACGTATAACGTACAGCGTATAACGTATAACGTATAACGTACAACGTATAACGTATAACGTATAACGTATAACGTACAGCGTATAACGTATAACGTACAACGTATAACGTACAACGTATAACGTACAACGTATAACGTACAACGTATAACATACAACGTACAACGTACAACGTGTAACGAATAACGTATAACGTATAACGTATAACGTACAGCATAGAACGTACAGCGTATAACGTATAACGTATAACGTATAACGTATAACGTATAACGTATAACGTATAACGTATAACGTATAACGTATAACGTATAACGTATAACGTATAACGTATAACGTATAACGTATAACGTATAACGTATAACGTATAACGTATAACGTATAACGTATAACGTATAACGTATAACGTATAACGTACAGCGTATAACGTATAACGTACAACGTATAACGTACAACGTATAATGTACAACGTATAACGTACGACGTACAACGTATAACGTACAACGTACAGCGTATAACGTACAGCGTATAACGTACAGCGTATAACGTACAGCGTATAACGTATAACGTACAACGTATAACGTACAACGTATAACGTACAGCGTATAACGTACAGCGTATAACGTACAACGTACAACGTGTAACGTATAACGTATAACGTATAACGTACAGCGTATAACGTACAGCGTACAACGTATACCGTATAAGGTATAACGTATAACGTATAACGTACAGCGTATAAAGTATAACGTACAACGTATAACGTACAACGTATGACGTACAACGTATAACGTTCAACGTATAACGTACAAGGTACAACGTACAACGTGTAACGTATAACGTATAACGTATAACGTATAACGTACAGCGTATAACGTACAGCTTATAACGTACAGCGTATAACGTACAGCGTATAACGTATAACGTACAACGTATAACGTACAACGTATAACGTACAGCGTATAACGTACATCGTATAACGTACAACGTACAACGTGTAACGTATAACGTATAACGTATAACGTACAGCGTATAACGTACAGCGTACAACGTATACCGTATAAGGTATAACGTATAACGTATAACGTACAGCGTATAAAGTATAACGTACAACGTATAACGTACAACGTATGACGTACAACGTATAACGTTCAACGTATAACGTACAAGGTACAACGTACAACGTGTAACGTACAGCGTATAACGTATACCCTATAAGGTATAACGTATAACGTATAACGTATAACGTATAACGTATAACGTATAACGTACAGCGTATAACGTACAGCGTATAACGTATAACGTATAACGTATAACGTATATTGTATAACGTATAACTTATAACGTATAACGTACAACGTATAACGTACAACGTATAACGTATAACGTATAACGTACAGCGTATAACGTACAGCTTATAACGTATAACGTATAACGTATAACGTATAACGTATAACGTATAACGTATAACGTATAACGTATAACGTATAACGTATAACGTATAACGTACAACGTATAACGTACAACGTATAACGTATAACGTACAACGTAGAACGTACAACGTACAACGTGTAACGTATAACGTATAACGTATAACGTACAGCGTATAACGTACAGCGTATAACGTATAACGTATAACGTACAACGTATAACGTACAACGTATAACGTACAACGTATAACGTATAACGTACAACGTATAACGTACAACGTACAACGTGTAACGTGTAACGTATAACGTATAACGTATGATGTACAGCGTATAACGTAAAGCGTATAACGTACAGCGTATAACGTATAACGTACAACGTATAACGTACAACGTACAGCGTATAACGTACAGCGTATAACGTACAGCGTATAACGTATAACGTATAACGTATAACGTATATCGTATAACGTATAACGTATAACGTATAACGTATAACGTATAACGTATAACGTATAACGTATAACGTATAACGTATAACGTATAACGTATAACGTATAACGTATAACGTATAACGTATAACGTATAACGTATAACGTATAACGTAAAGCGTATAACGTACAGCGTATAACGTATAACGTACAACGTATAACGTACAACGTATAACGTACAACGTACAACGTGTAACGTATAACGTATAACGTACAGCGTATAACGTACAGCGTATAACGTACAACGTATAACGTACAACGTATAACGTATAACGTATAACGTATAACGTATAACGTACAGCGTATAACGTATAACGTACAGCGTATAACGTACAGCGTATAACGTATAACGTATAACGTATAACGTATAACGTATAACGTACAGCGTATAACGTACAGCGTATAACGTACAGTGTATAACGTATAACGTATAACGTATAACGTATAACGTATAACGTATAACGTATAACGTATAACGTATAACGTATAACGTATAACGTACAACGTATAACGTACAACGTATAACGTACAACGTATAACGTACAACGTATAACGTACAACGTATAACGTACAACGTATAACGTACAACGTATAAGGTACAACGTATAACGTACAACGTACAACGTACAACGTGTAACGTGTAACGTATAACGTATAACGTATAACGTACAGCTTATAACGTACAGCGTATAACGTATAACGTACAACGTATAACGTACAACGTATAACGTACAGCGTATAACGTACATCGTATAACGTACAACGTACAACGTTTAACGTATAACGTATAACGTATAACGTACAGCGTATAACGTACAGCGTACAACGTATACCGTATAAGGTATAACGTATAACGTATAACGTACAGCGTATAAAGTATAACGTACAACGTATAACGTACAACGTATGACGTACAACGTATAACGTTCAACGTATAACGTACAAGGTACAACGTACAACGTGTAACGTATAACGTATAACGTATAACGTATAACGTACAGCGTATAACGTACAGCGTATAACGTACAGCGTATAACGTACAGCGTATAACGTATAACGTATAACGTATAACGTATAACGTATAACGTATAACGTATATCGTATAACGTATAACTTATAACGTATAACGTACAACGTATAACGTACAACGTATAACGTATAACGTATAACGTATAACGTACAACGTATAACGTACAACGTATAACGTACAACGTATAACGTACAACGTATAACGTACAACGTACAGCGTATAACGTACAGCGTATAACGTACAGCGTATAACGTATAACGTATAACGTATAACGTATATCGTATAACGTATAACTTATAACGTATAACGTAAACGTATAACGTACAACGTATAACGTATAACGTTCAACGTACAAAGTGTATCGTATAACGTATAACGTATAACGTACAGCGTATAACGTATAACGTATAACGTACAACGTATAACGTATAACGTATAACGTATAACGTACAGCGTATAACGTATAACGTACAACGTATAACGTACAACGTATAACGTACAACGTATAACGTACAACGTATAACATACAACGTACAACGTACAACGTGTAACGAATAACGTATAACGTATAACGTATAACGTACAGCATAGAACGTACAGCGTATAACGTATAACGTATAACGTATAACGTATAACGTATAACGTATAACGTATAACGTATAACGTATAACGTATAACGTATAACGTATAACGTATAACGTATAACGTATAACGTATAACGTATAACGTATAACGTATAACGTATAACGTATAACGTATAACGTATAACGTATAACGTATAACGTATAACGTACAGCGTATAACGTATAACGTACAACGTATAACGTACAACGTATAATGTACAACGTATAACGTACGACGTACAACGTATAACGTACAACGTACAGCGTATAACGTACAGCGTATAACGTACAGCGTATAACGTACAGCGTATAACGTATAACGTACAACGTATAACGTACAACGTATAACGTACAGCGTATAACGTACAGCGTATAACGTACAACGTACAACGTGTAACGTATAACGTATAACGTATAACGTACAGCGTATAACGTACAGCGTACAACGTATACCGTATAAGGTATAACGTATAACGTATAACGTACAGCGTATAAAGTATAACGTACAACGTATAACGTACAACGTATGACGTACAACGTATAACGTTCAACGTATAACGTACAAGGTACAACGTACAACGTGTAACGTATAACGTATAACGTATAACGTATAACGTACAGCGTATAACGTACAGCTTATAACGTACAGCGTATAACGTACAGCGTATAACGTATAACGTACAACGTATAACGTACAACGTATAACGTACAGCGTATAACGTACATCGTATAACGTACAACGTACAACGTGTAACGTATAACGTATAACGTATAACGTACAGCGTATAACGTACAGCGTACAACGTATACCGTATAAGGTATAACGTATAACGTATAACGTACAGCGTATAAAGTATAACGTACAACGTATAACGTACAACGTATGACGTACAACGTATAACGTTCAACGTATAACGTACAAGGTACAACGTACAACGTGTAACGTACAGCGTATAACGTATACCCTATAAGGTATAACGTATAACGTATAACGTATAACGTATAACGTATAACGTATAACGTACAGCGTATAACGTACAGCGTATAACGTATAACGTATAACGTATAACGTATATTGTATAACGTATAACTTATAACGTATAACGTACAACGTATAACGTACAACGTATAACGTATAACGTATAACGTACAGCGTATAACGTACAGCTTATAACGTATAACGTATAACGTATAACGTATAACGTATAACGTATAACGTATAACGTATAACGTATAACGTATAACGTATAACGTATAACGTACAACGTATAACGTACAACGTATAACGTATAACGTACAACGTAGAACGTACAACGTACAACGTGTAACGTATAACGTATAACGTATAACGTACAGCGTATAACGTACAGCGTATAACGTATAACGTATAACGTACAACGTATAACGTACAACGTATAACGTACAACGTATAACGTATAACGTACAACGTATAACGTACAACGTACAACGTGTAACGTGTAACGTATAACGTATAACGTATGATGTACAGCGTATAACGTAAAGCGTATAACGTACAGCGTATAACGTATAACGTACAACGTATAACGTACAACGTACAGCGTATAACGTACAGCGTATAACGTACAGCGTATAACGTATAACGTATAACGTATAACGTATATCGTATAACGTATAACGTATAACGTATAACGTATAACGTATAACGTATAACGTATAACGTATAACGTATAACGTATAACGTATAACGTATAACGTATAACGTATAACGTATAACGTATAACGTATAACGTATAACGTATAACGTATATCGTATAACGTATAACTTATAACGAACAACGTATAACGTACAACGTTTAACGTACAACGTATAACGTATAACGTTCAACGTACAACGTGTACCGTATAACGTATAACGTATAACGTATAACGTATAACGTATAACGTATAACGTACAGCGTATAACGTACAACGTATAACGTATAACGTATAACGTAAAGCGTATAACGTACAGCGTATAACGTATAACGTACAACGTATAACGTACAACGTATAACGTACAACGTACAACGTGTAACGTATAACGTATAACGTACAGCGTATAACGTACAGCGTATAACGTACAACGTATAACGTACAACGTATAACGTATAACGTATAACGTATAACGTATAACGTACAGCGTATAACGTATAACGTACAGCGTATAACGTACAGCGTATAACGTACAACGTATAACGTACAACGTATAACGAACAACGTACAGCGTATAACGTACAGCGTATAACGTACAGCGTATAACGTATAACGTATAACGTATATCGTATAACGTATAACTTATAACGTATAACGTAAACGTATAACGTACAACGTATAACGTATAACGTACAACGTATAACGTACAACGTATAACGTACAGCGTATAACGTATAACGTATAACGTATAACGTATAACGTTTAAGGTATAACGTATAACGTATAACGTATAACGTATAACGTATAACGTATAACGTACAGCGTATAACGTATAACGTACAACGTATAACGTACAACGTATAACGTACAACGTATAACATACAACGTACAACGTACAACGTGTAACGAATAACGTATAACGTATAACGTACAGCATAGAACGTACAGCGTATAACGTATAACGTATAACGTATAACGTATAACGTATAACGTATAACGTATAACGTATAACGTATAACGTATAACGTATAACGTCTAACGTATAACGTATAACGTATAACGTATAACGTATAACGTATAACGTATAACGTATAACGTATAACGTATAACGTATAACGTATAACGTATAACGTATAACGTATAACGTACAGCGTATAACGTATAACGTACAACGTATAACGTACAACGTATAATGTACAACGTATAACGTACGACGTACAACGTGTAACTTATAATGTATAACGTATAACGTACAGCGTATAACGTACAGCGTATAACGTACAGCGTATAACGTATAACGTATAACGTATAACGTATAACGTATAACGTATAACGTATAACGTATAACGTATAACGTATAACGTATAACGTATAACGTACAACGTATAACGTACAACGTATAACGTACAACGTATAACGTATAACGTACAACGTATAACGTACAACGTACAACGTGTAACGTGTAACGTATAACGTATAACGTATGATGTACAGCGTATAACGTAAAGCGTATAACGTACAGCGTATAACGTATAACGTACAACGTATAACGTACAACGTACAGCGTATAACGTACAGCGTATAACGTACAGCGTATAACGTATAACGTATAACGTATAACGTATATCGTATAACGTATAACGTATAACGTATAACGTATAACGTATAACGTATAACGTATAACGTATAACGTATAACGTATAACGTATAACGTATAACGTATAACGTATAACGTATAACGTATAACGTATAACGTATAACGTATAACGTATAACGTATAACGTATAACGTATAACGTATAACGTATAACGTATAACGTATAACGTATAACGTATAACGTATAACGTATAACGTATAACGTATAACGTATAACGTATAACGTATAACGTATAACGTATAACGTATAACGTATAACGTATAACGTATAACGTATAACGTATAACGTATAACGTATAACGTATAACGTATAACGTATAACGTATAACGTATAACGTATAACGTATAACGTATAACGTATAACGTATAACGTATAACGTATAACGTATAACGTACAACGTATAACGTACAACGTATAACGTACAGCGTATAACGTATAACGTATAACGTATAACGTATAACGTTTAAGGTATAACGTATAACGTATAACGTATAACGTATAACGTATAACGTATAACGTATAACGTACAGCGTATAACGTATAACGTACAACGTATAACGTACAACGTATAACGTACAACGTATAACGTACAACGTATAACGAACAACGTACAGCGTATAACGTACAGCGTATAACGTACAGCGTATAACGTATAACGTTTAAGGTATAACGTATAACGTATAACGTATAACGTATAACGTATAACGTATAACGTACAGCGTATAACGTATAACGTACAACGTATAACGTACAACGTATAACGTACAACGTATAACATACAACGTACAACGTACAACGTGTAACGAATAACGTATAACGTATAACGTACAGCATAGAACGTACAGCGTATAACGTATAACGTATAACGTATAACGTATAACGTATAACGTATAACGTATAACGTATAACGTATAACGTATAACGTATAACGTATAACGTCTAACGTATAACGTATAACGTATAACGTATAACGTATAACGTATAACGTATAACGTATAACGTATAACGTATAACGTATAACGTATAACGTATAACGTATAACGTATAACGTACAGCGTATAACGTATAACGTACAACGTATAACGTACAACGTATAATGTACAACGTATAACGTACGACGTACAACGTGTAACTTATAATGTATAACGTATAACGTACAGCGTATAACGTACAGCGTATAACGTACAGCGTATAACGTATAACGTATAACGTATAACGTATAACGTATAACGTATAACGTACAGCGTATAACGTACAGCGTACAACGTATACCGTATAAGGTATAACGTATAACGTATAACGTACAGCGTATAAAGTATAACGTACAACGTATAACGTACAACGTATGACGTACAACGTATAACGTTCAACGTATAACGTACAAGGTACAACGTACAACGTGTAACGTACAGCGTATAACGTATACCCTATAAGGTATAACGTATAACGTATAACGTATAACGTATAACGTATAACGTATAACGTACAGCGTATAACGTACAGCGTATAACGTATAACGTATAACGTACAACGTATAACGTACAACGTATAACGTACAACGTATAACGTACAACGTATAACGTACAACGTATAACGTACAACGTATAAGGTACAACGTATAACGTACAACGTACAACGTACAACGTGTAACGTGTAACGTATAACGTATAACGTATAACGTACAGCTTATAACGTACAGCGTATAACGTATAACGTACAACGTATAACGTACAACGTATAACGTACAGCGTATAACGTACATCGTATAACGTACAACGTACAACGTGTAACGTATAACGTATAACGTATAACGTACAGCGTATAACGTACAGCGTACAACGTATACCGTATAAGGTATAACGTATAACGTATAACGTACAGCGTATAAAGTATAACGTACAACGTATAACGTACAACGTATGACGTACAACGTATAACGTTCAACGTATAACGTACAAGGTACAACGTACAACGTGTAACGTATAACGTATAACGTATAACGTATAACGTACAGCGTATAACGTACAGCGTATAACGTACAGCGTATAACGTACAGCGTATAACGTATAACGTATAACGTATAACGTATAACGTATAACGTATAACGTATATCGTATAACGTATAACTTATAACGTATAACGTACAACGTATAACGTACAACGTATAACGTATAACGTATAACGTATAACGTACAACGTATAACGTACAACGTATAACGTACAACGTATAACGTACAACGTATAACGTACAACGTACAGCGTATAACGTACAGCGTATAACGTACAGCGTATAACGTATAACGTATAACGTATAACGTATATCGTATAACGTATAACTTATAACGTATAACGTAAACGTATAACGTACAACGTATAACGTATAACGTTCAACGTACAAAGTGTATCGTATAACGTATAACGTACAGCGTATAACGTACAGCGTATAACGTACAGCGTATAACGTATAACGTATAACGTATAACGTATAACGTATAACGTATAACGTATAACGTACAGCGTATAACGTACAGCGTATAACGTACAGTGTATAACGTATAACGTATAACGTATAACGTATAACGTATAACGTATAACGTATAACGTATAACGTATAACGTATAACGTATAACGTACAACGTATAACGTACAACGTATAACGTACAACGTATAACGTACAACGTATAACGTACAACGTATAACGTACAACGTATAACGTACAACGTATAAGGTACAACGTATAACGTACAACGTACAACGTACAACGTGTAACGTGTAACGTATAACGTATAACGTATAACGTACAGCTTATAACGTACAGCGTATAACGTATAACGTACAACGTATAACGTACAACGTATAACGTACAGCGTATAACGTACATCGTATAACGTACAACGTACAACGTGTAACGTATAACGTATAACGTATAACGTACAGCGTATAACGTACAGCGTACAACGTATACCGTATAAGGTATAACGTATAACGTATAACGTACAGCGTATAAAGTATAACGTACAACGTATAACGTACAACGTATGACGTACAACGTATAACGTTCAACGTATAACGTACAAGGTACAACGTACAACGTGTAACGTATAACGTATAACGTATAACGTATAACGTACAGCGTATAACGTACAGCGTATAACGTACAGCGTATAACGTACAGCGTATAACGTATAACGTATAACGTATAACGTATAACGTATAACGTATATCGTATAACGTATAACTTATAACGTATAACGTACAACGTATAACGTACAACGTATAACGTATAACGTATAACGTATAACGTACAACGTATAACGTACAACGTATAACGTACAACGTATAACGTACAACGTATAACGTACAACGTACAGCGTATAACGTACAGCGTATAACGTACAGCGTATAACGTATAACGTATAACGTATAACGTATATCGTATAACGTATAACTTATAACGTATAACGTAAACGTATAACGTACAACGTATAACGTATAACGTTCAACGTACAACGTGTATCGTATAACGTATAACGTATAACGTACAGCGTATAACGTATAACGTATAACGTACAACGTATAACGTATAACGTATAACGTATAACGTACAGCGTATAACGTATAACGTACAACGTATAACGTACAACGTATAACGTACAACGTATAACGTACAACGTATAACATACAACGTACAACGTACAACGTGTAACGAATAACGTATAACGTATAACGTATAACGTACAGCATAGAACGTACAGCGTATAACGTATAACGTATAACGTATAACGTATAACGTATAACGTATAACGTATAACGTATAACGTATAACGTATAACGTATAACGTATAACGTATAACGTATAACGTATAACGTATAACGTATAACGTATAACGTATAACGTATAACGTATAACGTATAACGTATAACGTATAACGTATAACGTATAACGTATAACGTATAACGTATAACGTATAACGTATAACGTATAACGTATAACGTATAACGTACAGCGTATAACGTATAACGTACAACGTATAACGTACAACGTATAATGTACAACGTATAACGTACGACGTACAACGTATAACGTACAACGTACAGCGTATAACGTACAGCGTATAACGTACAGCGTATAACGTACAGCGTATAACGTATAACGTACAACGTATAACGTACAACGTATAACGTACAGCGTATAACGTACAGCGTATAACGTACAACGTACAACGTGTAACGTATAACGTATAACGTATAACGTACAGCGTATAACGTACAGCGTACAACGTATACCGTATAAGGTATAACGTATAACGTATAACGTACAGCGTATAAAGTATAACGTACAACGTATAACGTACAACGTATGACGTACAACGTATAACGTTCAACGTATAACGTACAAGGTACAACGTACAACGTGTAACGTATAACGTATAACGTATAACGTATAACGTACAGCGTATAACGTACAGCTTATAACGTACAGCGTATAACGTACAGCGTATAACGTATAACGTACAACGTATAACGTACAACGTATAACGTACAACGTATAACGTACAGCGTATAACGTACATCGTATAACGTACAACGTACAACGTGTAACGTATAACGTATAACGTATAACGTACAGCGTATAACGTACAGCGTACAACGTATACCGTATAAGGTATAACGTATAACGTATAACGTACAGCGTATAAAGTATAACGTACAACGTATAACGTACAACGTATATCGTATAACGTATAACTTATAACGTATAACGTAAACGTATAACGTACAACGTATAACGTATAACGTACAACGTATAACGTACAACGTATAACGTACAGCGTATAACGTATAACGTATAACGTATAACGTATAACGTTTAAGGTATAACGTATAACGTATAACGTATAACGTATAACGTATAACGTATAACGTACAGCGTATAACGTATAACGTACAACGTATAACGTACAACGTATAACGTACAACGTATAACATACAACGTACAACGTACAACGTGTAACGAATAACGTATAACGTATAACGTACAGCATAGAACGTACAGCGTATAACGTATAACGTATAACGTATAACGTATAACGTATAACGTATAACGTATAACGTATAACGTATAACGTATAACGTATAACGTATAACGTATAACGTCTAACGTATAACGTATAACGTATAACGTATAACGTATAACGTATAACGTATAACGTATAACGTATAACGTATAACGTATAACGTATAACGTATAACGTATAACGTATAACGTACAGCGTATAACGTATAACGTACAACGTATAACGTACAACGTATAATGTACAACGTATAACGTACGACGTACAACGTGTAACTTATAATGTATAACGTATAACGTACAGCGTATAACGTACAGCGTATAACGTACAGCGTATAACGTATAACGTATAACGTATAACGTATAACGTATAACGTATAACGTATAACGTATAACGTATAACGTATAACGTATAACGTACAACGTATAACGTACAACGTATAACGTACAACGTATAACGTATAACGTACAACGTATAACGTACAACGTACAACGTGTAACGTGTAACGTATAACGTATAACGTATGATGTACAGCGTATAACGTAAAGCGTATAACGTACAGCGTATAACGTATAACGTACAACGTATAACGTACAACGTACAGCGTATAACGTACAGCGTATAACGTACAGCGTATAACGTATAACGTATAACGTATAACGTATATCGTATAACGTATAACGTATAACGTATAACGTATAACGTATAACGTATAACGTATAACGTATAACGTATAACGTATAACGTATAACGTATAACGTATAACGTATAACGTATAACGTATAACGTATAACGTATAACGTATAACGTATAACGTATAACGTATAACGTATAACGTATAACGTATAACGTATAACGTATAACGTATAACGTATAACGTATAACGTATAACGTATAACGTATAACGTATAACGTATAACGTATAACGTATAACGTATAACGTATAACGTATAACGTATAACGTATAACGTATAACGTATAACGTATAACGTATAACGTATAACGTATAACGTATAACGTATAACGTATAACGTATAACGTATAACGTATAACGTATAACGTATAACGTATAACGTATAACGTATAACGTATAACGTATAACGTATAACGTATAACGTATAACGTATAACGTATAACGTATAACGTACAGCGTATAACGTATAACGTACAACGTATAACGTACAACGTATAATGTACAACGTATAACGTACGACGTACAACCTGTAACGTATAATGTATAACGTATAACGTACAGCGTATAACGTACAGCGTATAACGTACAGCGTATAACGTATAACGTATAACGTATAACGTATAACGTATAACGTATAACGTACAGCGTATAACGTACAGCGTATAACGTACAGTGTATAACGTATAACGTATAACGTATAACGTATAACGTATAACGTATAACGTATAACGTATAACGTATAACGTATAACGTATAACGTACAACGTATAACGTACAACGTATAACGTACAACGTATAACGTACAACGTATAACGTACAACGTATAACGTACAACGTATAACGTACAACGTATAAGGTACAACGTATAACGTACAACGTACAACGTACAACGTGTAACGTGTAACGTATAACGTATAACGTATAACGTACAGCTTATAACGTACAGCGTATAACGTATAACGTACAACGTATAACGTACAACGTATAACGTACAGCGTATAACGTACATCGTATAACGTACAACGTACAACGTGTAACGTATAACGTATAACGTATAACGTACAGCGTATAACGTACAGCGTACAACGTATACCGTATAAGGTATAACGTATAACGTATAACGTACAGCGTATAAAGTATAACGTACAACGTATAACGTACAACGTATGACGTACAACGTATAACGTTCAACGTATAACGTACAAGGTACAACGTACAACGTGTAACGTATAACGTATAACGTATAACGTATAACGTACAGCGTATAACGTACAGCGTATAACGTACAGCGTATAACGTACAGCGTATAACGTATAACGTATAACGTATAACGTATAACGTATAACGTATATCGTATAACGTATAACGTATAACGTATAACGTACAACGTATAACGTACAACGTATAACGTATAACGTATAACGTATAACGTACAACGTATAACGTACAACGTATAACGTACAACGTATAACGTACAACGTATAACGTACAACGTACAGCGTATAACGTACAGCGTATAACGTACAGCGTATAACGTATAACGTATAACGTATAACGTATATCGTATAACGTATAACTTATAACGTATAACGTAAACGTATAACGTACAACGTATAACGTATAACGTTCAACGTACAACGTGTATCGTATAACGTATAACGTATAACGTACAGCGTATAACGTATAACGTATAACGTACAACGTATAACGTATAACGTATAACGTATAACGTACAGCGTATAACGTATAACGTACAACGTATAACGTACAACGTATAACGTACAACGTATAACGTACAACGTATAACATACAACGTACAACGTACAACGTGTAACGAATAACGTATAACGTATAACGTATAACGTACAGCATAGAACGTACAGCGTATAACGTATAACGTATAACGTATAACGTATAACGTATAACGTATAACGTATAACGTATAACGTATAACGTATAACGTATAACGTATAACGTATAACGTATAACGTATAACGTATAACGTATAACGTATAACGTATAACGTATAACGTATAACGTATAACGTATAACGTATAACGTATAACGTATAACGTATAACGTATAACGTACAGCGTATAACGTATAACGTACAACGTATAACGTACAACGTATAATGTACAACGTATAACGTACGACGTACAACGTATAACGTACAACGTACAGCGTATAACGTACAGCGTATAACGTACAGCGTATAACGTACAGCGTATAACGTATAACGTACAACGTATAACGTACAACGTATAACGTACAGCGTATAACGTACAGCGTATAACGTACAACGTACAACGTGTAACGTATAACGTATAACGTATAACGTACAGCGTATAACGTACAGCGTACAACGTATACCGTATAAGGTATAACGTATAACGTATAACGTACAGCGTATAAAGTATAACGTACAACGTATAACGTACAACGTATGACGTACAACGTATAACGTTCAACGTATAACGTACAAGGTACAACGTACAACGTGTAACGTATAACGTATAACGTATAACGTATAACGTACAGCGTATAACGTACAGCTTATAACGTACAGCGTATAACGTACAGCGTATAACGTATAACGTACAACGTATAACGTACAACGTATAACGTACAGCGTATAACGTACATCGTATAACGTACAACGTACAACGTGTAACGTATAACGTATAACGTATAACGTACAGCGTATAACGTACAGCGTACAACGTATACCGTATAAGGTATAACGTATAACGTATAACGTACAGCGTATAAAGTATAACGTACAACGTATAACGTACAACGTATGACGTACAACGTATAACGTTCAACGTATAACGTACAAGGTACAACGTACAACGTGTAACGTATAACGTATAACGTATAACGTATAACGTACAGCGTATAACGTACAGCGTATAACGTACAGCGTATAACGTACAGCGTATAACGTATAACGTATAACGTATAACGTATAACGTATAACGTATATCGTATAACGTATAACTTATAACGTATAACGTACAACGTATAACGTACAACGTATAACGTATAACGTATAACGTATAACGTACAACGTATAACGTACAACGTATAACGTACAACGTATAACGTACAACGTATAACGTACAACGTACAGCGTATAACGTACAGCGTATAACGTACAGCGTATAACGTATAACGTATAACGTATAACGTATATCGTATAACGTATAACTTATAACGTATAACGTAAACGTATAACGTACAACGTATAACGTATAACGTTCAACGTACAACGTGTATCGTATAACGTATAACGTATAACGTACAGCGTATAACGTATAACGTATAACGTACAACGTATAACGTATAACGTATAACGTACAGCGTATAACGTATAACGTACAACGTATAACGTACAACGTATAACGTACAACGTATAACGTACAACGTATAACATACAACGTACAACGTACAACGTGTAACGAATAACGTATAACGTATAACGTATAACGTACAGCATAGAACGTACAGCGTATAACGTACAACGTATAACGTATAACGTATAACGTATAACGTATAACGTATAACGTATAACGTATAACGTATAACGTATAACGTATAACGTATAACGTATAACGTATAACGTATAACGTATAACGTATAACGTATAACGTATAACGTACAGCGCATAACGTATAACGTACAACGTATAACGTACAACGTATAATGTACAACGTATAACGTACGACGTACAACGTATAACGTACAACGTACAGCGTATAACGTACAGCGTATAACGTACAGCGTATAACGTACAGCGTATAACGTATAACGTACAACGTATAACGTACAACGTATAACGTACAGCGTATAACGTACAGCGTATAACGTACAACGTACAACGTGTAACGTATAACGTATAACGTATAACGTACAGCGTATAACGTACAGCGTACAACGTATACCGTATAAGGTATAACGTATAACGTATAACGTACAGCGTATAAAGTATAACGTATAACGTATAACGTATAACGTATAACGTATATCGTATAACGTATAACTTATAACGTATAACGTACAACGTATAACGTACAACGTACAGCGTATAACGTACAGCGTATAACGTACAGCGTATAACGTACAGCGTATAACGTATAACGTACAACGTATAACGTACAACGTATGACGTACAACGTATAACGTTCAACGTATAACGTACAAGGTACAACGTACAACGTGTAACGTATAACGTATAACGTATAACGTATAACG
Source organism: Lasioglossum morio (assembly GCA_916610235.2). NCBI lineage: Eukaryota > Metazoa > Arthropoda > Insecta > Hymenoptera > Halictidae > Lasioglossum > Lasioglossum morio. Next base: position 120,720 of record CAKAJA020000254.1, on the reverse strand, counting down.
TACAGCGTATAACGTACAGCGTATAACGTACAGCGTATAACGTACAGCGTATAACGTATAACGTATAACGTATAACGTATAACGTATAACGTATATCGTATAACGTATAACTTATAACGTATAACGTACAACGTATAACGTACAACGTATAACGTATAACGTATAACGTATAACGTACAACGTATAACGTACAACGTATAACATACAACGTACAGCGTATAACGTACAGCGTATAACGTACAGCGTATAACGTACAGCGTATAACGTACAGCGTATAACGTATAACGTATAACGTATAACGTATAACGTATAACGTATAACGTATATCGTATAACGTATAACTTATAACGTATAACGTACAACGTATAACGTACAACGTATAACGTATAACGTATAACGTATAACGTACAACGTATAACGTATAACGTACAACGTATAACGTATAACGTATAACGTATAACGTACAGCGTATAACGTATAACGTACAACGTATAACGTACAACGTATAACGTACAACGTATAACGTACAACGTATGACGTACAACGTATAACGTTCAACGTATAACGTACAAGGTACAACGTACAACGTGTAACGTATAACGTATAACGTATAACGTATAACGTACAGCGTATAACGTACAGCGTATAACGTACAACGTATGACGTACAACGTATAACGTTCAACGTATAACGTACAAGGTACAACGTACAACGTGTAACGTATAACGTATAACGTATAACGTATAACGTACAGCGTATAACGTACAGCGTATAACGTACAGCGTATAACGTACAGCGTATAACGTATAACGTATAACGTATAACGTATAACGTATAACGTATATCGTATAACGTATAACTTATAACGTATAACGTACAACGTATAACGTACAACGTATAACGTATAACGTACAGCGTATAACGTACAACGTATAACGTACAACGTATGACGTACAACGTATAACGTTCAACGTATAACGTACAAGGTACAACGTACAACGTGTAACGTATAACGTATAACGTATAACGTATAACGTACAGCGTATAACGTACAGCGTATAACGTACAGCGTATAACGTACAGCGTATAACGTATAACGTATAACGTATAACGTATAACGTATAACGTATATCGTATAACGTATAACTTATAACGTATAACGTACAACGTATAACGTACAACGTATAACGTATAACGTATAACGTATAACGTACAACGTATAACGTACAACGTATAACGTACAACGTATAACGTACAACGTATAACGTACAACGTACAGCGTATAACGTACAGCGTATAACGTACAGCGTATAACGTATAACGTATAACGTATAACGTATATCGTATAACGTATAACTTATAACGTATAACGTAAACGTATAACGTACAACGTATAACGTACAACGTTCAACGTACAACGTGTATCGTATAACGTATAACGTATAACGTACAGCGTATAACGTATAACGTATAACGTACAACGTATAACGTATAACGTATAACGTATAACGTACAGCGTATAACGTATAACGTACAACGTATAACGTACAACGTATAACGTACAACGTATAACGTACAACGTATAACATACAACGTACAACGTACAACGTGTAACGAATAACGTATAACGTATAACGTATAACGTACAGCATAGAACGTACAGCGTATAACGTATAACGTATAACGTATAACGTATAACGTATAACGTATAACGTATAACGTATAACGTATAACGTATAACGTATAACGTATAACGTATAACGTATAACGTATAACGTATAACGTATAACGTATAACGTATAACGTATAACGTATAACGTATAACGTATAACGTATAACGTATAACGTATAACGTATAACGTATAACGTATAACGTACAGCGTATAACGTATAACGTACAACGTATAACGTACAACGTATAATGTACAACGTATAACGTACGACGTACAACGTATAACGTACAACGTACAGCGTATAACGTACAGCGTATAACGTACAGCGTATAACGTACAGCGTATAACGTATAACGTACAACGTATAACGTACAACGTATAACGTACAGCGTATAACGTACAGCGTATAACGTACAACGTACAACGTGTAACGTATAACGTATAACGTATAACGTACAGCGTATAACGTACAGCGTACAACGTATACCGTATAAGGTATAACGTATAACGTATAACGTACAGCGTATAAAGTATAACGTACAACGTATAACGTACAACGTATGACGTACAACGTATAACGTTCAACGTATAACGTACAAGGTACAACGTACAACGTGTAACGTATAACGTATAACGTATAACGTATAACGTACAGCGTATAACGTACAGCTTATAACGTACAGCGTATAACGTACAGCGTATAACGTATAACGTACAACGTATAACGTACAACGTATAACGTACAGCGTATAACGTACATCGTATAACGTACAACGTACAACGTGTAACGTATAACGTATAACGTATAACGTACAGCGTATAACGTACAGCGTACAACGTATACCGTATAAGGTATAACGTATAACGTATAACGTACAGCGTATAAAGTATAACGTACAACGTATAACGTACAACGTATGACGTACAACGTATAACGTTCAACGTATAACGTACAAGGTACAACATACAACGTGTAACGTATAACGTATAACGTATAACGTATAACGTACAGCGTATAACGTACAGCGTATAACGTACAGCGTATAACGTACAGCGTATAACGTATAACGTATAACGTATAACGTATAACGTATAACGTATATCGTATAACGTATAACTTATAACGTATAACGTACAACGTATAACGTACAACGTATAACGTATAACGTATAACGTATAACGTACAACGTATAACGTACAACGTATAACGTACAACGTATAACGTACAACGTATAACGTACAACGTACAGCGTATAACGTACAGCGTATAACGTACAGCGTATAACGTATAACGTATAACGTATAACGTATATCGTATAACGTATAACTTATAACGTATAACGTAAACGTATAACGTACAACGTATAACGTATAACGTTCAACGTACAACGTGTATCGTATAACGTATAACGTATAACGTACAGCGTATAACGTATAACGTATAACGTACAACGTATAACGTATAACGTATAACGTATAACGTACAGCGTATAACGTATAACGTACAACGTATAACGTACAACGTATAACGTACAACGTATAACGTACAACGTATAACATACAACGTACAACGTACAACGTGTAACGAATAACGTATAACGTATAACGTATAACGTACAGCATAGAACGTACAGCGTATAACGTATAACGTATAACGTATAACGTATAACGTATAACGTATAACGTATAACGTATAACGTATAACGTATAACGTATAACGTATAACGTATAACGTATAACGTATAACGTATAACGTATAACGTATAACGTATAACGTATAACGTACAGCGCATAACGTATAACGTACAACGTATAACGTACAACGTATAATGTACAACGTATAACGTACGACGTACAACGTATAACGTACAACGTACAGCGTATAACGTACAGCGTATAACGTACAGCGTATAACGTACAGCGTATAACGTATAACGTACAACGTATAACGTACAACGTATAACGTACAGCGTATAACGTACAGCGTATAACGTACAACGTACAACGTGTAACGTATAACGTATAACGTATAACGTACAGCGTATAACGTACAGCGTACAACGTATACCGTATAAGGTATAACGTATAACGTATAACGTACAGCGTATAAAGTATAACGTACAACGTATAACGTACAACGTATGACGTACAACGTATAACGTTCAACGTATAACGTACAAGGTACAACGTACAACGTGTAACGTATAACGTATAACGTATAACGTATAACGTACAGCGTATAACGTACAGCGTATAACGTACAGCGTATAACGTACAGCGTATAACGTATAACGTATAACGTATAACGTATAACGTATATCGTATAACGTATAACTTATAACGTATAACGTACAACGTATAACGTACAACGTATAACGTATAACGTATAACGTATAACGTACAACGTATAACGTACAACGTATAACATACAACGTACAGCGTATAACGTACAGCGTATAACGTACAGCGTATAACGTACAGCGTATAACGTACAGCGTATAACGTATAACGTATAACGTATAACGTATAACGTATAACGTATAACGTATATCGTATAACGTATAACTTATAACGTATAACGTACAACGTATAACGTACAACGTATAACGTATAACGTATAACGTATAACGTATAACGTATAACGTATAACGTACAACGTATAACGTATAACGTATAACGTATAACGTACAGCGTATAACGTATAACGTACAACGTATAACGTACAACGTATAACGTACAACGTATAACGTACAACGTATGACGTACAACGTATAACGTTCAACGTATAACGTACAAGGTACAACGTACAACGTGTAACGTATAACGTATAACGTATAACGTATAACGTACAGCGTATAACGTACAGCGTATAACGTACAACGTATGACGTACAACGTATAACGTTCAACGTATAACGTACAAGGTACAACGTACAACGTGTAACGTATAACGTATAACGTATAACGTATAACGTACAGCGTATAACGTACAGCGTATAACGTACAGCGTATAACGTACAGCGTATAACGTATAACGTATAACGTATAACGTATAACGTATAACGTATATCGTATAACGTATAACTTATAACGTATAACGTACAACGTATAACGTACAACGTATAACGTATAACGTATAACGTATAACGTACAACGTATAACGTACAACGTATAACGTGCAACGTATAACGTACAACGTACAGCGTATAACGTACAGCGTATAACGTATAACGTATAACGTATAACGTATATCGTATAACGTATAACTTATAACGTATAACGTAAACGTATAACGTACAACGTATAACGTATAACGTTCAACGTACAACGTGTATCGTATAACGTATAACGTATAACGTACAGCGTATAACGTATAACGTATAACGTACAACGTATAACGTATAACGTATAACGTATAACGTACAGCGTATAACGTATAACGTACAACGTATAACGTACAACGTATAACGTACAACGTATAACGTACAACGTATAACATACAACGTACAACGTACAACGTGTAACGAATAACGTATAACGTATAACGTATAACGTACAGCATAGAACGTACAGCGTATAACGTATAACGTATAATGTATAACGTATAACGTATAACGTATAACGTCTAACGTATAACGTATAACGTATAACGTATAACGTATAACGTATAACGTATAACGTATAACGTATAACGTATAACGTATAACGTATAACGTACAGCGTATAACGTATAACGTACAACGTATAACGTACAACGTATAATGTACAACGTATAACGTACGACGTACAACGTATAACGTACAACGTACAGCGTATAACGTACAGCGTATAACGTACAGCGTATAACGTACAGCGTATAACGTATAACGTACAACGTATAACGTACAACGTATAACGTACAGCGTATAACGTACAGCGTATAACGTACAACGTACAACGTGTAACGTATAACGTATAACGTATAACGTACAGCGTATAACGTACAGCGTACAACGTATACCGTATAAGGTATAACGTATAACGTATAACGTACAGCGTATAAAGTATAACGTACAACGTATAACGTACAACGTATGACGTACAACGTATAACGTTCAACGTATAACGTACAAGGTACAACGTACAACGTGTAACGTATAACGTATAACGTATAACGTATAACGTACAGCGTATAACGTACAGCTTATAACGTACAGCGTATAACGTACAGCGTATAACGTATAACGTACAACGTATAACGTACAACGTATAACGTACAGCGTATAACGTACATCGTATAACGTATAACGTATATCGTATAACGTATAACTTATAACGTATAACGTAAACGTATAACGTACAACGTATAACGTATAACGTTCAACGTACAACGTGTATCGTATAACGTATAACGTATAACGTACAGCGTATAACGTATAACGTATAACGTACAACGTATAAACTATAACGTATAACGTATAACGTATAACGTACAGCGTATAACGTACAGCTTATAACGTACAGCGTATAACGTACAGCGTATAACGTATAACGTACAACGTATAACGTACAACGTATAACGTACAGCGTATAACGTACATCGTATAACGTATAACGTATATCGTATAACGTATAACTTATAACGTATAACGTAAACGTATAACGTACAACGTATAACGTATAACGTTCAACGTACAACGTGTATCGTATAACGTATAACGTACAGCGTATAACGTATAACGTACAACGTATAACGTACAACGTATAACGTACAGCGTATAACGTATAACGTACAACGTATAACGTACAACGTATAACGTACAACGTATAACGTACAACGTATAACATACAACGTACAACGTACAACGTGTAACGAATAACGTATAACGTATAACGTATAACGTACAGCATAGAACGTACAGCGTATAACGTATAACGTATAACGTATAACGTATAACGTATAACGTATAACGTATAACGTATAACGTATAACGTATAACGTATAACGTATAACGTATAACGTATAACGTATAACGTATAACGTATAACGTATAACGTATAACGTATAACGTATAACGTATAACGTACAGCGCATAACGTATAACGTACAACGTATAACGTACAACGTATAATGTACAACGTATAACGTACGACGTACAACGTATAACGTACAACGTACAGCGTATAACGTACAGCGTATAACGTACAGCGTATAACGTACAGCGTATAACGTATAACGTACAACGTATAACGTACAACGTATAACGTACAGCGTATAACGTACAGCGTATAACGTACAACGTACAACGTGTAACGTATAACGTATAACGTATAACGTACAGCGTATAACGTACAGCGTACAACGTATACCGTATAAGGTATAACGTATAACGTATAACGTACAGCGTATAAAGTATAACGTACAACGTATAACGTACAACGTATGACGTACAACGTATAACGTTCAACGTATAACGTACAAGGTACAACGTACAACGTGTAACGTATAACGTATAACGTATAACGTATAACGTACAGCGTATAACGTACAGCGTATAACGTACAGCGTATAACGTACAGCGTATAACATATAACGTATAACGTATAACGTATAACGTATATCGTATAACGTATAACTTATAACGTATAACATACAACGTACAGCGTATAACGTACAGCGTATAACGTACAGCGTATAACGTACAGCGTATAACGTACAGCGTATAACGTATAACGTATAACGTATAACGTATAACGTATAACGTATAACGTATAACGTATATCGTATAACGTATAACTTATAACGTATAACGTACAACGTATAACGTACAACGTATAACGTATAACGTATAACGTATAACGTACAACGTATAACGTATAACGTACAACGTATAACGTATAACGTATAACGTATAACGTACAGCGTATAACGTATAACGTACAACGTATAACGTACAACGTATAACGTACAACGTATAACGTACAACGTATGACGTACAACGTATAACGTTCAACGTATAACGTACAACGTACAACGTACAACGTGTAACGTATAACGTATAACGTATAACGTATAACGTACAGCGTATAACGTACAGCGTATAACGTACAGCGTATGACGTACAACGTATAACGTTCATCGTATAACGTACAAGGTACAACGTACAACGTGTAACGTATAACGTATAACGTATAACGTATAACGTACAGCGTATAACGTACAGCGTATAACGTACAGCGTATAACGTACAGCGTATAACGTATAACGTATAACGTATAACGTATAACGTATAACGTATATCGTATAACGTATAACTTATAACGTATAACGTACAACGTATAACGTACAACGTATAACGTATAACGTATAACGTATAACGTACAACGTATAACGTACAACGTATAACGTACAACGTATAACGTACAACGTATAACGTACAACGTACAGCGTATAACGTACAGCGTATAACGTATAACGTATAACGTATAACGTATATCGTATAACGTATAACTTATAACGTATAACGTAAACGTATAACGTACAACGTATAACGTATAACGTTCAACGTACAACGTGTATCGTATAACGTATAACGTATAACGTACAGCGTATAACGTATAACGTATAACGTACAACGTATAACGTATAACGTATAACGTATAACGTACAGCGTATAACGTATAACGTACAACGTATAACGTACAACGTATAACGTACAACGTATAACGTACAACGTATAACATACAACGTACAACGTACAACGTGTAACGAATAACGTATAACGTATAACGTATAACGTACAGCATAGAACGTACAGCGTATAACGTATAACGTATAATGTATAACGTATAACGTATAACGTATAACGTATAACGTATAACGTATAACGTATAACGTATAACGTATAACGTATAACGTATAACGTATAACGTATAACGTATAACGTATAACGTATAACGTATAACGTATAACGTACAGCGTATAACGTATAACGTACAACGTATAACGTACAACGTATAATGTACAACGTATAACGTACGACGTACAACGTATAACGTACAACGTACAGCGTATAACATACAGCGTATAACGTACAGCGTATAACGTACAGCGTATAACGTATAACGTACAACGTATAACGTACAACGTATAACGTACAGCGTATAACGTACAGCGTATAACGTACAACGTACAACGTGTAACGTATAACGTATAACGTATAACGTACAGCGTATAACGTACAGCGTACAACGTATACCGTATAAGGTATAACGTATAACGTATAACGTACAGCGTATAAAGTATAACGTACAACGTATAACGTACAACGTATGACGTACAACGTATAACGTTCAACGTATAACGTACAAGGTACAACGTACAACGTGTAACGTATAACGTATAACGTATAACGTATAACGTACAGCGTATAACGTACAGCTTATAACGTACAGCGTATAACGTACAGCGTATAACGTATAACGTACAACGTATAACGTACAACGTATAACGTACAGCGTATAACGTACATCGTATAACGTACAACGTACAACGTGTAACGTATAACGTATAACGTATAACGTACAGCGTATAACGTATAACGTATAACGTATAACGTATAACGTATATCGTATAACGTATAACTTATAACGTATAACGTACAACGTATAACGTACAACGTATAACGTATAACGTATAACGTATAACGTACAACGTATAACGTACAACGTATAACATACAACGTACAGCGTATAACGTACAGCGTATAACGTACAGCGTATAACGTACAGCGTATAACGTACAGCGTATAACGTATAACGTATAACGTATAACGTATAACGTATAACGTATATCGTATAACGTATAACTTATAACGTATAACGTACAACGTATAACGTACAACGTATAACGTATAACGTATAACGTATAACGTACAACGTATAACGTATAACGTACAACGTATAACGTATAACGTATAACGTATAACGTACAGCGTATAACGTATAACGTACAACGTATAACGTACAACGTACAACGTGTAACGAATAACGTATAACGTATAACGTATAACGTACAGCATAGACCGTACAGCGTATAACGTATAACGTATAACGTATAACGTATACCGTATAACGTATAACGTATAACGTATAACGTACAACGTGTAACGTATAACGTATAACGTATAACGTACAGCGTATAACGTATAACGTATAACGTATAACGTATAACGTATATCGTATAACGTATAACTTATAACGTATAACGTACAACGTATAACGTACAACGTATAACGTATAACGTATAACGTATAACGTACAACGTATAACGTACAACGTATAACATACAACGTACAGCGTATAACGTACAGCGTATAACGTACAGCGTATAACGTACAGCGTATAACGTACAGCGTATAACGTATAACGTATAACGTATAACGTATAACGTATAACGTATATCGTATAACGTATAACTTATAACGTATAACGTACAACGTATAACGTACAACGTATAACGTATAACGTATAACGTATAACGTACAACGTATAACGTATAACGTACAACGTATAACGTATAACGTATAACGTATAACGTACAGCGTATAACGTATAACGTACAACGTATAACGTACAACGTACAACGTGTAACGAATAACGTATAACGTATAACGTATAACGTACAGCATAGACCGTACAGCGTATAACGTATAACGTATAACGTATAACGTATACCGTATAACGTATAACGTATAACGTATAACGTATAACGTATAACGTATAACGTATAACGTATAACGTATAACGTATAACGTATAACGTATAACGTATAACGTATAACGTACAGCGTACAACGTATAACGTACAACGTATAACGTACAACGTATAATGTACAACGTATAACGTACGACGTACAACGTATAACGTACAACGTACAGCGTATAACGTACAGCGTATAACGTATAACGTATAACGTATAACGTATATCGTATAACGTATAACTTATAACATATAACGTAAACGTATAACGTACAACGTATAACGTACAACGTATAACATACAACGTACAACGTACAACGTGTAACGAATAACGTATAACGTATAACGTATAACGTACAGCATAGAACGTACAGCGTATAACGTATAACGTATAACGTATAACGTATAACGTATAACGTATAACGTATAACGTATAACGTATAACGTATAACGTATAACGTATAACGTGTAACGTATAATGTATAACGTATAACGTACAGCGTATAACGTACAGCGTATAACGTACAGCGTATAACGTATAACGTATAACGTATAACGTACAACGTATAACGTACAACGTATAACGTATAACGTACAACGTATAACGTACAACGTATAACGTACAGCGTATAACGTACAGCGTATAACGTACAACGTACAACGTGTAACGTATAACGTATAACGTATAACGTACAGCGTATAACGTACAGCGTACAACGTATACCGTATAAGGTATAACGTATAACGTATAACGTACAGCGTATAAAGTATAACGTACAACGTATAACGTACAACGTATGACGTACAACGTATAACGTTCAACGTATAACGTACAAGGTACAACGTACAACGTGTAACGTATAACGTATAACGTATAACGTATAACGTACAGCGTATAACGTACAGCGTATAACGTACAGCGTATAACGTACAGCGTATAACGTATAACGTATAACGTATAACGTATAACGTATATCGTATAACGTATAACTTATAACGTATAACGTACAACGTATAACGTACAACGTATAACGTATAACGGATAACGTATAACGTACAACGTATAACGTACAACGTATAACATACAACGTACAGCGTATAACGTACAGCGTATAACGTACAGCGTATAACGTACAGCGTATAACGTACAGCGTATAACGTATAACGTATAACGTATAACGTATAACGTATAACGTATATCGTATAACGTATAACTTATAACGTATAACGTACAACGTATAACGTACAACGTATAACGTATAACGTATAACGTATAACGTACAACGTATAACGTATAACGTACAACGTATAACGTATAACGTATAACGTATAACGTACAGCGTATAACGTATAACGTACAACGTATAACGTACAACGTACAACGTGTAACGAATAACGTATAACGTATAACGTATAACGTACAGCATAGACCGTACAGCGTATAACGTATAACGTATAACGTATAACGTATACCGTATAACGTATAACGTATAACGTATAACGTATAACGTATAACGTATAACGTATAACGTATAACGTATAACGTATAACGTATAACGTATAACGTATAACGTATAACGTACAGCGTACAACGTATAACGTACAACGTATAACGTACAACGTATAATGTACAACGTATAACGTACGACGTACAACGTATAACGTACAACGTACAGCGTATAACGTACAGCGTATAACGTATAACGTATAACGTATAACGTATATCGTATAACGTATAACTTATAACATATAACGTAAACGTATAACGTACAACGTATAACGTACAACGTATAACATACAACGTACAACGTACAACGTGTAACGAATAACGTATAACGTATAACGTATAACGTACAGCATAGAACGTACAGCGTATAACGTATAACGTATAACGTATAACGTATAACGTATAACGTATAACGTATAACGTATAACGTATAACGTATAACGTATAACGTGTAACGTATAATGTATAACGTATAACGTACAGCGTATAACGTACAGCGTATAACGTACAGCGTATAACGTATAACGTATAACGTATAACGTACAACGTATAACGTACAACGTATAACGTACAACGTATAACGTACAACGTATAACGTACAACGTATAACGTACAACGTATAACGTACAACGTATAACGCACAACGTACAACGTACAACGTGTAACGTGTAACGTATAACGTATAACGTATAACGTACAGCTTATAACGTACAGCGTATAACGTACAGCGTATAACGTATAACGTACAACGTATAACGTACAACGTATAACGTACAGCGTATAACGTACAGCGTATAACGTACAACGTACAACGTGTAACGTATAACGTATAACGTATAACGTACAGCGTATAACGTACAGCGTACAACGTATACCCTATAAGGTATAACGTATAACGTATAACGTATAACGTATAACGTATAACGTATAACGTATAACGTATAACGTATAACGTACAGCGTATAACGTACAGCGTATAACGTACAGTGTATAACGTATAACGTATAACGTATAACGTATAACGTATAACGTATAACGTACAACGTATAACGTACAACGTATAACGTACAACGTATAACGTACAACGTATAACGTACAACGTATAACGTACAACGGATAACGTACATCGTATAACGTATAACGTATAACATATAACGTACAGCGTATAACGTACAGCGTATAACGTATAACGTTCAACGTACAACGTGTATCGTATAACGTATAACGTATAACGTACAGCGTATAACGTATAACGTATAACGTACAGCGTATAACGTATAACGTATAACGTACAACGTATAACGTATAACGTATAACGTATAACGTACAGCGTATAACGTATAACGTACAACGTATAACGTACAACGTATAACGTACAACGTATAACGTACAACGTATGACATACAACGTACAACGTACAACGTGTAACGAATAACGTATAACGTATAACGTATAACGTACAGCATAGAACGTACAGCGTATAACGTATAACGTATAACGTATAACGTATAACGTATAACGTATAACGTATAACGTATAACGTATAACGTATAACGTATAACGTATAACGTATAACGTATAACGTATAACGTATAACGTATAACGTATAACGTATAACGTATAACGTACAGCGTATAACGTATAACGTACAACGTATAACGTATAACGTATAACGTATAACGTATAACGTATAACGTATAACGTATAACGTATAACGTATAACGTATAACGTATAACGTATAACGTATAACGTATAACGTATAACGTATAACGTATAACGTATAACGTATAACGTATAACGTATAACGTATAACGTATAACGTATAACGTATAACGTATAACGTATAACGTATAACGTATAACGTATAACGTATAACGTATAACGTACAACGTGTAACGTATAACGTATAACGTATAACGTATAACGTACAGCGTATAAAGTATAACGTACAACGTATAACGTACAACGTATAACGTACAACGTATAACGTACAACGTATAACGTACAACGTATAACATACAACGTACAGCGTATAACGTACAGCGTATAACGTACAGCGTATAACGTATAACGTATAACGTATAACGTATATCGTATAACGTATAACTTATAACGTATAACGTAAACGTATAACGTACAACGTATAACGTATAACGTTCAACGTACAACGTGTATCGTATAACGTATAACGTATAACGTATAACGTATAACGTACAACGTATAACGTATAACGTATAACGTATAACGTACAGCGTATAACGTACAGCGTATAACGTACAGCGTATAACGTACAGCGTATAACGTATAACGTATAACGTATAACGTATATCGTATAACGTATAACTTATAACGTATAACGTACAACGTATAACGTACAACGTATAACGTACAACGTATAACGTACAACGTATAACATACAACGTACAACGTACAACGTGTAACGAATAACGTATAACGTATAACGTATAACGTACAGCATAGAACGTACAGCGTATAACGTATAACGTATAACGTATAACGTATAACGTATAACGTATCACGTATAACGTATAACGTATAACGTATAACGTATAACGTATAACGTATAACGTATAACGTATAACGTATAACGTATAACGTATAACGTACAGCGTATAACGTATAACGTACAACGTATAACGTACAACGTATAATGTACAACGTATAACGTACGACGTACGACGTACAACGTATAACGTACAACGTACAGCGTATAACGTACAGCGTATAACGTACAGCGTATAACGTATAACGTATAACGTATAACGTACATCGTATAACGTATAACTTATAACGTATAACGTAAACGTATAACGTACAACGTATAACGTATAACGTTCAACGTACAACGTGTATCGTATAACGTATAACGTATAACGTACAGCGTATAACGTATAACGTATAACGTACAACGTATAACGTATAACGTATAACGTATAACGTACAGCGTATAACGTATAACGTACAACGTATAACGTACAACGTATAACGTACAACGTATAACGTACAACGTATAACGTACAACGTATAACATACAACGTACAACGTACAACGTGTAACGAATAACGTATAACGTATAACGTATAACGTACAGCATAGAACGTACAGCGTATAACGTATAACGTATAACGTATAACGTATAACGTATAACGTATAACGTATAACGTATAACGTATAACGTATAACGTATAACGTATAACGTATAACGTATAACGTATAACGTATAACGTATAACGTATAACGTATAACGTATAACGTATAACGTATAACGTATAACGTATAACGTATAACGTGTAACGTATAACGTATAACGTATAACGTACAGCGTATAACGTATAACGTACAACGTATAACGTACAACGTATAATGTACAACGTATAACGTACGACGTACAACGTGTAACGTATAATGTATAACGTATAACGTACAGCGTATAACGTACAGCGTATAACGTACAGCGTATAACGTATAATGTATAACGTATAACGTATAACGTATAACGTACAACGGATAACGTACAGCGTATAACGTATAACATATAACGTATAACGTATAACGTACAACGGATAACGTACAGCGTATAACGTACAACGTATAACGTATAACGTATAACGTATAACGTATAACGTATAACGTACAGCGTATAACGTACAGCGTATAACGTACAGTGTATAACGTATAACGTATAACGTATAACGTATAACGTATAACGTATAACGTATAACGTATAACGTATAACGTACAACGTATAATGTACAACGTATAACGTACGACGTACAACGTATAACGTACAACGTACAGCGTATAACGTACAGCGTATAACGTACAGCGTATAACGTACAGCGTATAACGTATAACGTATAACGTATAACGTACAGCGTATAACGTACAGCGTACAACGTATACCGTATAAGGTATAACGTATAACGTATAACGTACAGCGTATAAAGTATAACGTACAACGTATAACGTACAACGTATGACGTACAACGTATAACGTTCAACGTATAACGTACAAGGTACAACGTACAACGTGTAACGTATAACGTATAACGTATAACGTATAACGTACAGCGTATAACGTACAGCTTATAACGTACAGCGTATAACGTACAGCGTATAACGTATAACGTACAACGTATAACGTACAACGTATAACGTACAGCGTATAACGTACATCGTATAACGTACAACGTACAACGTGTAACGTATAACGTATAACGTATAACGTACAGCGTATAACGTACAGCGTACAACGTATACCGTATAAGGTATAACGTATAACGTATAACGTACAGCGTATAAAGTATAACGTACAACGTATAACGTACAACGTATGACGTACAACGTATAACGTTCAACGTATAACGTACAAGGTACAACGTACAACGTGTAACGTATAACGTATAACGTATAACGTATAACGTACAGCGTATAACGTACAGCGTATAACGTACAGCGTATAACGTACAGCGTATAACGTATAACGTATAACGTATAACGTATAACGTATAACGTATAACGTATATCGTATAACGTATAACTTATAACGTATAACGTACAACGTATAACGTACAACGTATAACGTATAACGTATAACGTATAACGTACAACGTATAACGTACAACGTATAACGTACAACGTATAACGTACAACGTATAACGTACAACGTACAGCGTATAACGTACAGCGTATAACGTACAGCGTATAACGTATAACGTATAACGTATAACGTATATCGTATAACGTATAACTTATAACGTATAACGTAAACGTATAACGTACAACGTATAACGTATAACGTTCAACGTACAACGTGTATCGTATAACGTATAACGTATAACGTACAGCGTATAACGTATAACGTATAACGTACAACGTATAACGTATAACGTATAACGTATAACGTACAGCGTATAACGTATAACGTACAACGTATAACGTACAACGTATAACGTACAACGTATAACGTACAACGTATAACATACAACGTACAACGTACAACGTGTAACGAATAACGTATAACGTATAACGTATAACGTACAGCATAGAACGTACAGCGTATAACGTATAACGTATAACGTATAACGTATAACGTATAACGTAAAACGTATAACGTATAACGTATAACGTATAACGTATAACGTATAACGTATAACGTATAACGTATAACGTATAACGTATAACGTATAACGTATAACGTATAACGTATAACGTATAACGTACAGCGTATAACGTATAACGTACAACGTATAACGTACAACGTATAATGTACAACGTATAACGTACGACGTACAACGTATAACGTACAACGTACAGCGTATAACGTACAGCGTATAACGTACAGCGTATAACGTACAGCGTATAACGTATAACGTACAACGTATAACGTACAACGTATAACGTACAGCGTATAACGTACAGCGTATAACGTACAACGTACAACGTGTAACGTATAACGTATAACGTATAACGTACAGCGTATAACGTACAGCGTACAACGTATACCGTATAAGGTATAACGTATAACGTATAACGTACAGCGTATAAAGTATAACGTACAACGTATAACGTACAACGTATGACGTACAACGTATAACGTTCAACGTATAACGTACAAGGTACAACGTACAACGTGTAACGTATAACGTATAACGTATAACGTATAACGTACAGCGTATAACGTACAGCGTATAACGTACAGCGTATAACGTACAGCGTATAACGTATAACGTATAACGTATAACGTATAACGTATATCGTATAACGTATAACTTATAACGTATAACGTACAACGTATAACGTACAACGTATAACGTATAACGTATAACGTATAACGTACAACGTATAACGTACAACGTATAACATACAACGTACAGCGTATAACGTACAGCGTATAACGTACAGCGTATAACGTACAGCGTATAACGTACAGCGTATAACGTATAACGTATAACGTATAACGTATAACGTATAACGTATAACGTATAACGTATATCGTATAACGTATAACTTATAACGTATAACGTACAACGTATAACGTACAACGTATAACGTATAACGTATAACGTATAACGTACAACGTATAACGTATAACGTACAACGTATAACGTATAACGTATAACGTATAACGTACAGCGTATAACGTATAACGTACAACGTATAACGTACAACGTATAACGTACAACGTATAACGTACAACGTATGACGTACAACGTATAACGTTCAACGTATAACGTACAACGTACAACGTACAACGTGTAACGTATAACGTATAACGTATAACGTATAACGTACAGCGTATAACGTACAGCGTATAACGTACAACGTATGACGTACAACGTATAACGTTCAACGTATAACGTACAAGGTACAACGTACAACGTGTAACGTATAACGTATAACGTATAACGTATAACGTACAGCGTATAACGTACAGCGTATAACGTACAACGTATGACGTACAACGTATAACGTTCAACGTATAACGTACAAGGTACAACGTACAACGTGTAACGTATAACGTATAACGTATAACGTATAACGTACAGCGTATAACGTACAGCGTATAACGTACAGCGTATAACGTACAGCGTATAACGTATAACGTATAACGTATAACGTATAACGTATAACGTATATCGTATAACGTATAACTTATAACGTATAACGTACAACGTATAACGTACAACGTATAACGTATAACGTATAACGTATAACGTACAACGTATAACGTACAACGTATAACGTACAACGTATAACGTACAACGTATAACGTACAACGTACAGCGTATAACGTACAGCGTATAACGTATAACGTATAACGTATAACGTATATCGTATAACGTATAACTTATAACGTATAACGTAAACGTATAACGTACAACGTATAACGTATAACGTTCAACGTACAACGTGTATCGTATAACGTATAACGTATAACGTACAGCGTATAACGTATAACGTATAACGTACAACGTATAACGTATAACGTATAACGTATAACGTACAGCGTATAACGTATAACGTACAACGTATAACGTACAACGTATAACGTACAACGTATCACGTACAACGTATAACATACAACGTACAACGTACAACGTGTAACGAATAACGTATAACGTATAACGTATAACGTACAGCATAGAACGTACAGCGTATAACGTATAACGTATAATGTATAACGTATAACGTATAACGTATAACGTATAACGTATAACGTATAACGTATAACGTATAACGTATAACGTATAACGTATAACGTATAACGTATAACGTATAACGTATAACGTATAACGTACAGCGTATAACGTATAACGTACAACGTATAACGTACAACGTATAATGTACAACGTATAACGTACGACGTACAACGTATAACGTACAACGTACAGCGTATAACGTACAGCGTATAACGTACAGCGTATAACGTACAGCGTATAACGTATAACGTACAACGTATAACGTACAACGTATAACGTACAGCGTATAACGTACAGCGTATAACGTACAACGTACAACGTGTAACGTATAACGTATAACGTATAACGTACAGCGTATAACGTACAGCGTACAACGTATACCGTATAAGGTATAACGTATAACGTATAACGTACAGCGTATAAAGTATAACGTACAACGTATAACGTACAACGTATGACGTACAACGTATAACGTTCAACGTATAACGTACAAGGTACAACGTACAACGTGTAACGTATAACGTATAACGTATAACGTATAACGTACAGCGTATAACGTACAGCTTATAACGTACAGCGTATAACGTACAGCGTATAACGTATAACGTACAACGTATAACGTACAACGTATAACGTACAGCGTATAACGTACATCGTATAACGTACAACGTACAACGTGTAACGTATAACGTATAACGTATAACGTACAGCGTATAACGTACAGCGTACAACGTATACCGTATAAGGTATAACGTATAACGTATAACGTACAGCGTATAAAGTATAACGTACAACGTATAACGTACAACGTATGACGTACAACGTATAACGTTCAACGTATAACGTACAAGGTACAACGTACAACGTGTAACGTATAACGTATAACGTATAACGTATAACGTTCAGCGTATAACGTACAGCGTATAACGTACAGCGTATAACGTACAGCGTATAACGTATAACGTATAACGTATAACGTATAACGTATAACGTATATCGTATAACGTATAACTTATAACGTATAACGTACAACGTATAACGTACAACGTATAACGTATAACGTATAACGTATAACGTATAACGTACAACGTATAACGTACAACGTATAACGTACAACGTATAACGTACAACGTATAACGTACAACGTACAGCGTATAACGTACAGCGTATAACGTACAGCGTATAACGTATAACGTATAACGTATAACGTATATCGTATAACGTATAACTTATAACGTATAACGTAAACGTATAACGTACAACGTATAACGTATAACGTTCAACGTACAACGTGTATCGTATAACGTATAACGTATAACGTACAGCGTATAACGTATAACGTATAACGTACAACGTATAACGTATAAAGTATAACGTATAACGTACAGCGTATAACGTATAACGTACAACGTATAACGTACAACGTATAACGTACAACGTATAACGTACAACGTATAACATACAACGTACAACGTACAACGTGTAACGAATAACGTATAACGTATAACGTATAACGTACAGCATAGAACGTACAGCGTATAACGTATAACGTATAACGTATAACGTATAACGTATAACGTATAACGTATAACGTATAACGTATAACGTATAACGTATAACGTATAACGTATAACGTATAACGTATAACGTATAACGTATAACGTATAACGTATAACGTATAACGTATAACGTATAACGTATAACGTATAACGTATAACGTATAACGTATAACGTACAGCGTATAACGTATAACGTACAACGTATAACGTACAACGTATAATGTACAACGTATAACGTACGACGTACATCGTATAACGTACAACGTACAGCGTATAACGTACAGCGTATAACGTACAGCGTATAACGTACAGCGTATAACGTATAACGTACAACGTATAACGTACAACGTATAACGTACAGCGTATAACGTACAGCGTATAACGTACAACGTACAACGTGTAACGTATAACGTATAACGTATAACGTACAGCGTATAACGTACAGCGTACAACGTATACCGTATAAGGTATAACGTATAACGTATAACGTACAGCGTATAAAGTATAACGTACAACGTATAACGTACAACGTATGACGTACAACGTATAACGTTCAACGTATAACGTACAAGGTACAACGTACAACGTGTAACGTATAACGTATAACGTATAACGTATAACGTACAGCGTATAACGTACAGCGTATAACGTACAGCGTATAACGTACAGCGTATAACGTATAACGTATAACGTATAACGTATAACGTATATCGTATAACGTATAACTTATAACGTATAACGTACAACGTATAACGTACAACGTATAACGTATAACGTATAACGTATAACGTACAACGTATAACGTACAACGTATAACATACAACGTACAGCGTATAACGTACAGCGTATAACGTACAGCGTATAACGTACAGCGTATAACGTACAGCGTATAACGTATAACGTATAACGTATAACGTATAACGTATAACGTATATCGTATAACGTATAACTTATAACGTATAACGTACAACGTATAACGTACAACGTATAACGTATAACGTATAACGTATAACGTACAACGTATAACGTATAACGTACAACGTATAACGTATAACGTATAACGTATAACGTACAGCGTATAACGTATAACGTACAACGTATAACGTACAACGTACAACGTGTAACGAATAACGTATAACGTATAACGTATAACGTACAGCATAGAACGTACAGCGTATAACGTATAACGTATAACGTATAACGTATACCGTATAACGTATAACGTATAACGTATAACGTATAACGTATAACGTATAACGTATAACGTATAACGTATAACGTATAACGTATAACGTATAACGTATAACGTATAACGTATAACGTATAACGTATAACGTATAACGTACAGCGTACAACGTATAACGTACAACGTATAACGTACAACGTATAATGTACAACGTATAACGTACGACGTACAACGTATAACGTACAACGTACAGCGTATAACGTACAGCGTATAACGTATAACGTATAACGTATAACGTATATCGTATAACGTATAACTTATAACATATAACGTAAACGTATAACGTACAACGTATAACGTACAACGTATAACATACAACGTACAACGTACAACGTGTAACGAATAACGTATAACGTATAACGTATAACGTACAGCATAGAACGTACAGCGTATAACGTATAACGTATAACGTATAACGTATAACGTATAACGTATAACGTATAACGTATAACGTATAACGTATAACGTATAACGTATAACGTATAACGTATAACGTATAACGTATAACGTATAACGTATAACGTATAACGTGTAACGTATAACGTATAACGTATAACGTACAGCGTATAACGTATAACGTACAACGTATAACGTACAACGTATAATGTACAACGTATAACGTACGACGTACAACGTGTAACGTATAATGTATAACGTATAACGTACAGCGTATAACGTACAGCGTATAACGTACAGCGTATAACGTATAACGTATAACGTATAACGTACAACGTATAACGTACAACGTATAACGTACAACGTATAACGTACAACGTATAACGTACAACGTATAACGTACAACGTATAACGTACAACGTATAACGCACAACGTACAACGTACAACGTGTAACGTGTAACGTATAACGTATAACGTATAACGTACAGCTTATAACGTACAGCGTATAACGTACAGCGTATAACGTATAACGTACAACGTATAACGTACAACGTATAACGTACAGCGTATAACGTACAGCGTATAACGTACAACGTACAACGTGTAACGTATAACGTATAACGTATAACGTACAGCGTATAACGTACAGCGTACAACGTATACCCTATAAGGTATAACGTATAACGTATAACGTATAACGTATAACGTATAACGTATAACGTATAACGTATAACGTACAGCGTATAACGTACAGCGTATGACGTACAGTGTATAACGTATAACGTATAACGTATAACGTATAACGTATAACGTATAACGTACAACGTATAACGTACAACGTATAACGTACAACGTATAACGTACAACGTATAACGTACAACGTATAACGTACAACGGATAACGTACATCGTATAACGTATAACGTATAACATATAACGTACAGCGTATAACGTACAGCGTATAACGTATAACGTTCAACGTACAACGTGTATCGTATAACGTATAACGTATAACGTACAGCGTATAACGTATAACGTATAACGTACAGCGTATAACGTATAACGTATAACGTACAACGTATAACGTATAACGTATAACGTATAACGTACAGCGTATAACGTATAACGTACAACGTATAACGTACAACGTATAACGTACAACGTATAACGTACAACGTATAACATACAACGTACAACGTACAACGTGTAACGAATAACGTATAACGTATAACGTATAACGTACAGCATAGAACGTACAGCGTATAACGTATAACGTATAACGTATAACGTATAACGTATAACGTATAACGTATAACGTATAACGTATAACGTATAACGTATAACGTATAACGTATAACGTATAACGTATAACGTATAACGTATAACGTATAACGTATAACGTATAACGTATAACGTACAGCGTATAACGTATAACGTACAACGTATAACGTATAACGTATAACGTATAACGTATAACGTATAACGTATAACGTATAACGTATAACGTATAACGTATAACGTATAACGTATAACGTATAACGTATAACGTATAACGTATAACGTATAACGTATAACGTATAACGTATAACGTATAACGTATAACGTATAACGTATAACGTATAACGTATAACGTATAACGTATAACGTATAACGTATAACGTATAACGTATAACGTATAACGTACAACGTATAACGTATAACGTTCAACGTACAACGTGTATCGTATAACGTATAACGTATAACGTACAGCGTATAACGTATAACGTATAACGTACAACGTATAACGTATCACGTACAACGTGTAACGTATAACGTATAACGTATAACGTATAACGTACAGCGTATAAAGTATAACGTACAACGTATAACGTACAACGTATAACGTACAACGTATAACGTACAACGTATAACGTACAACGTATAACATACAACGTACAGCGTATAACGTACAGCGTATAACGTACAGCGTATAACGTATAACGTATAACGTATAACGTATATCGTATAACGTATAACTTATAACGTATAACGTAAACGTATAACGTACAACGTATAACGTATAACGTTCAACGTACAACGTGTATCGTATAACGTATAACGTATAACGTATAACGTATAACGTACAACGTATAACGTATAACGTATAACGTATAACGTACAGCGTATAACGTACAGCGTATAACGTACAGCGTATAACGTACAGCGTATAACGTATAACGTATAACGTATAACGTATATCGTATAACGTATAACTTATAACGTATAACGTACAACGTATAACGTACAACGTATAACGTACAACGTATAACGTACAACGTATAACATACAACGTACAACGTACAACGTGTAACGAATAACGTATAACGTATAACGTATAACGTACAGCATAGAACGTACAGCGTATAACGTATAACGTATAACGTATAACGTATAACGTATAACGTATAACGTATAACGTATAACGTATAACGTATAACGTACAACGTATAACGTACAACGTATAACGTACAACGTATAACGTACAACGTATAACATACAACGTACAACGTACAACGTGTAACGAATAACGTATAACGTATAACGTATAACGTACAGCATAGAACGTACAGCGTATAACGTATAACGTATAACGTATAACGTACAACGTATAACGTACAACGTATAACGTACAACGTATAACGTACAACGTATAACATACAACGTACAGCGTATAACGTACAGCGTATAACGTACAGCGTATAACGTATAACGTATAACGTATTACGTACATCGTATAACGTATAACTTATAACGTATAACGTAAACGTATAACGTACAACGTATAACGTATAACGTTCAACGTACAACGTGTATCGTATAACGTATAACGTATAACGTACAGCGTATAACGTATAACGTATAACGTACAACGTATAACGTATAACGTATAACGTATAACGTACAGCGTATAACGTATAACGTACAACGTATAACGTACAACGTATAACGTACAACGTATAACGTACAACGTATAACATACAACGTACAACGTACAACGTGTAACGAATAACGTATAACGTATAACGTATAACGTACAGCATAGAACGTACAGCGTATAACGTATAACGTATAACGTATAACGTATAACGTATAACGTATAACGTATAACGTATAACGTATAACGTATAACGTATAACGTATAACGTATAACGTATAACGTATAACGTATAACGTATAACGTATAACGTATAACGTATAACGTATAACGTATAACGTATAACGTATAACGTATAACGTATAACGTGTAACGTATAACGTATAACGTATAACGTACAGCGTATAACGTATAACGTACAACGTATAACGTACAACGTATAATGTACAACGTATAACGTACGACGTACAACGTGTAACGTATAATGTATAACGTATAACGTACAGCGTATAACGTACAGCGTATAACGTACAGCGTATAACGTATAATGTATAACGTATAACGTATAACGTATAACGTACAACGGATAACGTACAGCGTATAACGTATAACATATAACGTATAACGTATAACGTACAACGGATAACGTACAGCGTATAACGTACAACGTATAACGTATAACGTATAACGTATAACGTATAACGTATAACGTACAGCGTATAACGTACAGCGTATAACGTACAGTGTATAACGTATAACGTATAACGTATAACGTATAACGTATAACGTATAACGTATAACGTATAACGTATAACGTATAACGTACAACGTATAACGTACAACGTATAACGTACAACGTATAACGTACAACGTATAACGTACAACGTATAACGTACAACGTATAACGTACAACGTATAACGCACAACGTACAACGTACAACGTGTAACGTGTAACGTATAACGTATAACGTATAACGTACAGCTTATAACGTACAGCGTATAACGTACAGCGTATAACGTATAACGTACAACGTATAACGTACAACGTATAACGTACAGCGTATAACGTACAGCGTATAACGTACAACGTACAACGTGTAACGTATAACGTATAACGTATAACGTACAGCGTATAACGTACAGCGTACAACGTTTAACGTATAACGTATAACGTATAACGTATAACGTATAACGTATAACGTATAACGTATAACGTATAACGTATAACGTATAACGTACAGCGTATAACGTACAGCGTATAACGTACAGTGTATAACGTATAACGTTTAACGTATAACGTATAACGTATAACGTATAACGTATAACGTACAACGTATAACGTACAACGTATAACGTACAACGTATAACGTACAACGTATAACGTACAACGGATAACGTACATCGTATAACGTATAACGTATAACATATAACGTACAGCGTATAACGTACAGCGTACAACGTATACCGTATAAGGTATAACGTATAACGTATATCGTATAACGTATAACTTATAACGTATAACGTAAACGTATAACGTACAACGTATAACGTATAACGTTCAACGTACAACGTGTATCGTATAACGTATAACGTATAACGTACAGCGTATAACGTATAACGTATAACGTATAACGTACAACGTATAACGTATAACGTAGAACGTATAACGTACAGCGTATAACGTATAACGTACAACGTATAACGTACAACGTATAACGTACAACGTATAACGTACAACGTATAACATACAACGTACAACGTACAACGTGTAACGAATAACGTATAACGTGTAACGTATAACGTACAGCATAGAACGTACAGCGTATAACGTATAACGTATAACGTATAACGTATAACGTATAACGTATAACGTATAACGTATAACGTATAACGTATAACGTATAACGTATAACGTATAACGTATAACGTATAACGTATAACGTATAACGTATAACGTATAACGTATAACGTATAACGTATAACGTATAACGTATAACGTATAACGTATAACGTATAACGTATAACGTACAGCGTATAACGTATAACGTACAACGTATAACGTATAACGTATAACGTATAACGTATAACGTATAACGTATAACGTATAACGTATAACGTATAACGTACAGCGTATAACGTACAGCGTATAACGTACAGTGTATAACGTATAACGTATAACGTACAACGTATAACGTACACCGTATAACGTACAGCGTATAACGTACAACGTACAACGTGTAACGTATAACGTATAACGTATAACGTACAGCGTATAACGTACAGCGTACAACGTATACCGTATAAGGTATAACGTATAACGTATAACGTACAGCGTATAAAGTATAACGTACAACGTATAACGTACAACGTATGACGTACAACGTATAACGTTCAACGTATAACGTACAAGGTACAACGTACAACGTGTAACGTATAACGTATAACGTATAACGTATAACGTACCGCGTATAACGTACAGCGTATAACGTACAGCGTATAACGTACAGCGTATAACGTATAACGTATAACGTATAACGTATAACGTACAACGGATAACGTACAGCGTATAACGTACAGTGTATAACGTATAACGTATAACGTATAACGTATAACGTATAACGTATAACGTATAACGTATAACGTATAACGTATAACGTATAACGTGTAACGTATAACGTATAACGTATAACGTACAGCGTATAACGTATAACGTATAACGTATAACGTACAACGGATAACGTACAACGGATAACGTACAGCGTATAACGTATAACATATAACGTATAACGTATAACGTACAACGTATAACGTACAACGTATAACGTACAACGTATAACGTACAACGTATAACGTACAACGTATAACGTACAACGTATAACGTACAACGTACAACGTACAACGTGTAACGTGTAACGTATAACGTATAACGTATAACGTACAGCTTATAACGTACAGCGTATAACGTACAGCGTATAACGTATAACGTACAACGTATAACGTACAACGTATAACGTACAGCGTATAACGTACAGCGTATAACGTACAACGTACAACGTGTAACGTATAACGTATAACGTATAACGTACAGCGTATAACGTACAGCGTACAACGTATACCGTATAAGGTATAACGTATAACGTATAACGTACAGCGTATAAAGTATAACGTACAACGTATAACGTACAACGTATGACGTACAACGTATAACGTTCAACGTATAACGTACAAGGTACAACGTACAACGTGTAACGTATAACGTATAACGTATAACGTATAACGTACAGCGTATAACGTACAGCGTATAACGTACAGCGTATAACGTACAGCGTATAACGTATAACGTATAACGTATAACGTACAACGGATAACGTACAGCGTATAACGTACAGTGTATAACGTATAACGTATAACGTATAACGTATAACGTATAACGTATAACGTATAACGTATAACGTATAACGTATAACGTGTAACGTATAACGTATAACGTATAACGTACAGCGTATAACGTATAACGTACAACGTATAACGTACAACGTATAATGTACAACGTATAACGTACGACGTACAACGTGTAACGTATAATGTATAACGTATAACGTACAGCGTATAACGTACAGCGTATAACGTACAGCGTATAACGTATAACGTACAGCGTATAACGTACAGCGTATAACGTACAGTGTATAACGTATAACGTATAACGTACAACGTATAACGTACACCGTATAACGTACAGCGTATAACGTACAACGTACAACGTGTAACGTATAACGTATAACGTATAACGTACAGCGTATAACGTACAGCGTACAACGTATACCGTATAAGGTATAACGTATAACGTATAACGTACAGCGTATAAAGTATAACGTACAACGTATAACGTACAACGTATGACGTACAACGTATAACGTTCAACGTATAACGTACAAGGTACAACGTACAACGTGTAACGTATAACGTATAACGTATAACGTATAACGTACAGCGTATAACGTACAGCGTATAACGTACAGCGTATAACGTACAGCGTATAACGTATAACGTATAACGTATAACGTATAACGTACAACGGATAACGTACAGCGTATAACGTACAGTGTATAACGTATAACGTATAACGTATAACGTATAACGTATAACGTATAACGTATAACGTATAACGTATAACGTATAACGTATAACGTATAACGTGTAACGTATAACGTATAACGTATAACGTACAGCGTATAACGTATAACGTACAACGTATAACGTACAACGTATAATGTACAACGTATAACGTACAGCGTATAACGTATAACGTATAACGTATAACGTATAACGTACAACGGATAACGTACAGCGTATAACGTACAGTGTATAACGTATAACGTATAACGTATAACGTATAACGTATAACGTATAACGTATAACGTATAACGTATAACGTATAACGTATAACGTATAACGTATAACGTATAACGTATAACGTGTAACGTATAACGTATAACGTATAACGTACAGCGTATAACGTATAACGTACAACGTATAACGTACAACGTATAATGTACAACGTATAACGTACGACGTACAACGTGTAACGTATAATGTATAACGTATAACGTACAGCGTATAACGTACAGCGTATAACGTACAGCGTATAACGTATAACGTATAACGTATAACGTATAACGTACAACGGATAACGTACAACGGATAACGTACAGCGTATAACGTATAACATATAACGTATAACGTATAACGTACAACGTATAACGTACAACGTATAACGTACAACGTATAACGTACAACGTATAACGTACAACGTATAACGTACAACGTATAACGTACAACGTACAACGTACAACGTGTAACGTGTAACGTATAACGTATAACGTATAACGTACAGCTTATAACGTACAGCGTATAACGTACAGCGTATAACGTATAACGTACAACGTATAACGTACAACGTATAACGTACAGCGTATAACGTACAGCGTATAACGTACAACGTACAACGTGTAACGTATAACGTATAACGTATAACGTACAGCGTATAACGTACAGCGTACAACGTATACCGTATAAGGTATAACGTATAACGTATAACGTACAGCGTATAAAGTATAACGTACAACGTATAACGTACAACGTATGACGTACAACGTATAACGTTCAACGTATAACGTACAAGGTACAACGTACAACGTGTAACGTATAACGTATAACGTATAACGTATAACGTACAGCGTATAACGTACAGCGTATAACGTACAGCGTATAACGTACAGCGTATAACGTATAACGTATAACGTATAACGTATAACGTACAACGGATAACGTACAGCGTATAACGTACAGCGTATAACGTACAGCGTATAACGTACAGCGTATAACGTATAACGTATAACGTACAACGGATAACGTACAACGGATAACGTACAGCGTATAACGTATAACATATAACGTATAACGTATAACGTACAACGGATAACGTACAGCGTATAACGTACAACGTATAACGTATAACGTATAACGTATAACGTATAACGTACAACGGATAACGTACAGCGTATAACGTACAGCATAGAACGTACAGCGTATAACGTATAACGTATAACGTATAACGTATAACGTATAACGTATAACGTATAACGTATAACGTATAACGTATAACGTATAACGTATAACGTATAACGTATAACGTATAACGTATAACGTATAACGTATAACGTGTAACGTATAACGTATAACGTATAACGTACAGCGTATAACGTATAACGTACAACGTATAACGTACAACGTATAATGTACAACGTATAACGTACGACGTACAACGTGTAACGTATAATGTATAACGTATAACGTACAGCGTATAACGTACAGCGTATAACGTACAGCGTATAACGTATAACGTATAACGTATAACGTACAACGGATAACGTACAGCGTATAACGTATAACATATAACGTATAACGTATAACGTACAACGGATAACGTACAGCGTATAACGTACAACGTATAACGTATAACGTATAACGTATAACGTATAACGTATAACGTATAACGTACAGCGTATAACGTACAGCGTATAACGTACAGTGTATAACGTATAACGTATAACGTATAACGTATAACGTATAACGTATAACGTATAACGTATAACGTACAACGTATAACGTACAACGTATAACGTACAACGTATAACGTACAACGTATAACGTACAACGTATAACGCACAACGTACAACGTACAACGTGTAACGTGTAACGTATAACGTATAACGTATAACGTACAACGTATAACGTACAGCGTATAACGTACAGTGTATAACGTATAACGTATAACGTATAACGTATAACGTATAACGTATAACGTATAACGTATAACGTATAACGTATAACGTACAACGTATAACGTACAACGTATAACGTACAACGTATAACGTACAACGTATAACGTACAACGTATAACGTATAACGTATAACGTATAACGTACAACGTATAACGTACAACGAATAACGTACAACGTAAAACGTACAACGTATAACGTACAACGTATAACGTACAACGTATAACGTACAACGTATAACGCACAACGTACAACGTACAACGTGTAACGTGTAACGTATAACGTATAACGTATAACGTACAACGTATAACGTACAGCGTATAACGTATAACGTACAACGTATAACGTACAACGTATAATGTACAACGTATAACGTACGACGTACAACGTGTAACGTATAATGTATAACGTATAACGTACAGCGTATAACGTACAGCGTATAACGTACAGCGTATAACGTATAACGTATAACGTATAACGTACAACGGATAACGTACAGCGTATAACGTATAACATATAACGTATAACGTATAACGTACAACGGATAACGTACAGCGTATAACGTACAACGTATAACGTATAACGTATAACGTATAACGTATAACGTATAACGTATAACGTACAGCGTATAACGTACAGCGTATAACGTACAGTGTATAACGTATAACGTATAACGTATAACGTATAACGTATAACGTATAACGTATAACGTATAACGTACAACGTATAACGTACAACGTATAACGTACAACGTATAACGTACAACGTATAACGTACAACGTATAACGCACAACGTACAACGTACAACGTGTAACGTGTAACGTATAACGTATAACGTATAACGTACAACGTATAACGTACAGCGTATAACGTACAGTGTATAACGTATAACGTATAACGTATAACGTATAACGTATAACGTATAACGTATAACGTATAACGTATAACGTATAACGTACAACGTATAACGTACAACGTATAACGTACAACGTATAACGTACAACGTATAACGTACAACGTATAACGTATAACGTATAACGTATAACGTACAACGTATAACGTACAACGAATAACGTACAACGTAAAACGTACAACGTATAACGTACAACGTATAACGTACAACGTATAACGTACAACGTATAACGCACAACGTACAACGTACAACGTGTAACGTGTAACGTATAACGTATAACGTATAACGTACAACGTATAACGTACAGCGTATAACGTACAGCGTATAATGTACAACGTACAACGTGTAACGTATAACGTATAACGTATTATGTACAGCGTATAACGTACAGCGTACAACGTATACCCTATAAGGTATAACGTATAACGTATAACGTATAACGTATAACGTATAACGTATAACGTATAACGTACAGCGTATAACGTACAGCGTATAACGTACAGTGTATAACGTATAACGTTTAACGTATAACGTATAACGTATAACGTATAACGTATAACGTACAACGTATAACGTACAACGTATAACGTACAACGTATAACGTACAACGTATAACGTACAACGGATAACGTACATCGTATAACGTATAACGTATAACATATAACGTACAGCGTATAACGTACGGCGTACAACGTATACCGTATAAGGTATAACGTATAACGTATATCGTATAACGTATAACTTATAACGTATAACGTAAACGTATAACGTACAACGTATAACGTATAACGTTCAACGTACAACGTGTATCGTATAACGTATAACGTATAACGTACAGCGTATAACGTATAACGTATAACGTACAACGTATAACGTATAACGTATAACGTATAACGTACAGCGTATAACGTATAACGTACAACGTATAACGTACAACGTATAACGTACAACGTATAACGTATAACGTATAACATACAACGTACAACGTACAACGTGTAACGAATAACGTATAACGTATAACGTATAACGTACAGCATAGAACGTACAGCGTATAACGTATAACGTATAACGTATAACGTATAACGTATAACGTATAACGTATAACGTATAACGTATAACGTATAACGTATAACGTATAACGTATAACGTATAACGTATAACGTATAACGTATAACGTATAACGTATAACGTATAACGTATAACGTATAACGTATAACGTATAACGTACAGCGTATAACGTATAACGTACAGCGTATAACGTATAACGTACAACGTATAACGTATAACGTATAACGTATAACGTATAACGTATAACGTATAACGTATAACGGATAACGTATAACGTATAACGTATAACGTATAACGTATAACGTATAACGTATAACGTACAACGTATAACGTATAACGTTCAACGTACAACGTGTATCGTATAACGTATAACGTATAACGTACAGCGTATAACGTATAACGTATAACGTACAACGTATAACGTATAACGTATAACGTATAACGTACAGCGTATAACGTATAACGTACAACGTATAACGTACAACTATAACGTACAACGTATAACGTACAACGTATAACATACAACGTACAACGTACAACGTGTAACGAATAACGTATAACGTATAACGTATAACGTACAGCATAGAACGTACAGCGTATAACGTATAACGTATAACGTATAACGTATAACGTATAACGTATAACGTATAACGTATAACGTATAACGTATAACGTATAACGTATAACGTATAACGTATAACGTATAACGTATAACGTATAACGTACAGCGTATAACGTACAGCGTATAACGTACAGCGTATAACGTACAGCGTATAACGTACAACGTATAACGTATAACGTATAACGTATATCGTATAACGTATAACGTATAACGTACAGCGTATAACGTATAACGTACAACGTATAACGTACAACGTATAATGTACAACGTATAACGTACGACGTACAACGTGTAACGTATAATGTATAACGTATAACGTACAGCGTATAACGTACAGCGTATAACGTACAGCGTATAACGTATAACGTATAACGTATAACGTATAACGTACAACGGATAACGTACAGCGTATAACGTATAACATATAACGTATAACGTATAACGTACAACGGATAACGTACAGCGTATAACGTACAACGTATAACGTATAACGTATAACGTATAACGTACAGCGTATAACGTACAGCGTATAACGTACAGTGTATAACGTATAACGTACAGCGTATAACGTATAACGTACAGCGTTAACGTATAACGTACAACGTATAACTTATAACGTATAACGTATAACGTATAACGTATAACGTATAACGTATATCGTATAACGTATAACGTATAACGTATAACGTAAAACGTATAACGTATAACGTATAACGTATAACGTATAACGTACAACGTATAATGTACAACGTATAACGTACGACGTACAACGTGTAACGTATAATGTATAACGTATAACGTACAGCGTATAACGTACAGCGTATAACGTACAGCGTATAACGTATAACGTATAACGTATAACGTATAACGTACAACGGATAACGTACAGCGTATAACGTATAACATATAACGTATAACGTATAACGTACAACGGATAACGTACAGCGTATAACGTACAACGTATAACGTATAACGTATAACGTACAGCGTATAACGTACAGCGTATAACGTACAGTGTATAACGTATAACGTACAGCGTATAACGTATAACGTACAGCGTATAACGTATAACGTACAACGTATAACTTATAACGTATAACGTACAACGTATAACGTACAACGTATAACGTATAACGTATAACGTATAACGTATAACGTACAACGTATAACGTACAACGTATAACGTACAGCGTATAACGTACAGCGTATAACGTACAGTGTATAACGTATAACGTTTAACGTATAACGTATAACGTATAACGTATAACGTATAACGTACAACGTATAACGTACAACGTATAACGTACAACGTATAACGTACAACGTATAACGTACAACGGATAACGTACATCGTATAACGTATAACGTATAACATATAACGTACAGCGTATAACGTACGGCGTACAACGTATACCGTATAAGGTATAACGTATAACGTATATCGTATAACGTATAACTTATAACGTATAACGTAAACGTATAACGTACAACGTATAACGTATAACGTTCAACGTACAACGTGTATCGTATAACGTATAACGTATAACGTACAGCGTATAACGTATAACGTATAACGTACAACGTATGACGTATAACGTATAACGTATAACGTACAGCGTATAACGTATAACGTACAACGTATAACGTACAACGTATAACGTACAACGTATAACGTATAACGTATAACATACAACGTACAATGTACAACGTGTAACGAATAACGTATAACGTATAACGTATAACGTACAGCATAGAACGTACAGCGTATAACGTATAACGTATAACGTATAACGTATAACGTATAACGTATAACGTATAACGTATAACGTATAACGTATAACGTATAACGTATAACGTATAACGTATAACGTATAACGTATAACGTATAACGTATAACGTATAACGTATAACGTATAACGTATAACGTATAACGTATAACGTATAACGTATAACGTACAGCGTATAACGTATAACGTACAGCGTATAACGTATAACGTACAACGTATAACGTATAACGTATAACGTACAACGTGTATCGTATAACGTATAACGTATAACGTACAGCGTATAACGTATAACGTATAACGTACAACGTATAACGTATAACGTATAACGTATAACGTACAGCGTATAACGTATAACGTACAACGTATAACGTACAACGTATAACGTACAACGTATAACGTACAACGTATAACATACAACGTACAACGTACAACGTGTAACGAATAACGTATAACGTATAACGTATAACGTACAGCATAGAACGTACAGCGTATAACGTATAACGTATAACGTATAACGTATAACGTATAACGTATAACGTATAACGTATAACGTATAACGTATAACGTATAACGTATAACGTATAACGTATAACGTATAACGTACAGCGTATAACGTACAGCGTATAACGTACAGCGTATAACGTACAGCGTATAACGTACAACGTATAACGTATAACGTATAACGTATAACGTATATCGTATAACGTATAACGTATAACGTACAGCGTATAACATATAACGTACAACGTATAACGTACAACGTATAATGTACAACGTATAACGTACGACGTACAACGTGTAACGTATAATGTATAACGTATAACGTACAGCGTATAACGTACAGCGTATAACGTACAGCGTATAACGTATAACGTATAACGTATAACGTATAACGTACAACGGATAACGTACAGCGTATAACGTATAACATATAACGTATAACGTATAACGTACAACGGATAACGTACAGCGTATAACGTACAACGTATAACGTATAACGTATAACGTATAACGTACAGCGTATAACGTACAGCGTATAACGTACAGTGTATAACGTATAACGTACAGCGTATAACGTATAACGTACAGCGTTAACGTATAACGTACAACGTATAACTTATAACGTATAACGTACAACGTATAACGTACAACGTATAACGTATAACGTATAACGTATAACGTATAACGTACAACGTATAACGTACAACGTATAACGTACAACGTATAACGTACAACGTATAACGTACAACGTACAGCGTATAACGTACAGCGTATAACGTACAACGTATAACGTACAACGTACAGCGTATAACGTACAGCGTATAACGTACAGCGTATAACGTATAACGTATAACGTATAACGTATAACGTATATCGTATAACGTATAACGTATAACGTATAACGTATAACGTATAACGTATAACGTATAACGTATAACGTATAACGTATAACGTATAACGTACAACGTATAATGTACAACGTATAACGTACGACGTACAACGTGTAACGTATAATGTATAACGTATAACGTACAGCGTATAACGTACAGCGTATAACGTACAGCGTATAACGTATAACGTATAACGTATAACGTATAACGTACAACGTATAACGTATAACGTATAACGTATAACGTACAACGTATAACGTACAACGTATAACGTACAACGTATAACGTACAACGTATAACGTACAACGTACAGCGTATAACGTACAGCGTATAACGTACAACGTATAACGTACAACGCATAACGTACAACGTATAACGCACAACGTACAACGTACAACGTGTAACGTGTAACGTATAACGTATAACGTATAACGTACAGCTTATAACGTACAGCGTATAACGTACAGCGTATAACGTATAACGTACAACGTATAACGTACAACGTATAACGTACAGCGTATAACGTATACCCTATAAGGTATAACGTATAACGTATAACGTATAACGTATAACGTATAACGTATAACGTATAACGTACAGCGTATAACGTACAGCGTATAACGTACAGTGTATAACGTATAACGTATAACGTATAACGTATAACGTATAACGTATAACGTATAACGTATAACGTATAACGTATAACGTACAACGTATAACGTACAACGTATAACGCACAACGTACAACGTACAACGTGTAACGTGTAACGTATAACGTATAACGTATAACGTACAGCTTATAACGTACAGCGTATAACGTACAGCGTATAACGTATAACGTATAACGTATAACGTACAGCGTATAACGTACAGCGTATAACGTACAGTGTATAACGTATAACGTATAACGTATAACGTACAGCGTATAACGTACAGTGTATAACGTATAACGTATAACGTATAACGTATAACGTATAACGTATAACGTATAACGTACAACGTATAACGTATAACGTACAACGTATAACGTACAACGTATAACGTACAACGTATAACGTACAACGTATAACGTACAACGTATAACGTACAACGTATAACGTACAACGGATAACGTACATCGTATAACGTATAACGTATAACATATAACGTACAGCGTATAACGTACAGCGTACAACGTATACCGTATAAGGTATAACGTATAACGTACCGCGTATAAAGTATAACGTACAACGTATAACGTACAACGTATAACGTACAGCGTATAACGTATAACGTATAACGTATAACGTATAACGTACAGCGTATAACGTACAGCGTATAACGTACAGTGTATAACGTATAACGTATAACGTATAACGTACAGCGTATAACGTACAGTGTATAACGTATAACGTATAACGTATAACGTACAACGTATAACGTACAACGTATAACGTACAACGTATAACGTACAACGTATAACGTACAACGTATAACGTACAACGTATAACGTACAACGTATAACGCACAACGTACAACGTACAACGTATAACGTACAACGTATAACGTACAACGTATAACGTACAACGTATAACGTACAACGTATAACGTACAACGTATAACGTACAACGTATAACGCACAACGTACAACGTACAACGTGTAACGTGTAACGTATAACGTATAACGTATAACGTACAGCTTATAACGTACAGCGTATAACGTACAGCGTATAACGTATAACGTATAACGTATAACGTACAGCGTATAACGTACAGCGTACAGCGTATAACGTACAGCGTATAACGTACAGCGTATAACGTATAACGTATAACGTATAACGTATAACGTATATCGTATAACGTATAACGTATAACGTATAACGTATAACGTATAACGTATAACGTATAACGTATAACGTATAACGTATAACGTATAACGTATAACGTACAACGTATAATGTACAACGTATAACGTACGACGTACAACGTGTAACGTATAATGTATAACGTATAACGTACAGCGTATAACGTACAGCGTATAACGTACAGCGTATAACGTATAACGTATAACGTATAACGTATAACGTACAACGTATAACGTATAACGTATAACGTATAACGTACAACGTATAACGTACAACGTATAACGTACAACGTATAACGTACAACGTATAACGTACAACGTACAGCGTATAACGTACAGCGTATAACGTACAACGTATAACGTACAACGCATAACGTACAACGTATAACGCACAACGTACAACGTACAACGTGTAACGTGTAACGTATAACGTATAACGTATAACGTACAGCTTATAACGTACAGCGTATAACGTACAGCGTATAACGTATAACGTACAACGTATAACGTACAACGTATAACGTACAGCGTATAACGTATACCCTATAAGGTATAACGTATAACGTATAACGTATAACGTATAACGTATAACGTATAACGTATAACGTACAGCGTATAACGTACAGCGTATAACGTACAGTGTATAACGTATAACGTATAACGTATAACGTATAACGTATAACGTATAACGTATAACGTATAACGTATAACGTATAACGTATAACGTACAACGTATAACGTACAACGTATAACGCACAACGTACAACGTACAACGTGTAACGTGTATCGTATAACGTATAACGTATAACGTACAGCTTATAACGTACAGCGTATAACGTACAGCGTATAACGTATAACGTATAACGTATAACGTATAACGTACAGCGTATAACGTACAGCGTATAACGTACAGTGTATAACGTATAACGTATAACGTATAACGTACAGCGTATAACGTACAGTGTATAACGTATAACGTATAACGTATAACGTATAACGTATAACGTATAACGTATAACGTATAACGTACAACGTATAACGTACAACGTATAACGTACAACGTATAACGTACAACGTATAACGTACAACGTATAACGTACAACGTATAACGTACAACGTATAACGCACAACGTACAACGTACAACGTGTAACGTGTAACGTATAACGTATAACGTATAACGTACAGCTTATAACGTACAGCGTATAACGTTCAGCGTATAACGTATAACGTATAACGTATAACGTATAACGTACAGCGTATAACGTACAGCGTATAACGTACAGTGTATAACGTATAACGTATAACGTATAACGTATAACGTATAACGTATAAAGTATAACGTATAACGTATAACGTATAACGTATAACGTATAACGTATAACGTACAACGTATAACGTACAACGTATAACGTACAACGTATAACGTACAACGTATAACGTACAACGGATAACGTACATCGTATAACGTATAACGTATAACATATAACGTACAGCGTATAACGTACAGCGTACAACGTATACCGTATAAGGTATAACGTATAACGCACAGCGTATAAAGTATAACGTACAACGTATAACGTACAACGTATAACGTACAGCGTATAACGTATAACGTATAACGTATAACGTATAACGTACAGCGTATAACGTACAGCGTATAACGTACAGTGTATAACGTATAACGTATAACGTATAACGTACAGCGTATAACGTACAGTGTATAACGTATAACGTATAACGTATAACGTATAACGTATAACGTATAACGTATAACGTATAACGTACAACGTATAACGTACAACGTATAACGTACAACGTATAACGTACAACGTATAACGTACAACGTATAACGTACAACGTATAACGTACAACGTATAACGTACAACGTATAACGCACAACGTACAACGTACAACGTGTAACGTGTAACGTATAACGTATAACGTATAACGTACAGCTTATAACGTACAGCGTATAACGTACAGCGTATAACGTATAACGTATAACGTATAACGTATAACGTACAGCGTATAACGTACAGCGTATAACGTACAGTGTATAACGTATAACGTATAACGTATAACGTATAACGTATAAAGTATAACGTATAACGTATAACGTATAACGTATAACGTACAACGTATAACGTACAACGTATAACGTACAACGTATAACGTACAACGTATAACGTACAACGGATAACGTACATCGTATAACGTATAACGTATAACATATAACGTACAGCGTATAACGTACAGCGTACAACGTATACCGTATAAGGTATAACGTATAACGTACAGCGTATAAAGTATAACGTACAACGTATAACGTACAACGTAATACTTACAACGTATAACGTTCAACGTATAACGTACAAGGTACAACGTACAACGTGTAACGTATAACGTATAACGTATAACGTATAACGTACAGCGTATAACGTACAGCGTATAACGTATAACGTACAACGTATAACGTACAGCGTATAACGTATACCCTATAAGGTATAACGTATAACGTATAACGTATAACGTATAACGTATAACGTATAACGTATAACGTATAACGTATAACGTATAACGTATAACGTACAGCGTATAACGTACAGCGTATAACGTACAGCGTATAACGTATAACGTATACCCTATAAGGTATAACGTATAACGTATAACGTATAACGTATAACGTATAACGTATAACGTATAACGTATAACGTATAACGTATAACGTACAGCGTATAACGTACAGCGTATAACGTACAGCGTATAACGTATAACGTACAACGTATAACGTACAACGTATAACGTACAACGTATAACGCACAACGTATAACGTACAACGTATAACGTATAACGTATAACGTATAACGTATAACGTATAACGTATAACGTATAACGTATAACGTATAACGTATAACGTATAACGTATAACGTATAACGTATAACGTATAACGTACAGCGTATAACGTACAGCGTATAACGTATAACGTATAAAGTATAACGTATAACGTATAACGTATAACGTATAACGTATAACGTATAACGTATAACGTATAACGTATAACGTATAACGTATAACGTATAACGTATAACGTATAACGTATAACGTATAACGTATAACGTATAACGTATAACGTATAACGTATAACGTATAACGTATAACGTATAACGTATAACGTATAACGTATAACGTATAACGTATACCGTATAACGTACAGCGTATAACGTACAGCGTATAACGTACAACGTATAACGTATAACGTATAACGTACAGCGTATAACGTACAGCGTATAACGTATAACGTAGAACGTATAACGTATAACGTATAACGTACAACGTATAACGTAAAACGTATAACGTATA
Source organism: Lasioglossum morio (assembly GCA_916610235.2). Taxonomy (NCBI): domain Eukaryota; kingdom Metazoa; phylum Arthropoda; class Insecta; order Hymenoptera; family Halictidae; genus Lasioglossum; species Lasioglossum morio. Next base: position 78,136 of record CAKAJA020000254.1, on the reverse strand, counting down.
ACGTGTAACGTATAACGTATAACGTATAACGTATAACGTACAGCGTATAACGTACAGCGTATAACGTATAACGTATAACGTATAACGTATAACGTATAACGTATAACGTATAACGTATAACGTATAACGTATAACGTATAACGTATAACGTATAACGTATAACGTATAACGTATAACGTATAACGTATAACGTATAACGTATAACGTATAACGTATAACGTATAACGTATAACGTATAACGTATAACGTATAACGTATAACGTATAACGTATAACGTATAACGTATAACGTACAGCGTATAACGTATAACGTACAACGTATAACGTACAACGTATAATGTACAACGTATAACGTACGACGTACAACGTGTAACGTATAATGTATAACATATAACGTACAGCGTATAACGTACAGCGTATAACGTACAGCGTATAACGTACAGCGTATAACGTATAACGTATAACGTATAACGTATAACGTATAACGTACAACGGATAACGTACAGCGTATAACGTATAACGTATAACATATAACGTATAACGTATAACGTACAACGGATAACGTACAGCGTATAACGTACAACGTATAACGTATAACGTATAACGTATAACGTATAACGTACAGCGTATAACGTACAGCGTATAACGTACAGTGTATAACGTATAACGTATAACGTATAACGTATAACGTATAACGTATAACGTATAACGTATAACGTACAACGTATAACGTACAACGTATAACGTACAACGTATAACGTACAACGTATAACGTACAACGTATAACGTACAACGTATAACGTACAACGTATAACGTACAACGTATAACGCCCAACGTACAACGTACAACGTGTAACGTGTAACGTATAACGTATAACGTATAACGTACAGCTTATAACGTACAGCGTATAACGTACAGCGTATAACGTATAACGTACAACGTATAACGTACAACGTATAACGTACAGCGTATAACGTATACCCTATAAGGTATAACGTATAACGTATAACGTATAACGTATAACGTATAACGTATAACGTATAACGTATAACGTGTAATGTACAGCGTATAACGTACAGCGTATAACGTACAGCGCATAACGTATAACGTACAACGTATAACGTACAACGTATAACGTACAACGTATAACGTACAACGTATAACGTACAACGTATAACGTACAACGTATAACGCACAACGTACAACGTATAACGTACAACGTATAACGTACAACGTATAACGTACAACGTATAACGTACAACGTACAGCGTATAACGTACAGCGTATAACGTACAGCGTATAACGTATAACGTATAACGTATAACGTATATCGTATAACGTATAACTTATAACGAATAACGTAAACGTATAACGTACAACGTATAACGTATAACGTTCAACGTACAACGTGTATCGTATAACGTATAACGTATAACGTACAGCGTATAACGTATAACGTACAGCGTATAACGTATAACGTACAACGTATAACGTACAACGTATAACGTACAACGTATAACGTACAACGTATAACATACAACGTACAACGTACAACGTGTAACGAATAACGTATAACGTATAACGTATAACGTACAGCATAGAACGTACAGCGTATAACGTATAACGTATAACGTATAACGTATAACGTATAACGTATAACGTATAACGTATAACGTATAACGTATAACGTATAACGTATAACGTATAACGTATAACGTATAACGTATAACGTATAACGTATAACGTATAACGTATAACGTATAACGTATAACGTATAACGTATAACGTATAACGTATAACGTATAACGTATAACGTATAACGTATAACGTATAACGTATAACGTATAACGTATAACGTATAACGTACAGCGTATAACGTACAGCGTATAACGTATAACGTATAAAGTATAACGTATAACGTATAACGTATAACGTATAACGTATAACGTATAACGTATAACGTATAACGTATAACGTATAACGTATAACGTATAACGTATAACGTATAACGTATAACGTATAACGTATAACGTATAACGTATAACGTATAACGTATAACGTATGACGTATAACGTATAACGTATAACGTATAACGTATAACGTACAGCGTATAACGTATAACGTACAACGTATAACGTACAACGTATAATGTACAACGTATAACGTACGACGTACAACGTGTAACGTATAATGTATAACGTATAACGTACAGCGTATAACGTACAGCGTATAACGTACAGCGTATAACGTACAGCGTATAACGTATAACGTATAACGTATAACGTATAACGTATAACGTACAACCGATAACGTACAGCGTATAACGTATAACGTATAACATATAACGTATAACGTATAACGTACAACGTATAACGTACAACGGATAACGTACAGCGTATAACGTACAACGTATAACGTATAACGTATAACGTATAACGTATAACGTACAGCGTATAACGTACAGCGTATAAAGTACAGTGTATAACGTATAACGTATAACGTATAACGTATAACGTATAACGTATAACGTATAACGTACAACGTATAACGTACAACGTATAACGTACAACGTATAACGTACAACGTATAACGCCCAACGTACAACGTACAACGTGTAACGTGTAACGTATAACGTATAACGTATAACGTACAGCTTATAACGTACAGCGTATAACGTACAGCGTATAACGTATAACGTACAACGTATAACGTACAACGTATAACGTACAGCGTATAACGTATACCCTATAAGGTATAACGTATAACGTATAACGTATAACGTATAACGTATAACGTATAACGTATAACGTATAACGTATAACGTACAGCGTATAACGTACAGCGTATAACGTACAGCGTATAACGTATAACGTATACCCTATAAGGTATAACGTATAACGTATAACGTATAACGTATAACGTATAACGTATAACGTATAACGTATAACGTATAACGTATAACGTATAACGTATAACGTACAGCGTATAACGTACAGCGTATAACGTACAGCGTATAACGTATAACGTACAACGTATAACGTACAACGTATAACGTACAACGTATAACGCACAACGTATAACGTACAACGTATAACGTATAACGTATAACGTATAACGTATAACGTATAACGTATAACGTATAACGTATAACGTATAACGTATAACGTATAACGTATAACGTATAACGTATAACGTATAACGTATAACGTATAACGTATAACGTACAGCGTATAACGTACAGCGTATAACGTATAACGTATAAAGTATAACGTATAACGTATAACGTATAACGTATAACGTATAACGTATAACGTATAACGTATAACGTATAACGTATAACGTATAACGTATAACGTATAACGTATAACGTATAACGTATAACGTATAACGTATAACGTATAACGTATAACGTATAACGTATAACGTATAACGTATAACGTATAACGTATAACGTATAACGTATAACGTATACCGTATAACGTACAGCGTATAACGTACAGCGTATAACGTACAACGTATAACGTATAACGTATAACGTACAGCGTATAACGTACAGCGTATAACGTATAACGTAGAACGTATAACGTATAACGTATAACGTACAACGTATAACGTAAAACGTATAACGTATAACGTATAACGTATAACGTATAACGTATAACGTATAACGTACAGCGTATAACGTACAGCGTATAACGTACAGCGTATAACGTATAACGTATAACGTATAACGTATATCGTATAACGTATAACGTATAACGTATAACGTACAACGTATAACGTATAACGTATAACGTACAACGTACAACGTGTAACGTATAACGTATCACGTATAACGTATAACGTAGAACGTATAACGTATAACGTATAACGTATAACGTATAACGTATAACGTATAACGTATAACGTATAACGTATAACGTATAACGTATAACGTATAACGTATAACGTATAACGTATAACGTATAACGTATAACGTATAACGTATAACGTATAACGTATAACGTATAACGTATAACGTATAACGTATAACGTATAACGTATAACGTATAACGTATAACGTATAACGTATAACGTATAACGTATAACGTATAACGTATAACGTATAACGTATAACGTATAACGTATAACGTATAACGTATAACGTATAACGTATAACGTATAACGTATAACGTATAACGTACAGCGTATAACGTATAACGTACAACGTATAACGTACAACGTATAATGTACAACGTATAACGTACGACGTACAACGTGTAACGTATAATGTATAACGTATAACGTACAGCGTATAACGTACAGCGTATAACGTACAGCGTATAACGTACAGCGTATAACGTATAACGTATAACGTATAACGTATAACGTATAACGTACAACGGATAACGTACAGCGTATAACGTATAACGTATAACATATAACGTATAACGTATAACGTACAACGGATAACGTACAGCGTATAACGTACAACGTATAACGTATAACGTATAACGTATAACGTATAACGTACAACGTATAACGTATAACGTATAACGTACAACGTATAACGTACAACGTATAACGTACAACGTATAACGTACAACGTATAACGTACAACGTATAACGTACAACGTATAACGTACAACGTATAACGTACAACGTATAACGCACAACGTACAACGTACAACGTGTAACGTGTAACGTATAACGTATAACGTATAACGTACAGCTTATAACGTACAGCGTATAACGTACAGCGTATAACGTATAACGTACAACGTATAACGTACAACGTATAACGTACAGCGTATAACGTATACCCTATAAGGTATAACGTATAACGTATAACGTATAACGTATAACTTATAACGTATAACGTATAACGTACAACGTATAACGTATAACGTACAGCGTATAACGTACAGCGTATAACGTACAGCGTATAACGTATAACGTACAACGTATAACGTACAACGTATAATGTACAACGTATAACGTACGACGTACAACGTGTAACGTATAATGTATAACGTATAACGTACAGCGTATAACGTACAGCGTATAACGTACAGCGTATAACGTACAGCGTATAACGTATAACGTATAACGTATAACGTATAACGTATAACGTACAACGGATAACGTACAGCGTATAACGTATAACGTATAACGTATAACGTATAACGTACAACGTATAACGTACAACGGATAACGTACAGCGTATAACGTACAACGTATAACGTATAACGTATAACGTATAACGTATAACGTATAACGTATAACGTATAACGTATAACGTATAACGTATAACGTATAACGTATAACGTATAACGTATAACGTATAACGTATAACGTACAACGTATAACGTATAACGTATAACGTATAACGTACAACGTATAACGTACAACGTATAACGTACAACGTATAACGTACAACGTATAACGTACAACGTATAACGTACAACGTATAACGTACAACGTATAACGTACAACGTATAACGTACAACGTATACCGTACAGCGTATAACGTACAGCGAATAACGTATAACGTATAACGTATAACGTATAACGTATAACGTATAACGTATAACGTATAACGTACAACGGATAACGTACAGCGTATAACGTATAACGTATAACGTATAACGTACAACGTATAACGTACAACGTATAACGTACAGCGTATAACGTACAACGTACAACGTGTAACGTATAACGTATAACGTATAACGTACGACGTACAACGTGTAACGTATAATGTATAACGTATAACGTACAGCGTATAACGTACAGCGTATAACGTACAGCGTATAACGTATAACGTACAACGTATAACGTACAACGTATAATGTACAACGTATAACGTACGACGTACAACGTGTAACGTATAATGTATAACGTATAACGTACAGCGTATAACGTACAGCGTATAACGTACAGCGTATAACGTACAGCGTATAACGTATAACGTATAACGTATAACGTATAACGTATAACGTACAACGGATAACGTACAGCGTATAACGTATAACGTATAACGTATAACGTATAACGTACAACGTATAACGTACAACGGATAACGTACAGCGTATAACGTACAACGTATAACGTATAACGTATAACGTATAACGTATAACGTATAACGTATAACGTATAACGTATAACGTATAACGTATAACGTATAACGTATAACGTATAACGTATAACGTATAACGTATAACGTATAACGTATAACGTACAACGTATAACGTATAACGTATAACGTATAACGTACAACGTATAACGTACAACGTATAACGTACAACGTATAACGTACAACGTATAACGTACAACGTATAACGTACAACGTATAACGTACAACGTATAACGTACAACGTATAACGTACAACGTATACCGTACAGCGTATAACGTACAGCGAATAACGTATAACGTATAACGTATAACGTATAACGTATAACGTATAACGTATAACGTACAACGTATAACGTATAACGTACAAAGTATAACGTACAACGTATAACGTACAGCGTATAACGTATAACGTATAACGTATAACGTATAACGTATAACGTATAACGTATAACGTATAACGTACAACGTATAACGTATAACGTATAACGTATAACGTATAACGTATAACGTATAACGTATAACGTACAGCGTATAACGTACAGCGTATAACGTACAGCGTATAACGTATAACGTACAACGTATAACGTACAACGTATAATGTACAACGCATAACGTACGACGTACAACGTGTAACGTATAATGTATAACGTATAACGTACAGCGTATAACGTACAGCGTATAACGTACAGCGTATAACGTACAGCGTATAACGTATAACGTACAACGTATAACGTACAACGTATAACGTACAACGTATAACGTACAACGTATAACGCCCAACGTACAACGTACAACGTGTAACGTGTAACGTATAACGTATAACGTATAACGTACAGCTTATAACGTACAGCGTATAACGTACAGCGTATAACGTATAACGTACAACGTATAACGTACAACGTATAACGTACAGCGTATAACGTATACCCTATAAGGTATAACGTATAACGTATAACGTATAACGTATAACGTATAACGTATAACGTATAACGTATAACGTATAACGTACAGCGTATAACGTACAGCGTATAACGTACAGCGTATAACGTATAACGTATACCCTATAAGGTATAACGTATAACGTATAACGTATAACGTATAACGTATAACGTATAACGTATAACGTATAACGTATAACGTACAGCGTATAACGTACAGCGTATAACGTACAGCGTATAACGTATAACGTACAACGTATAACGTACAACGTATAACGTACAACGTATAACGCACAACGTATAACGTACAACGTATAACGTATAACGTATAACGTATAACGTATAACGTATAACGTATAACGTATAACGTATAACGTATAACGTATAACGTATAACGTATAACGTATAACGTATAACGTATAACGTATAACGTATAACGTATAACGTATAACGTATAACGTACAGCGTATAACGTACAGCGTATAACGTATAACGTATAAAGTATAACGTATAACGTATAACGTATAACGTATAACGTATAACGTATAACGTATAACGTATAACGTATAACGTATAACGTATAACGTATAACGTATAACGTATAACGTATAACGTATAACGTATAACGTATAACGTATAACGTATAACGTATAACGTATAACGTATAACGTATAACGTATAACGTATAACGTATAACGTATAACGTATAACGTATACCGTATAACGTACAGCGTATAACGTACAGCGTATAACGTACAACGTATAACGTATAACGTATAACGTACAGCGTATAACGTACAGCGTATAACGTATAACGTAGAACGTATAACGTATAACGTATAACGTACAACGTATAACGTAAAACGTATAACGTATAACGTATAACGTATAACGTATAACGTATAACGTATAACGTACAGCGTATAACGTACAGCGTATAACGTACAGCGTATAACGTATAACGTATAACGTATAACGTATATCGTATAACGTATAACGTATAACGTATAACGTACAACGTATAACGTACAACGTATAACGTACAACGTACAACGTGTAACGTATAACGTATCACGTATAACGTATAACGTAGAACGTATAACGTATAACGTATAACGTATAACGTATAACGTATAACGTATAACGTATAACGTATAACGTATAACGTATAACGTATAACGTATAACGTATAACGTATAACGTATAACGTATAACGTATAACGTATAACGTATAACGTATAACGTATAACGTATAACGTATAACGTATAACGTATAACGTATAACGTATAACGTATAACGTATAACGTATAACGTATAACGTATAACGTATAACGTATAACGTATAACGTATAACGTATAACGTATAACGTATAACGTATAACGTATAACGTATAACGTATAACGTATAACGTATAACGTATAACGTATAACGTATAACGTATAACGTATAACGTATAACGTATAACGTATAACGTATAACGTATAACGTATAACGTATAACGTATAACGTATAACGTACAGCGTATAACGTATAACGTACAACGTATAACGTACAACGTATAATGTACAACGTATAACGTACGACGTACAACGTGTAACGTATAATGTATAACGTATAACGTACAGCGTATAACGTACAGCGTATAACGTACAGCGTATAACGTACAGCGTATAACGTATAACGTATAACGTATAACGTATAACGTATAACGTACAACGGATAACGTACAGCGTATAACGTATAACGTATAACATATAACGTATAACGTATAACGTACAACGGATAACGTACAGCGTATAACGTACAACGTATAACGTATAACGTATAACGTATAACGTATAACGTATAACGTATAACGTATAACGTATAACGTACAACGTATAACGTACAACGTATAACGTACAACGTATAACGTACAACGTATAACGTACAACGTATAACGTACAACGTATAACGTACAACGTATAACGTACAACGTATAACGCACAACGTACAACGTACAACGTGTAACGTGTAACGTATAACGTATAACGTATAACGTACAGCTTATAACGTACAGCGTATAACGTACAGCGTATAACGTATAACGTACAACGTATAACGTACAACGTATAACGTACAGCGTATAACGTATACCCTATAAGGTATAACGTATAACGTATAACGTATAACGTATAACTTATAACGTATAACGTATAACGTACAACGTATAACGTATAACGTACAGCGTATAACGTACAGCGTATAACGTACAGCGTATAACGTATAACGTACAACGTATAACGTACAACGTATAATGTACAACGTATAACGTACGACGTACAACGTGTAACGTATAATGTATAACGTATAACGTACAGCGTATAACGTACAGCGTATAACGTACAGCGTATAACGTATAACGTATAACGTTTAACGTATAACGTATAACGTATAACGTATAACGTACAACGGATAACGTACAGCGTATAACGTATAACGTATAACGTATAACGTATAACGTACAACGTATAACGTACAACGGATAACGTACAGCGTATAACGTACAACGTATAACGTATAACGTATAACGTATAACGTATAACGTATAACGTATAACGTATAACGTATAACGTATAACGTATAACGTATAACGTATAACGTATAACGTATAACGTATAACGTATAACGTACAACGTATAACGTATAACGTATAACGTATAACGTACAACGTATAACGTACAACGTATAACGTACAACGTATAACGTACAACGTATAACGTACAACGTATAACGTACAACGTATAACGTACAACGTATAACGTACAACGTATAACGTACAACGTATACCGTACAGCGTATAACGTACAGCGAATAACGTATAACGTATAACGTATAACGTATAACGTATAACGTATAACGTATAACGTATAACGTATAACGTACAACGGATAACGTACAGCGTATAACGTATAACGTATAACGTATAACGTACAACGTATAACGTACAACGTATAACGTACAGCGTATAACGTACAACGTACAACGTGTAACGTATAACGTATAACGTATAACGTACGACGTACAACGTGTAACGTATAATGTATAACGTATAACGTACAGCGTATAACGTACAGCGTATAACGTACAGCGTATAACGTATAACGTACAACGTATAACGTACAACGTATAATGTACAACGTATAACGTACGACGTACAACGTGTAACGTATAATGTATAACGTATAACGTACAGCGTATAACGTACAGCGTATAACGTACAGCGTATAACGTACAGCGTATAACGTATAACGTATAACGTATAACGTATAACTTATAACGTACAACGGATAACGTACAGCGTATAACGTATAACGTATAACGTATAACGTATAACGTACAACGTATAACGTACAACGGATAACGTACAGCGTATAACGTACAACGTATAACGTATAACGTATAACGTATAACGTATAACGTATAACGTATAACGTATAACGTATAACGTATAACGTATAACGTATAACGTATAACGTATAACGTATAACGTATAACGTATAACGTATAACGTACAACGTATAACGTATAACGTATAACGTATAACGTACAACGTATAACGTACAACGTATAACGTACAACGTATAACGTACAACGTATAACGTACAACGTATAACGTACAACGTATAACGTACAACGTATAACGTACAACGTATAACGTACAACGTATACCGTACAGCGTATAACGTACAGCGTATAACGTATAACGTATAACGTATAACGTATAACGTATAACGTATAACGTATAACGTACAGCGAATAACGTATAACGTATAACGTATAACGTATAACGTATAACGTATAACGTATAACGTATAACGTATAACGTACAACGGATAACGTACAGCGTATAACGTATAACGTATAACGTATAACGTACAACGTATAACGTACAACGTATAACGTACAGCGTATAACGTACAACGTACAACGTGTAACGTATAACGTATAACGTATAACGTACGACGTACAACGTGTAACGTATAATGTATAACGTATAACGTACAGCGTATAACGTACAGCGTATAACGTACAGCGTATAACGTATAACGTACAACGTATAACGTACAACGTATAATGTACAACGTATAACGTACGACGTACAACGTGTAACGTATAATGTATAACGTATAACGTACAGCGTATAACGTACAGCGTATAACGTACAGCGTATAACGTACAGCGTATAACGTATAACGTATAACGTATAACGTATAACTTATAACGTACAACGGATAACGTACAGCGTATAACGTATAACGTATAACGTATAACGTATAACGTACAACGTATAACGTACAACGGATAACGTACAGCGTATAACGTACAACGTATAACGTATAACGTATAACGTATAACGTATAACGTATAACGTATAACGTATAACGTATAACGTATAACGTATAACGTATAACGTATAACGTATAACGTATAACGTATAACGTATAACGTATAACGTACAACGTATAACGTATAACGTATAACGTATAACGTACAACGTATAACGTACAACGTATAACGTACAACGTATAACGTACAACGTATAACGTACAACGTATAACGTACAACGTATAACGTACAACGTATAACGTACAACGTATAACGTACAACGTATACCGTACAGCGTATAACGTACAGCGAATAACGTATAACGTATAACGTATAACGTATAACGTATAACGTATAACGTATAACGTACAACGTATAACGTATAACGTACAAAGTATAACGTACAACGTATAACGTACAGCGTATAACGTATAACGTATAACGTATAACGTATAACGTATAACGTATAACGTATAACGTATAACGTACAACGTATAACGTATAACGTATAACGTATAACGTATAACGTATAACGTATAACGTATAACGTATAACGTACAGCGTATAACGTACAGCGTATAACGTACAGCGTATAACGTATAACGTACAACGTATAATGTACAACGTATAACGTACGACGTACAACGTGTAACGTATAATGTATAACGTATAACGTACAGCGTATAACGTACAGCGTATAACGTACAGCGTATAACGTACAGCGTATAACGTATAACGTATAACGTATAACGTATAACGTATAACGTACAACGGATAACGTACAGCGTATAACGTATAACGTATAACGTATAACGTATAACGTATAACGTACAACGGATAACGTACAGCGTATAACGTACAACGTATAACGTATAACGTATAACGTATAACGTATAACGTATAACGTATAACGTATAACGTATAACGTATAACGTATAACGTATAACGTATAACGTATAACGTATAACGTATAACGTATAACGTATAACGTATAACGTATAACGTATAACGTATAACGTATAACGTACAACGTATAACGTATAATGTATAACGTATAACGTACAACGTATAACGTACAACGTATAACGTACAACGTATAACGTACAACGTATAACGTACAACGTATAACGTACAACGTATAACGTACAACGTATAACGTACAACGTATACCGTACAGCGTATAACGTACAGCGAATAACGTATAACGTATAACGTATAACGTATAACGTATAACGTATAACGTATAACGTATAACGTACAACGGATAACGTACAGCGTATAACGTATAACGTATAACGTATAACGTACAAAGTATAACGTACAACGTATAACGTACAGCGTATAACGTACAACGTACAACGTGTAACGTATAACGTATAACGTATAACGTACAGCGTATAACGTACAGCGTACAACGTATACCGTATAAGGTATAACGTATAACGTATAACGTATAACGTATAACGTATAAGGTATAACGTATAACGTATAACGTATAACGTATAACGTATAACGTATAACGTATAACGTATAACGTATAACGTACAACGTATAACGTATAACGTACAAAGTATAACGTACAACGTATAACGAACAGCGTATAACGTATAACGTATAACGTATAACGTATAACGTATAACGTATAACGTATAACGTATAACGTATAACGTACAACGTATAACGTATAACGTATAACGTATAACGTATAACGTATAACGTATAACGTATAACGTACAACGTATAACGTACAACGTATAACGTACAACGTATAACGTACAACGTATAACGTACAACGTACAGCGTATAACGTACAGCGTATAACGTACAGCGTATAACGTATAACGTATAACGTATAACGTACATCGTATAACGTATAACTTATAACGTATAACGTAAACGTATAACGTACAACGTATAACGTATAACGTTCAACGTACAACGTGTATCGTATAACGTATAACGTATAACGTACAGCGTATAACGTATAACGTATAACGTACAACGTATAACGTATAACGTATAACGTATAACGTACAGCGTATAACGTATAACGTACAACGTATAACGTACAACGTATAACGTATAACGTATAACGTATAACGTATAACGTATAACGTATAACGTACAGCGTATAACGTATAACGTACAATGTATAACGTACAACGTATAATGTACAACGTATAACGTACGACGTACAACGTGTAACGTATAATGTATAACGTATAACGTACAGCGTATAACGTACAGCGTATAACGTACAGCGAATAACGTATAACGTATAACGTATAACGTATAACGTATAACGTATAACGTACAACGTATAACATACAACGTACAACGTACAACGTGTAACGAATAACGTATAACGTATAACGTACAGCATAGAACGTACAGCGTATAACGTATAACGTACAACGTATAACGTACAACGTATAACGTACAACGTATAACGTACAACGTACAACGTGTAACGTATAACGTATAACGTACAGCGTATAACGTACAGCGTATAACGTATAACGTATAACGTATAACGTATATCGTATAACGTATAACTTATAACGTATAACGTAAACGTATAACGTACAACGTATAACGTATAACGTACAACGTATAACGTACAACGTACAACGTACAACGTATAACGTACAACGTACAACGTGTAACGTATAACGTATAACGTATATCGTATAACGTATAACTTATAACGTATAACGTAAACGTACAACGTATAACGTATAACGTACAGCGTATAAAGTATAACGTACAACGTATAACGTACAACGTATAACGTACAACGTATAAAGTACAACGTATAACATACTACGTACAACGTACAACGTGTAACGAATAACGTATAACGTATAACGTACAGCATAGAACGTACAGCGTATAACGTATAACGTATAACGTATAACGTATAACGTATAACGTATAACGTATAACGTATAACGTATAACGTATAACGTATAACGTATAACGTATAACGTATAACGTATAACGTATAACGTATAACGTATAACGTATAACGTATAACTTATAACGTATAACGTATAACGTATAACGTATAACGTATAACGTATAACGTATAACGTATAACGTATAACGTATAACGTATAACGTATAACGTATAACGTATAACGTATAACGTATAACGTATAACGTATAACGTATAACGTATAACGTATAACGTATAACGTATAACGTATAACGTATAACGTATAACGTATAACGTATAACGTATAACGTATAACGTATAACGTATAACGTATAACGTATAACGTATAACGTATAACGTATAACGTATAACGTATAACGTATAACGTATAACGTATAACGTATAACGTATAACGTACAGCGTATAACGTATAACGTACAACGTATAATGTACAACGTATAATGTACGACGTACAACGTGTAACATATAATGTATAACGTATAACGTACAGCGTATAACGTACAGCGTATAACGTACAGCGTATAACGTATAACGTATAACGTATAACGTATAACGTATAACGTATAACGTATAACGTATAACGTATAACGTATAACGTATAACGTATAACGTGTAACGTATAACGTATAACGTATAACGTATAACGTATAACGTATAACGTATAACGTATAACGTATAACGTATAACGTATAACGTATAACGTATAACGTATAACGTATAACGTATAACGTATAACGTATAACGTATAACGTATAACGTATAACGTATAACGTATAACGTACAGCGTATAACGTATAACGTATAACGTACAACGTATAACGTATAACGTATAACGTATAACGTACAGCGTATAACGTATAACGTACAACGTATAACGTACAACGTATAACGTATAACGTATAACGTATAACGTATAACGTATAACGTATAACGTACAGCGTATAACGTATAACGTACAATGTATAACGTACAACGTATAATGTACAACGTATAACGTACGACGTACAACGTGTAACGTATAATGTATAACGTATAACGTACAGCGTATAACGTACAGCGTATAACGTACAGCGAATAACGTATAACGTATAACGTATAACGTATAACGTATAACGTATAACGTACAACGTATAACATACAACGTACAACGTACAACGTGTAACGAATAACGTATAACGTATAACGTACAGCATAGAACGTACAGCGTATAACGTATAACGTACAACGTATAACGTACAACGTATAACGTACAACGTATAACGTACAACGTACAACGTGTAACGTATAACGTATAACGTACAGCGTATAACGTACAGCGTATAACGTATAACGTATAACGTATAACGTATATCGTATAACGTATAACTTATAACGTATAACGTAAACGTATAACGTACAACGTATAACGTATAACGTACAACGTATAACGTACAACGTACAACGTACAACGTATAACGTACAACGTACAACGTGTAACGTATAACGTATAACGTATATCGTATAACGTATAACTTATAACGTATAACGTAAACGTACAACGTATAACGTATAACGTACAGCGTATAAAGTATAACGTACAACGTATAACGTACAACGTATAACGTACAACGTATAAAGTACAACGTATAACATACTACGTACAACGTACAACGTGTAACGAATAACGTATAACGTATAACGTACAGCATAGAACGTACAGCGTATAACGTATAACGTATAACGTATAACGTATAACGTATAACGTATAACGTATAACGTATAACGTATAACGTATAACGTATAACGTATAACGTATAACGTATAACGTATAACGTATAACGTATAACGTATAACGTATAACGTATAACGTATAACTTATAACGTATAACGTATAACGTATAACGTATAACGTATAACGTATAACGTATAACGTATATCGTATAACGTATAACGTATAACGTATAACGTATAACGTATAACGTATAACGTATAACGTATAACGTATAACGTATAACGTATAACGTATAACGTATAACGTATAACGTATAACGTATAACGTATAACGTATAACGTATAACGTATAACGTATAACGTATAACGTATAACGTATAACGTATAACGTACAGCGTATAACGTATAACGTACAACGTATAATGTACAACGTATAATGTACGACGTACAACGTGTAACATATAATGTATAACGTATAACGTACAGCGTATAACGTACAGCGTATAACGTACAGCGTATAACGTATAACGTATAACGTATAACGTATAACGTATAACGTATAACGTATAACGTATAACGTATAACGTACAACGTATAACGTACAGCGTATAACGTACAACGTGTAACGTATAACGTATAACGTATAACGTATAACGTACAGCGTATAACGTACAGCGTATAACGTACAGCGTATAACGTATAACGTATAACGTACAACGTACAGCGTATAACGTACAGCGTATAACGTACAGCGTATAACGTTTAACGTATAACGTATAACGTATATCGTATAACGTATAACTTATAACGTATAACGTAAACGTATAACGTACAACGTATAACGTATAACGTACAGCGTATAACGTACAGCGTATAACGTACAGCGTATAACGTATAACGTATAACGTACAACGTACAGCGTATAACGTACAGAGTATAACGTACAGCGTATAACGTATAACGTATAACGTATAACGTATATCGTATAACGTATAACTTATAACGTATAACGTAAACGTATAACGTACAACGTATAACGTATAACGTACAACGTATAACGTACAACGTACAACGTACAACGTATAACGTACAACGTACAACGTGTAACGTATAACGTATAACGTATATCGTATAACGTATAACTTATAACGTATAACGTAAACGTACAACGTATAACGTATAACGTATAACGTATAACGTACAGCGTATAAAGTATAACGTACAACGTATAACGTATAACGTACAACGTATAACGTACAACGTATAACGTACAACGTACAGCGTATAACATACAGCGTATAACGTACAGCGTATAATGTATAACGTATAACGTATAACGTATATCGTATAACGTATAACGTATAACGTATAACGTATAACGTATAACGTATAACGTATAACGTATAATGTACAACGTGTAACGTATAACGTATAACGTATAACGTACAGCGTATAACGTACAGCGTACAACGTATACCGTATAAGGTATAACGTATAACGTATAACGTACAGCGTATAAAGTATAACGTTCAACGTATAACGTACAAGGTACAACGTACAACGTGAAACGTATAACGTATAACGTATAACGTATAACGTACAGCGTATAATGTACAGCGTATAACGTACAAGGTACAACGTACAACGTGTAACGTATAACGTACAACGTATAACGTATAACGTACAGCGTATAACGTACAGCGTATAACGTACAGCGTATAACGTACAGCGTATAACGTATAACGTATAACGTATAACGTATAACGTATATCGTATAACGTATAACTTATAACGTATAACGTACAACGTATAACGTATAACGTACAACGTACAACGTGTAACGTATAACGTATAACGTATAACGTACAGCGTATAACGTACAGCGTACAACGTATACCGTATAAGGTATAACGTATAACGTATAACGTATAACGTATAACGTATAAGGTATAACGTATAACGTATAACGTATAACGTATAACGTATAACGTATAACGTATAACGTATAACGTACAACGTATAACGTATAACGTACAAAGTATAACGTACAACGTATAACGAACAGCGTATAACGTATAACGTATAACGTATAACGTATAACGTATAACGTATAACGTATAACGTATAACGTATAACGTACAACGTATAACGTATAACGTATAACGTATAACGTATAACGTATAACGTATAACGTACAACGTATAACGTACAACGTATAACGTACAACGTATAACGTACAACGTATAACGTACAACGTACAGCGTATAACGTACAGCGTATAACGTACAGCGTATAACGTATAACGTATAACGTATAACGTACATCGTATAACGTATAACTTATAACGTATAACTTAAACGTATAACGTACAACGTATAACGTATAACGTTCAACGTACAACGTGTATCGTATAACGTATAACGTATAACGTACAGCGTATAACGTATAACGTATAACGTACAACGTATAACGTATAACGTATAACGTATAACGTACAGCGTATAACGTATAACGTACAACGTATAACGTACAACGTATAACGTATAACGTATAACGTATAACGTATAACGTATAACGTATAACGTACAGCGTATAACGTATAACGTACAATGTATAACGTACAACGTATAATGTACAACGTATAACGTACGACGTACAACGTGTAACGTATAATGTATAACGTATAACGTACAGCGTATAACGTACAGCGTATAACGTACAGCGAATAACGTATAACGTATAACGTATAACGTATAACGTATAACGTATAACGTATAACGTACAACGTATAACATACAACGTACAACGTACAACGTGTAACGAATAACGTATAACGTATAACGTACAGCATAGAACGTACAGCGTATAACGTATAACGTACAACGTATAACGTACAACGTATAACGTACAACGTATAACGTACAACGTACAACGTGTAACGTATAACGTATAACGTACAGCGTATAACGTACAGCGTATAACGTATAACGTATAACGTATAACGTATATCGTATAACGTATAACTTATAACGTATAACGTAAACGTATAACGTACAACGTATAACGTATAACGTACAACGTATAACGTACAACGTACAACGTACAACGTATAACGTACAACGTACAACGTGTAACGTATAACGTATAACGTATATCGTATAACGTATAACTTATAACGTATAACGTAAACGTACAACGTATAACGTATAACGTACAGCGTATAAAGTATAACGTACAACGTATAACGTACAACGTATAACGTACAACGTATAACGTACAGCGTATAACGTATAACGTATAACGTATAACGTATAACGTATAACGTATAACGTATAACGTATAACGTATAACGTATAACGTATAACGTATAACGTATAACGTATAACGTATAACGTATAACGTATAACGTACAACGTATAACGTACAACGTATAACGTACAACGTGTAACGTGTAACGTATAACGTATAACGTATAACGTACAGCGTATAACGTACAGCGTATAACGTACAGCGTATAACGTATAACGTATAACGTACAACGTACAGCGTATAACGTACAGCGTATAACGTACAGCGTATAACGTATAACGTATAACGTATAACGTATATCGTATAACGTATAACTTATAACGTATAACGTAAACGTATAACGTACAACGTATAACGTATAACGTACAGCGTATAACGTACAGCGTATAACGTACAGCGTATAACGTATAACGTATAACGTACAACGTACAGCGTATAACGTACAGAGTATAACGTACAGCGTATAACGTATAACGTATAACGTATAACGTATATCGTATAACGTATAACTTATAACGTATAACGTAAACGTATAACGTACAACGTATAACGTATAACGTACAACGTATAACGTACAACGTACAACGTACAACGTATAACGTACAACGTACAACGTGTAACGTATAACGTATAACGTATATCGTATAACGTATAACTTATAACGTATAACGTAAACGTACAACGTATAACGTATAACGTATAACGTATAACGTACAGCGTATAAAGTATAACGTACAACGTATAAGGTATAACGTACAACGTATAACGTACAACGTATAACGTACAACGTACAGCGTATAACATACAGCGTATAACGTACAGCGTATAATGTATAACGTATAACGTATAACGTATATCGTATAACGTATAACGTATAACGTATAACGTATAACGTATAACGTATAACGTATAATGTACAACGTGTAACGTATAACGTATAACGTATAACGTACAGCGTATAACGGACAGCGTACAACGTATACCGTATAAGGTATAACGTATAACGTATAACGTACAGCGTATAAAGTATAACGTTCAACGTATAACGTACAAGGTACAACGTACAACGTGAAACGTATAACGTATAACGTATAACGTATAACGTATAACGTATAACGTATAATGTACAACGTATAATGTACGACGTACAACGTGTAACATATAATGTATAACGTATAACGTACAGCGTATAACGTACAGCGTATAACGTACAGCGTATAACGTATAACGTATAACGTATAACGTATAACGTATAACGTATAACGTATAACGTATAACGTACAACGTATAACGTACAACGTATAATGTACAACGTATAATGTACGACGTACAACGTGTAACATATAATGTATAACGTATAACGTACAGCGTATAACGTACAGCGTATAACGTACAGCGTATAACGTATAACGTATAACGTACAACGTATAACGTATAACGTATAACGTATAACGTACAGCGTATAAAGTATAACGTACAACGTATAACGTACAACGTATAACGTATAACGTATAACGTATAACGTATAACGTATAACGTATAACGTACAGCGTATAACGTATAACGTACAATGTATAACGTACAACGTATAATGTACAACGTATAACGTACGACGTACAACGTGTAACGTATAATGTATAACGTATAACGTACAGCGTATAACGTACAGCGTATAACGTACAGCGAATAACGTATAACGTATAACGTATAACGTATAACGTATAACGTATAACGTATAACGTACAACGTATAACATACAACGTACAACGTACAACGTGTAACGAATAACGTATAACGTATAACGTACAGCATAGAACGTACAGCGTATAACGTATAACGTACAACGTATAACGTACAACGTATAACGTACAACGTATAACGTACAACGTACAACGTGTAACGTATAACGTATAACGTACAGCGTATAACGTACAGCGTATAACGTATAACGTATAACGTATAACGTATATCGTATAACGTATAACTTATAACGTATAACGTAAACGTATAACGTACAACGTATAACGTATAACGTACAACGTATAACGTACAACGTACAACGTACAACGTATAACGTACAACGTACAACGTGTAACGTATAACGTATAACGTATATCGTATAACGTATAACTTATAACGTATAACGTAAACGTACAACGTATAACGTATAACGTACAGCGTATAAAGTATAACGTACAACGTATAACGTACAACGTATAACGTACAACGTATAACGTACAACGTATAACGTATAACGTATAACGTATAACGTATAACGTATAACGTATAACGTATAACGTATAACGTATAACGTATAACGTATAACGTATAACGTATAACGTATAACGTATAACGTATAACGTATAACGTATAACGTACAACGTATAACGTACAACGTATAACGTACAACGTGTAACGTGTAACGTATAACGTATAACGTATAACGTACAGCGTATAACGTACAGCGTATAACGTACAGCGTATAACGTATAACGTATAACGTACAACGTACAGCGTATAACGTACAGCGTATAACGTACAGCGTATAACGTATAACGTATAACGTATAACGTATATCGTATAACGTATAACTTATAACGTATAACGTAAACGTATAACGTACAACGTATAACGTATAACGTACAGCGTATAACGTACAGCGTATAACGTACAGCGTATAACGTATAACGTATAACGTACAACGTACAGCGTATAACGTACAGAGTATAACGTACAGCGTATAACGTATAACGTATAACGTATAACGTATATCGTATAACGTATAACTTATAACGTATAACGTAAACGTATAACGTACAACGTATAACGTATAACGTACAACGTATAACGTACAACGTACAACGTACAACGTATAACGTACAACGTACAACGTGTAACGTATAACGTATAACGTATATCGTATAACGTATAACTTATAACGTATAACGTAAACGTACAACGTATAACGTATAACGTATAACGTATAACGTACAGCGTATAAAGTATAACGTACAACGTATAAGGTATAACGTACAACGTATAACGTACAACGTATAACGTACAACGTACAGCGTATAACATACAGCGTATAACGTACAGCGTATAATGTATAACGTATAACGTATAACGTATATCGTATAACGTATAACGTATAACGTATAACGTATAACGTATAACGTATAACGTATAATGTACAACGTGTAACGTATAACGTATAACGTATAACGTACAGCGTATAACGGACAGCGTACAACGTATACCGTATAAGGTATAACGTATAACGTATAACGTACAGCGTATAAAGTATAACGTTCAACGTATAACGTACAAGGTACAACGTACAACGTGAAACGTATAACGTATAACGTATAACGTATAACGTATAACGTACAACGTATAATGTACAACGTATAATGTACGACGTACAACGTGTAACATATAATGTATAACGTATAACGTACAGCGTATAACGTACAGCGTATAACGTACAGCGTATAACGTAAAACGTATAACGTATAAAGTATAACGTATAACGTATAACGTATAACGTATAACGTACAACGTATAACGTACAACGTATAACGTACAACGTGTAACATATAACGTATAACGTATAACGTATAACGTACAGCATATAACGTACAGCGTATAACGTACAGCGTATAACGTATAACGTATAACGTACAACGTACAGCGTATAACGTACAGCGTATAACGTACAGCGTATAACGTATAACGTATAACGTATAACGTATATCGTATAACGTATAACTTATAATGTATAACGTAAACGTATAACGTACAGCGTATAACGTACAGCGTATAACGTACAGCGTATAACGTACAGCGTATAACGTATAACGTATAACGTATAACGTATAACGTATATCGTATAACGTATAACTTATAACGTATAACGTACAACGTATAACGTACAACGTATAACGTATAACGTATAACGTATAACGTATAACGTATAACGTATAACGTATAACGTACAACGTATAACGTATAACGTATAACGTACAACGTGTAACGTGTAACGTATAACGTATAACGTATAACGTACAGCGTATAACGTACAGCGTATAACGTACAGCGTATAACGTATAACGTATAACGTACAACGTACAGCGTATAACGTACAGCGTATAACGTACAGCGTATAACGTACAGCGTATAACGTACAACGTATAACATACAACGTACAACGTATAACGTGTAACGAATAACGTATAACGTATAACGTACAGCATAGAACGTACAGCGTATAACGTATAACGTACAACGTATAACGTACAACGTATAACGTACAACGTATAACGTACAACGTACAACGTGTAACGTATAACGTATAACGTACAGCGTATAACGTACAGCGTATAACGTATAACGTATAACGTATAACGTATATCGTATAACGTATAACTTATAACGTATAACGTAAACGTATAACGTACAACGTATAACGTATAACGTACAACGTATAACGTACAACGTACAACGTACAACGTATAACGTACAACGTACAACGTGTAACGTATAACGTATAACGTATATCGTATAACGTATAACTTATAACGTATAACGTAAACGTACAACGTATAACGTATAACGTACAGCGTATAAAGTATAACGTACAACGTATAACGTACAACGTATAACGTACAACGTATAACGTACAACGTATAACGTATAACGTATAACGTATAACGTATAACGTATAACGTATAACGTATAACGTATAACGTATAACGTATAACGTATAACGTATAACGTACAACGTATAACGTACAGCGTATAACGTACAGCGTATAACGTATAACGTATAACGTATAACGTATAACGTATATCGTATAACGTATAACTTATAACGTATAACGTACAACGTATAACGTACAACGTATAACGTATAACGTATAACGTATAACGTATAACGTATAACGTATAACGTATAACGTATAACGTATAACGTATATCGTATTACGTATAACTTATAACGTATAACGTAAACGTATAACGTACAACGTATAACGTACAACGTACAGCGTATAACATACAGCGTATAACGTACAGCGTATAATGTATAACGTATAACGTATAACGTATATCGTATAACGTATAACGTATAACGTATAACGTATAACGTATAACGTATAACGTATAACGTATAATGTACAACGTGTAACGTATAACGTATAACGTATAACGTACAGCGTATAACGTACAGCGTACAACGTATACCGTATAAGGTATAACGTATAACGTATAACGTACAGCGTATAAAGTATAACGTTCAACGTATAACGTACAAGGTACAACGTACAACGTGAAACGTATAACGTATAACGTATAACGTATAACGTATAACGTACAACGTATAATGTACAACGTATAATGTACGACGTACAACGTGTAACATATAATGTATAACGTATAACGTACAGCGTATAACGTACAGCGTATAACGTACAGCGTATAACGTACAGCGTATAACGTATAACGTATAACGTATAACGTATAACGTATAACGTACAACGGATAACGTACAGCGTATAACGTATAACGTATAACATATAACGTATAACGTATAACGTACAACGGATAACGTACAGCGTATAACGTACAACGTATAACGTATAACGTATAACGTATAACGTATAACGTATAACGTATAACGTATAACGTATAACGTACAACGTATAACGTACAACGTATAACGTACAACGTATAACGTACAACGTATAACGTACAACGTATAACGTACAACGTATAACGTACAACGTATAACGTACAACGTATAACGCACAACGTACAACGTACAACGTGTAACGTGTAACGTATAACGTATAACGTATAACGTACAGCTTATAACGTACAGCGTATAACGTACAGCGTATAACGTATAACGTACAACGTATAACGTACAACGTATAACGTACAGCGTATAACGTATACCCTATAAGGTATAACGTATAACGTATAACGTATAACGTATAACTTATAACGTATAACGTATAACGTACAACGTATAACGTATAACGTACAGCGTATAACGTACAGCGTATAACGTACAGCGTATAACGTATAACGTACAACGTATAACGTACAACGTATAATGTACAACGTATAACGTACGACGTACAACGTGTAACGTATAATGTATAACGTATAACGTACAGCGTATAACGTACAGCGTATAACGTACAGCGTATAACGTACAGCGTATAACGTATAACGTATAACGTATAACGTATAACGTATAACGTACAACGGATAACGTACAGCGTATAACGTATAACGTATAACGTATAACGTATAACGTACAACGTATAACGTACAACGGATAACGTACAGCGTATAACGTACAACGTATAACGTATAACGTATAACGTATAACGTATAACGTATAACGTATAACGTATAACGTATAACGTATAACGTATAACGTATAACGTATAACGTATAACGTATAACGTATAACGTATAACGTACAACGTATAACGTATAACGTATAACGTATAACGTACAACGTATAACGTACAACGTATAACGTACAACGTATAACGTACAACGTATAACGTACAACGTATAACGTACAACGTATAACGTACAACGTATAACGTACAACGTATAACGTACAACGTATACCGTACAGCGTATAACGTACAGCGAATAACGTATAACGTATAACGTATAACGTATAACGTATAACGTATAACGTATAACGTATAACGTATAACGTACAACGGATAACGTACAGCGTATAACGTATAACGTATAACGTATAACGTACAACGTATAACGTACAACGTATAACGTACAGCGTATAACGTACAACGTACAACGTGTAACGTATAACGTATAACGTATAACGTACGACGTACAACGTGTAACGTATAATGTATAACGTATAACGTACAGCGTATAACGTACAGCGTATAACGTACAGCGTATAACGTATAACGTACAACGTATAACGTACAACGTATAATGTACAACGTATAACGTACGACGTACAACGTGTAACGTATAATGTATAACGTATAACGTACAGCGTATAACGTACAGCGTATAACGTACAGCGTATAACGTACAGCGTATAACGTATAACGTATAACGTATAACGTATAACGTATAACGTACAACGGATAACGTACAGCGTATAACGTATAACGTATAACGTATAACGTATAACGTACAACGTATAACGTACAACGGATAACGTACAGCGTATAACGTACAACGTATAACGTATAACGTATAACGTATAACGTATAACGTATAACGTATAACGTATAACGTATAACGTATAACGTATAACGTATAACGTATAACGTATAACGTATAACGTATAACGTATAACGTATAACGTACAACGTATAACGTATAACGTATAACGTATAACGTACAACGTATAACGTACAACGTATAACGTACAACGTATAACGTACAACGTATAACGTACAACGTATAACGTACAACGTATAACGTACAACGTATAACGTACAACGTATAACGTACAACGTATACCGTACAGCGTATAACGTACAGCGAATAACGTATAACGTATAACGTATAACGTATAACGTATAACGTATAACGTATAACGTACAGCGAATAACGTATAACGTATAACGTATAACGTATAACGTATAACGTATAACGTATAACGTATAACGTATAACGTACAACGGATAACGTACAGCGTATAACGTATAACGTATAACGTATAACGTACAACGTATAACGTACAACGTATAACGTACAGCGTATAACGTACAACGTACAACGTGTAACGTATAACGTATAACGTATAACGTACAACGTACAACGTGTAACGTATAATGTATAACGTATAACGTACAGCGTATAACGTACAGCGTATAACGTACAGCGTATAACGTATAACGTACAACGTATAACGTACAACGTATAATGTACAACGTATAACGTACGACGTACAACGTGTAACGTATAATGTATAACGTATAACGTACAGCGTATAACGTACAGCGTATAACGTACAGCGTATAACGTACAGCGTATAACGTATAACGTATAACGTATAACGTATAACTTATAACGTACAACGGATAACGTACAGCGTATAACGTATAACGTATAACGTATAACGTATAACGTACAGCGTATAACGTACAACGTATAACGTACAGCCCATAACGTACAACGTATAACGTACAACGTATATCGTATAACGTATAACGTATAACGTATAACGTATAACGTATAACGTATATCGTATAACGT
Organism: Lasioglossum morio; assembly: GCA_916610235.2. Taxonomy (NCBI): domain Eukaryota; kingdom Metazoa; phylum Arthropoda; class Insecta; order Hymenoptera; family Halictidae; genus Lasioglossum; species Lasioglossum morio. Next base: position 50,464 of record CAKAJA020000254.1, on the reverse strand, counting down.
ATAACGTATAACGTATAACGTATAACGTATAACGTATAACGTATAACGTACAACGTATAACGTATAACGTATAACGTATAACGTACAACGTATAACGTACAACGTATAACGTACAACGTATAACGTACAACGTATAACGTACAACGTATAACGTACAACGTATAACGTACAACGTATAACGTACAACGTATAACGTACAACGTATACCGTACAGCGTATAACGTACAGCGAATAACGTATAACGTATAACGTATAACGTATAACGTATAACGTATAACGTATAACGTACAACGTATAACGTATAACGTACAAAGTATAACGTACAACGTATAACGTACAGCGTATAACGTATAACGTATAACGTATAACGTATAACGTATAACGTATAACGTATAACGTATAACGTACAACGTATAACGTATAACGTATAACGTATAACGTATAACGTATAACGTATAACGTATAACGTATAACGTACAGCGTATAACGTACAGCGTATAACGTACAGCGTATAACGTATAACGTACAACGTATAATGTACAACGTATAACGTACGACGTACAACGTGTAACGTATAATGTATAACGTATAACGTACAGCGTATAACGTACAGCGTATAACGTACAGCGTATAACGTACAGCGTATAACGTATAACGTATAACGTATAACGTATAACGTATAACGTACAACGGATAACGTACAGCGTATAACGTATAACGTATAACGTATAACGTATAACGTATAACGTACAACGGATAACGTACAGCGTATAACGTACAACGTATAACGTATAACGTATAACGTATAACGTATAACGTATAACGTATAACGTATAACGTATAACGTATAACGTATAACGTATAACGTATAACGTATAACGTATAACGTATAACGTATAACGTATAACGTATAACGTATAACGTATAACGTATAACGTATAACGTATAACGTACAACGTATAACGTATAATGTATAACGTATAACGTACAACGTATAACGTACAACGTATAACGTACAACGTATAACGTACAACGTATAACGTACAACGTATAACGTACAACGTATAACGTACAACGTATAACGTACAACGTATAACGTACAGCGTATAACGTACAGCGAATAACGTATAACGTATAACGTATAACGTATAACGTATAACGTATAACGTATAACGTATAACGTACAACGGATAACGTACAGCGTATAACGTATAACGTATAACGTATAACGTACAAAGTATAACGTACAACGTATAACGTACAGCGTATAACGTACAACGTACAACGTGTAACGTATAACGTATAACGTATAACGTACAGCGTATAACGTACAGCGTACAACGTATACCGTATAAGGTATAACGTATAACGTATAACGTATAACGTATAACGTATAAGGTATAACGTATAACGTATAACGTATAACGTATAACGTATAACGTATAACGTATAACGTATAACGTATAACGTACAACGTATAACGTATAACGTACAAAGTATAACGTACAACGTATAACGAACAGCGTATAACGTATAACGTATAACGTATAACGTATAACGTATAACGTATAACGTATAACGTATAACGTATAACGTACAACGTATAACGTATAACGTATAACGTATAACGTATAACGTATAACGTATAACGTATAACGTACAACGTATAACGTACAACGTATAACGTACAACGTATAACGTACAACGTATAACGTACAACGTACAGCGTATAACGTACAGCGTATAACGTACAGCGTATAACGTATAACGTATAACGTATAACGTACATCGTATAACGTATAACTTATAACGTATAACGTAAACGTATAACGTACAACGTATAACGTATAACGTACAACGTGTATCGTATAACGTATAACGTATAACGTACAGCGTATAACGTATAACGTATAACGTACAACGTATAACGTATAACGTATAACGTATAACGTACAGCGTATAACGTATAACGTACAACGTATAACGTACAACGTATAACGTATAACGTATAACGTATAACGTATAACGTATAACGTATAACGTACAGCGTATAACGTATAACGTACAATGTATAACGTACAACGTATAATGTACAACGTATAACGTACGACGTACAACGTGTAACGTATAATGTATAACGTATAACGTACAGCGTATAACGTACAGCGTATAACGTACAGCGAATAACGTATAACGTATAACGTATAACGTATAACGTATAACGTATAACGTACAACGTATAACATACAACGTACAACGTACAACGTGTAACGAATAACGTATAACGTATAACGTACAGCATAGAACGTACAGCGTATAACGTATAACGTACAACGTATAACGTACAACGTATAACGTACAACGTATAACGTACAACGTACAACGTGTAACGTATAACGTATAACGTACAGCGTATAACGTACAGCGTATAACGTATAACGTATAACGTATAACGTATATCGTATAACGTATAACTTATAACGTATAACGTAAACGTATAACGTACAACGTATAACGTATAACGTACAACGTATAACGTACAACGTACAACGTACAACGTATAACGTACAACGTACAACGTGTAACGTATAACGTATAACGTATATCGTATAACGTATAACTTATAACGTATAACGTAAACGTACAACGTATAACGTATAACGTACAGCGTATAAAGTATAACGTACAACGTATAACGTACAACGTATAACGTACAACGTATAAAGTACAACGTATAACATACTACGTACAACGTACAACGTGTAACGAATAACGTATAACGTATAACGTACAGCATAGAACGTACAGCGTATAACGTATAACGTATAACGTATAACGTATAACGTATAACGTATAACGTATAACGTATAACGTATAACGTATAACGTATAACGTATAACGTATAACGTATAACGTATAACGTATAACGTATAACGTATAACGTATAACTTATAACGTATAACGTATAACGTATAACGTATAACGTATAACGTATAACGTATAACGTATAACGTATAACGTATAACGTATAACGTATAACGTATAACGTATAACGTATAACGTATAACGTATAACGTATAACGTATAACGTATAACGTATAACGTATAACGTATAACGTATAACGTATAACGTATAACGTATAACGTATAACGTATAACGTATAACGTATAACGTATAACGTATAACGTATAACGTATAACGTATAACGTATAACGTATAACGTATAACGTATAACGTATAACGTATAACGTATAACGTACAGCGTATAACGTATAACGTACAACGTATAATGTACAACGTATAATGTACGACGTACAACGTGTAACATATAATGTATAACGTATAACGTACAGCGTATAACGTACAGCGTATAACGTACAGCGTATAACGTATAACGTATAACGTATAACGTATAACGTATAACGTATAACGTATAACGTATAACGTATAACGTATAACGTATAACGTATAACGTGTAACGTATAACGTATAACGTATAACGTATAACGTATAACGTATAACGTATAACGTATAACGTATAACGTATAACGTATAACGTATAACGTATAACGTATAACGTATAACGTATAACGTATAACGTATAACGTATAACGTATAACGTATAACGTATAACGTATAACGTACAGCGTATAACGTATAACGTATAACGTACAACGTATAACGTATAACGTATAACGTATAACGTACAGCGTATAACGTATAACGTACAACGTATAACGTACAACGTATAACGTATAACGTATAACGTATAACGTATAACGTATAACGTATAACGTACAGCGTATAACGTATAACGTACAATGTATAACGTACAACGTATAATGTACAACGTATAACGTACGACGTACAACGTGTAACGTATAATGTATAACGTATAACGTACAGCGTATAACGTACAGCGTATAACGTACAGCGAATAACGTATAACGTATAACGTATAACGTATAACGTATAACGTATAACGTACAACGTATAACATACAACGTACAACGTACAACGTGTAACGAATAACGTATAACGTATAACGTACAGCATAGAACGTACAGCGTATAACGTATAACGTACAACGTATAACGTACAACGTATAACGTACAACGTATAACGTACAACGTACAACGTGTAACGTATAACGTATAACGTACAGCGTATAACGTACAGCGTATAACGTATAACGTATAACGTATAACGTATATCGTATAACGTATAACTTATAACGTATAACGTAAACGTATAACGTACAACGTATAACGTATAACGTACAACGTATAACGTACAACGTACAACGTACAACGTATAACGTACAACGTACAACGTGTAACGTATAACGTATAACGTATATCGTATAACGTATAACTTATAACGTATAACGTAAACGTACAACGTATAACGTATAACGTACAGCGTATAAAGTATAACGTACAACGTATAACGTACAACGTATAACGTACAACGTATAAAGTACAACGTATAACATACTACGTACAACGTACAACGTGTAACGAATAACGTATAACGTATAACGTACAGCATAGAACGTACAGCGTATAACGTATAACGTATAACGTATAACGTATAACGTATAACGTATAACGTATAACGTATAACGTATAACGTATAACGTATAACGTATAACGTATAACGTATAACGTATAACGTATAACGTATAACGTATAACGTATAACGTATAACGTATAACTTATAACGTATAACGTATAACGTATAACGTATAACGTATAACGTATAACGTATAACGTATATCGTATAACGTATAACGTATAACGTATAACGTATAACGTATAACGTATAACGTATAACGTATAACGTATAACGTATAACGTATAACGTATAACGTATAACGTATAACGTATAACGTATAACGTATAACGTATAACGTATAACGTATAACGTATAACGTATAACGTATAACGTATAACGTATAACGTACAGCGTATAACGTATAACGTACAACGTATAATGTACAACGTATAATGTACGACGTACAACGTGTAACATATAATGTATAACGTATAACGTACAGCGTATAACGTACAGCGTATAACGTACAGCGTATAACGTATAACGTATAACGTATAACGTATAACGTATAACGTATAACGTATAACGTATAACGTATAACGTACAACGTATAACGTACAACGTATAACGTACAACGTGTAACGTGTAACGTATAACGTATAACGTATAACGTACAGCGTATAACGTACAGCGTATAACGTACAGCGTATAACGTATAACGTATAACGTACAACGTACAGCGTATAACGTACAGCGTATAACGTACAGCGTATAACGTTTAACGTATAACGTATAACGTATATCGTATAACGTATAACTTATAACGTATAACGTAAACGTATAACGTACAACGTATAACGTATAACGTACAGCGTATAACGTACAGCGTATAACGTACAGCGTATAACGTATAACGTATAACGTACAACGTACAGCGTATAACGTACAGAGTATAACGTACAGCGTATAACGTATAACGTATAACGTATAACGTATATCGTATAACGTATAACTTATAACGTATAACGTAAACGTATAACGTACAACGTATAACGTATAACGTACAACGTATAACGTACAACGTACAACGTACAACGTATAACGTACAACGTACAACGTGTAACGTATAACGTATAACGTATATCGTATAACGTATAACTTATAACGTATAACGTAAACGTACAACGTATAACGTATAACGTATAACGTATAACGTACAGCGTATAAAGTATAACGTACAACGTATAAGGTATAACGTACAACGTATAACGTACAACGTATAACGTACAACGTACAGCGTATAACATACAGCGTATAACGTACAGCGTATAATGTATAACGTATAACGTATAACGTATATCGTATAACGTATAACGTATAACGTATAACGTATAACGTATAACGTATAACGTATAACGTATAATGTACAACGTGTAACGTATAACGTATAACGTATAACGTACAGCGTATAACGTACAGCGTACAACGTATACCGTATAAGGTATAACGTATAACGTATAACGTACAGCGTATAAAGTATAACGTTCAACGTATAACGTACAAGGTACAACGTACAACGTGAAACGTATAACGTATAACGTATAACGTATAACGTACAGCGTATAATGTACAGCGTATAACGTACAAGGTACAACGTACAACGTGTAACGTATAACGTACAACGTATAACGTATAACGTACAGCGTATAACGTACAGCGTATAACGTACAGCGTATAACGTACAGCGTATAACGTATAACGTATAACGTATAACGTATAACGTATATCGTATAACGTATAACTTATAACGTATAACGTACAACGTATAACGTATAACGTACAACGTACAACGTGTAACGTATAACGTATAACGTATAACGTACAGCGTATAACGTACAGCGTACAACGTATACCGTATAAGGTATAACGTATAACGTATAACGTATAACGTATAACGTATAAGGTATAACGTATAACGTATAACGTATAACGTATAACGTATAACGTATAACGTATAACGTATAACGTACAACGTATAACGTATAACGTACAAAGTATAACGTACAACGTATAACGAACAGCGTATAACGTATAACGTATAACGTATAACGTATAACGTATAACGTATAACGTATAACGTATAACGTATAACGTACAACGTATAACGTATAACGTATAACGTATAACGTATAACGTATAACGTATAACGTACAACGTATAACGTACAACGTATAACGTACAACGTATAACGTACAACGTATAACGTACAACGTACAGCGTATAACGTACAGCGTATAACGTACAGCGTATAACGTATAACGTATAACGTATAACGTACATCGTATAACGTATAACTTATAACGTATAACTTAAACGTATAACGTACAACGTATAACGTATAACGTTCAACGTACAACGTGTATCGTATAACGTATAACGTATAACGTACAGCGTATAACGTATAACGTATAACGTACAACGTATAACGTATAACGTATAACGTATAACGTACAGCGTATAACGTATAACGTACAACGTATAACGTACAACGTATAACGTATAACGTATAACGTATAACGTATAACGTATAACGTATAACGTACAGCGTATAACGTATAACGTACAATGTATAACGTACAACGTATAATGTACAACGTATAACGTACGACGTACAACGTGTAACGTATAATGTATAACGTATAACGTACAGCGTATAACGTACAGCGTATAACGTACAGCGAATAACGTATAACGTATAACGTATAACGTATAACGTATAACGTATAACGTATAACGTACAACGTATAACATACAACGTACAACGTACAACGTGTAACGAATAACGTATAACGTATAACGTACAGCATAGAACGTACAGCGTATAACGTATAACGTACAACGTATAACGTACAACGTATAACGTACAACGTATAACGTACAACGTACAACGTGTAACGTATAACGTATAACGTACAGCGTATAACGTACAGCGTATAACGTATAACGTATAACGTATAACGTATATCGTATAACGTATAACTTATAACGTATAACGTAAACGTATAACGTACAACGTATAACGTATAACGTACAACGTATAACGTACAACGTACAACGTACAACGTATAACGTACAACGTACAACGTGTAACGTATAACGTATAACGTATATCGTATAACGTATAACTTATAACGTATAACGTAAACGTACAACGTATAACGTATAACGTACAGCGTATAAAGTATAACGTACAACGTATAACGTACAACGTATAACGTACAACGTATAACGTACAACGTATAACGTATAACGTATAACGTATAACGTATAACGTATAACGTATAACGTATAACGTATAACGTATAACGTATAACGTATAACGTATAACGTATAACGTATAACGTATAACGTATAACGTATAACGTACAACGTATAACGTACAACGTATAACGTACAACGTGTAACGTGTAACGTATAACGTATAACGTATAACGTACAGCGTATAACGTACAGCGTATAACGTACAGCGTATAACGTATAACGTATAACGTACAACGTACAGCGTATAACGTACAGCGTATAACGTACAGCGTATAACGTATAACGTATAACGTATAACGTATATCGTATAACGTATAACTTATAACGTATAACGTAAACGTATAACGTACAACGTATAACGTATAACGTACAGCGTATAACGTACAGCGTATAACGTACAGCGTATAACGTATAACGTATAACGTACAACGTACAGCGTATAACGTACAGAGTATAACGTACAGCGTATAACGTATAACGTATAACGTATAACGTATATCGTATAACGTATAACTTATAACGTATAACGTAAACGTATAACGTACAACGTATAACGTATAACGTACAACGTATAACGTACAACGTACAACGTACAACGTATAACGTACAACGTACAACGTGTAACGTATAACGTATAACGTATATCGTATAACGTATAACTTATAACGTATAACGTAAACGTACAACGTATAACGTATAACGTATAACGTATAACGTACAGCGTATAAAGTATAACGTACAACGTATAAGGTATAACGTACAACGTATAACGTACAACGTATAACGTACAACGTACAGCGTATAACATACAGCGTATAACGTACAGCGTATAATGTATAACGTATAACGTATAACGTATATCGTATAACGTATAACGTATAACGTATAACGTATAACGTATAACGTATAACGTATAACGTATAATGTACAACGTGTAACGTATAACGTATAACGTATAACGTACAGCGTATAACGGACAGCGTACAACGTATACCGTATAAGGTATAACGTATAACGTATAACGTACAGCGTATAAAGTATAACGTTCAACGTATAACGTACAAGGTACAACGTACAACGTGAAACGTATAACGTATAACGTATAACGTATAACGTATAACGTACAACGTATAATGTACAACGTATAATGTACGACGTACAACGTGTAACATATAATGTATAACGTATAAAGTACAGCGTATAACGTACAGCGTATAACGTACAGCGTATAACGTATAACGTATAACGTATAACGTATAACGTATAACGTATAACGTATAACGTATAGCATAAGGTACAACAAAAACGTACAACGTATAACGTAGAACGTATAATGTACAACGTATAATGTACGACGTACAACGTGTAACGTATAATGTATAACGTATAACGTACAGCGTATAACGTACAGCGTATAACGTACAGCGTATAACGTATAACGTATAACGTACAACGTATAACGTATAAGGTATAACGTATAACGTATAACGTACAGCGTATAAAGTATAACGTACAACGTATAACGTACAACGTATAACGTATAACGTATAACGTATAACGTATAACGTATAACGTATAACGTACAGCGTATAACGTATAACGTACAATGTATAACGTACAACGTATAATGTACAACGTATAACGTACGACGTACAACGTGTAACGTATAATGTATAACGTATAACGTACAGCGTATAACGTACAGCGTATAACGTACAGCGAATAACGTATAACGTATAACGTATAACGTATAACGTATAACGTATAACGTATAACGTACAACGTATAACATACAACGTACAACGTACAACGTGTAACGAATAACGTATAACGTATAACGTACAGCATAGAACGTACAGCGTATAACGTATAACGTACAACGTATAACGTACAACGTATAACGTACAACGTATAACGTACAACGTACAACGTGTAACGTATAACGTATAACGTACAGCGTATAACGTACAGCGTATAACGTATAACGTATAACGTATAACGTATATCGTATAACGTATAACTTATAACGTATAACGTAAACGTATAACGTACAACGTATAACGTATAACGTACAACGTATAACGTACAACGTACAACGTACAACGTATAACGTACAACGTACAACGTGTAACGTATAACGTATAACGTATATCGTATAACGTATAACTTATAACGTATAACGTAAACGTACAACGTATAACGTATAACGTACAGCGTATAAAGTATAACGTACAACGTATAACGTACAACGTATAACGTACAACGTATAACGTACAACGTATAACGTATAACGTATAACGTATAACGTATAACGTATAACGTATAACGTATAACGTATAACGTATAACGTATAACGTATAACGTATAACGTATAACGTATAACGTATAACGTATAACGTATAACGTATAACGTACAACGTATAACGTACAACGTATAACGTACAACGTATAACGTACAACGTGTAACGTGTAACGTATAACGTATAACGTACAGCGTATAACGTACAGCGTATAACGTACAGCGTATAACGTATAACGTATAACGTACAACGTACAGCGTATAACGTACAGCGTATAACGTACAGCGTATAACGTATAACGTATAACGTATAACGTATATCGTATAACGTATAACTTATAACGTATAACGTAAACGTATAACGTACAACGTATAACGTATAACGTACAGCGTATAACGTACAGCGTATAACGTACAGCGTATAACGTATAACGTATAACGTACAACGTACAGCGTATAACGTACAGAGTATAACGTACAGCGTATAACGTATAACGTATAACGTATAACGTATATCGTATAACGTATAACTTATAACGTATAACGTAAACGTATAACGTACAACGTATAACGTATAACGTACAACGTATAACGTACAACGTACAACGTACAACGTATAACGTACAACGTACAACGTGTAACGTATAACGTATAACGTATATCGTATAACGTATAACTTATAACGTATAACGTAAACGTACAACGTATAACGTATAACGTATAACGTATAACGTACAGCGTATAAAGTATAACGTACAACGTATAAGGTATAACGTACAACGTATAACGTACAACGTATAACGTACAACGTACAGCGTATAACATACAGCGTATAACGTACAGCGTATAATGTATAACGTATAACGTATAACGTATATCGTATAACGTATAACGTATAACGTATAACGTATAACGTATAACGTATAACGTATAATGTACAACGTGTAACGTATAACGTATAACGTATAACGTACAGCGTATAACGGACAGCGTACAACGTATACCGTATAAGGTATAACGTATAACGTATAACGTACAGCGTATAAAGTATAACGTTCAACGTATAACGTACAAGGTACAACGTACAACGTGAAACGTATAACGTATAACGTATAACGTATAACGTATAACGTACAACGTATAATGTACAACGTATAATGTACGACGTACAACGTGTAACATATAATGTATAACGTATAACGTACAGCGTATAACGTACAGCGTATAACGTACAGCGTATAACGTATAACGTATAACGTATAACGTATAACGTATAACGTATAACGTATAACGTATAACGTACAACGTATAACGTACAACGTATAACGTACAACGTGTAACATATAACGTATAACGTATAACGTATAACGTACAGCGTATAACGTACAGCGTATAACGTACAGCGTATAACGTATAACGTATAACGTACAACGTACAGCGTATAACGTACAGCGTATAACGTACAGCGTATAACGTATAACGTATAACGTATAACGTATATCGTATAACGTATAACTTATAATGTATAACGTAAACGTATAACGTACAGCGTATAACGTACAGCGTATAACGTACAGCGTATAACGTACAGCGTATAACGTATAACGTATAACGTATAACGTATAACGTATATCGTATAACGTATAACTTATAACGTATAACGTACAACGTATAACGTACAACGTATAACGTATAACGTATAACGTATAACGTATAACGTATAACGTATAACGTATAACGTACAACGTATAACGTACAACGTATAACGTACAACGTGTAACGTGTAACGTATAACGTATAACGTATAACGTACAGCGTATAACGTACAGCGTATAACGTACAGCGTATAACGTATAACGTATAACGTACAACGTACAGCGTATAACGTACAGCGTATAACGTACAGCGTATAACGTACAGCGTATAACGTACAACGTATAACATACAACGTACAACGTATAACGTGTAACGAATAACGTATAACGTATAACGTACAGCATAGAACGTACAGCGTATAACGTATAACGTACAACGTATAACGTACAACGTATAACGTACAACGTATAACGTACAACGTACAACGTGTAACGTATAACGTATAACGTACAGCGTATAACGTACAGCGTATAACGTATAACGTATAACGTATAACGTATATCGTATAACGTATAACTTATAACGTATAACGTAAACGTATAACGTACAACGTATAACGTATAACGTACAACGTATAACGTACAACGTACAACGTACAACGTATAACGTACAACGTACAACGTGTAACGTATAACGTATAACGTATATCGTATAACGTATAACTTATAACGTATAACGTAAACGTACAACGTATAACGTATAACGTACAGCGTATAAAGTATAACGTACAACGTATAACGTACAACGTATAACGTACAACGTATAACGTACAACGTATAACGTATAACGTATAACGTATAACGTATAACGTATAACGTATAACGTATAACGTATAACGTATAACGTATAACGTATAACGTATAACGTATAACGTATAACGTATAACGTATAACGTATAACGTATAACGTATAACGTATAACGTATAACGTATAACGTATAACGTATAACGTACAGCGTATAACGTATAACGTACAACGTATAATGTACAACGTATAATGTACGACGTACAACGTGTAACATATAATGTATAACGTATAACGTACAGCGTATAACGTACAGCGTATAACGTACAGCGTATAACGTATAACGTATAACGTATAACGTATAACGTATAACGTATAACGTATAACGTATAACGTATAACGTACAACGTATAACGTACAACGTATAACGTACAACGTGTAACGTGTAACGTATAACGTATAACGTATAACGTACAGCGTATAACGTACAGCGTATAACGTACAGCGTATAACGTATAACGTATAACGTACAACGTACAGCGTATAACGTACAGCGTATAACGTACAGCGTATAACGTATAACGTATAACGTATAACGTATATCGTATAACGTATAACTTATAACGTATAACGTAAACGTATAACGTACAACGTATAACGTATAACGTACAGCGTATAACGTACAGCGTATAACGTACAGCGTATAACGTATAACGTATAACGTACAACGTACAGCGTATAACGTACAGAGTATAACGTACAGCGTATAACGTATAACGTATAACGTATAACGTATATCGTATAACGTATAACTTATAACGTATAACGTAAACGTATAACGTACAACGTATAACGTATAACGTACAACGTATAACGTACAACGTACAACGTACAACGTATAACGTACAACGTACAACGTGTAACGTATAACGTATAACGTATATCGTATAACGTATAACTTATAACGTATAACGTAAACGTACAACGTATAACGTATAACGTATAACGTATAACGTACAGCGTATAAAGTATAACGTACAACGTATAAGGTATAACGTACAACGTATAACGTACAACGTATAACGTACAACGTACAGCGTATAACATACAGCGTATAACGTACAGCGTATAATGTATAACGTATAACGTATAACGTATATCGTATAACGTATAACGTATAACGTATAACGTATAACGTATAACGTATAACGTATAATGTACAACGTGTAACGTATAACGTATAACGTATAACGTACAGCGTATAACGTACAGCGTACAACGTATACCGTATAAGGTATAACGTATAACGTATAACGTACAGCGTATAAAGTATAACGTTCAACGTATAACGTACAAGGTACAACGTACAACGTGAAACGTATAACGTATAACGTATAACGTATAACGTATAACGTACAACGTATAATGTACAACGTATAATGTACGACGTACAACGTGTAACATATAATGTATAACGTATAACGTACAGCGTATAACGTACAGCGTATAACGTACAGCGTATAACGTATAACGTATAACGTATAACGTATAACGTATAACGTATAACGTATAACGTATAACGTATAACGTACAACGTATAACGTACAACGTATAACGTACAACGTGTAACGTGTAACGTATAACGTATAACGTATAACGTACAGCGTATAACGTACAGCGTATAACGTACAGCGTATAACGTATAACGTATAACGTACAACGTACAGCGTATAACGTACAGCGTATAACGTACAGCGTATAACGTATAACGTATAACGTATAACGTATATCGTATAACGTATAACTTATAATGTATAACGTAAACGTATAACGTACAGCGTATAACGTACAGCGTATAACGTACAGCGTATAACGTACAGCGTATAACGTATAACGTATAACGTATAACGTATAACGTATAACGTATAACGTATAACGTATAACGTACAACGTATAACATACAACGTACAACGTACAACGTGTAACGAATAACGTATAACGTATAACGTACAGCATAGAACGTACAGCGTATAACGTATAACGTACAACGTATAACGTACAACGTATAACGTACAACGTATAACGTACAACGTACAACGTGTAACGTATAACGTATAACGTACAGCGTATAACGTACAGCGTATAACGTATAACGTATAACGTATAACGTATATCGTATAACGTATAACTTATAACGTATAACGTAAACGTATAACGTACAACGTATAACGTATAACGTACAACGTATAACGTACAACGTACAACGTACAACGTATAACGTACAACGTACAACGTGTAACGTATAACGTATAACGTATATCGTATAACGTATAACTTATAACGTATAACGTAAACGTACAACGTATAACGTATAACGTACAGCGTATAAAGTATAACGTACAACGTATAACGTACAACGTATAACGTACAACGTATAACGTATAACGTATAACGTATAACGTATAACGTATAACGTATAACGTATAACGTATAACGTATAACGTATAACGTATAACGTATAACGTATAACGTATAACGTATAACGTATAACGTATAACGTATAACGTATAACGTATAACGTATAACGTATAACGTATAACGTATAACGTATAACGTATAACGTATAACGTATAACGTACAGCGTATAACGTATAACGTACAACGTATAATGTACAACGTATAATGTACGACGTACAACGTGTAACATATAATGTATAACGTATAACGTACAGCGTATAACGTACAGCGTATAACGTACAGCGTATAACGTATAACGTATAACGTATAACGTATAACGTATAACGTATAACGTATAACGTATAACGTATAACGTACAACGTATAACGTACAACGTATAACGTACAACGTGTAACGTGTAACGTATAACGTATAACGTATAACGTACAGCGTATAACGTACAGCGTATAACGTACAGCGTATAACGTATAACGTATAACGTACAACGTACAGCGTATAACGTACAGCGTATAACGTACAGCGTATAACGTATAACGTATAACGTATAACGTATATCGTATAACGTATAACTTATAACGTATAACGTAAACGTATAACGTACAACGTATAACGTATAACGTACAGCGTATAACGTACAGCGTATAACGTACAGCGTATAACGTATAACGTATAACGTACAACGTACAGCGTATAACGTACAGAGTATAACGTACAGCGTATAACGTATAACGTATAACGTATAACGTATATCGTATAACGTATAACTTATAACGTATAACGTAAACGTATAACGTACAACGTATAACGTATAACGTACAACGTATAACGTACAACGTACAACGTACAACGTATAACGTACAACGTACAACGTGTAACGTATAACGTATAACGTATATCGTATAACGTATAACTTATAACGTATAACGTAAACGTACAACGTATAACGTATAACGTATAACGTATAACGTACAGCGTATAAAGTATAACGTACAACGTATAAGGTATAACGTACAACGTATAACGTACAACGTATAACGTACAACGTACAGCGTATAACATACAGCGTATAACGTACAGCGTATAATGTATAACGTATAACGTATAACGTATATCGTATAACGTATAACGTATAACGTATAACGTATAACGTATAACGTATAACGTATAACGTATAATGTACAACGTGTAACGTATAACGTATAACGTATAACGTATAACGTATAACGTATATCGTATAACGTATAACTTATAACGTATAACGTAAACGTATAACGTACAACGTATAACGTATAACGTACAACGTATAACGTACAACGTACAACGTACAACGTATAACGTACAACGTACAACGTGTAACGTATAACGTATAACGTATATCGTATAACGTATAACTTATAACGTATAACGTAAACGTACAACGTATAACGTATAACGTATAACGTATAACGTACAGCGTATAAAGTATAACGTACAACGTATAAGGTATAACGTACAACGTATAACGTACAACGTATAACGTACAACGTACAGCGTATAACATACAGCGTATAACGTACAGCGTATAATGTATAACGTATAACGTATAACGTATATCGTATAACGTATAACGTATAACGTATAACGTATAACGTATAACGTATAACGTATAATGTACAACGTGTAACGTATAACGTATAACGTATAACGTACAGCGTATAACGTACAGCGTACAACGTATACCGTATAAGGTATAACGTATAACGTATAACGTACAGCGTATAAAGTATAACGTTCAACGTATAACGTACAAGGTACAACGTACAACGTGAAACGTATAACGTATAACGTATAACGTATAACGTATAACGTACAACGTATAATGTACAACGTATAATGTACGACGTACAACGTGTAACATATAATGTATAACGTATAACGTACAGCGTATAACGTACAGCGTATAACGTACAGCGTATAACGTATAACGTATAACGTATAACGTATAACGTATAACGTATAACGTATAACGTATAACGTATAACGTACAACGTATAACGTACAACGTATAACGTACAACGTGTAACGTGTAACGTATAACGTATAACGTATAACGTACAGCGTATAACGTACAGCGTATAACGTACAGCGTATAACGTATAACGTATAACGTACAACGTACAGCGTATAACGTACAGCGTATAACGTACAGCGTATAACGTATAACGTATAACGTATAACGTATATCGTATAACGTATAACTTATAATGTATAACGTAAACGTATAACGTACAGCGTATAACGTACAGCGTATAACGTACAGCGTATAACGTACAGCGTATAACGTATAACGTATAACGTATAACGTATAACGTATAACGTATAACGTATAACGTATAACGTACAACGTATAACATACAACGTACAACGTACAACGTGTAACGAATAACGTATAACGTATAACGTACAGCATAGAACGTACAGCGTATAACGTATAACGTATAACGTATAACGTATAACGTACAACGTATAACGTACAACGTATAACGTACAACGTGTAACGTGTAACGTATAACGTATAACGTATAACGTACAGCGTATAACGTACAGCGTATAACGTACAGCGTATAACGTATAACGTATAACGTACAACGTACAGCGTATAACGTACAGCGTATAACGTACAGCGTATAACGTATAACGTATAACGTATAACGTATATCGTATAACGTATAACTTATAACGTATAACGTAAACGTATAACGTACAACGTATAACGTATAACGTACAGCGTATAACGTACAGCGTATAACGTACAGCGTATAACGTATAACGTATAACGTACAACGTACAGCGTATAACGTACAGAGTATAACGTACAGCGTATAACGTATAACGTATAACGTATAACGTATATCGTATAACGTATAACTTATAACGTATAACGTAAACGTATAACGTACAACGTATAACGTATAACGTACAACGTATAACGTACAACGTACAACGTACAACGTATAACGTACAACGTACAACGTGTAACGTATAACGTATAACGTATATCGTATAACGTATAACTTATAACGTATAACGTAAACGTACAACGTATAACGTATAACGTATAACGTATAACGTACAGCGTATAAAGTATAACGTACAACGTATAAGGTATAACGTACAACGTATAACGTACAACGTATAACGTACAACGTACAGCGTATAACATACAGCGTATAACGTACAGCGTATAATGTATAACGTATAACGTATAACGTATATCGTATAACGTATAACGTATAACGTATAACGTATAACGTATAACGTATAACGTATAACGTATAATGTACAACGTGTAACGTATAACGTATAACGTATAACGTATAACGTATAACGTATATCGTATAACGTATAACTTATAACGTATAACGTAAACGTATAACGTACAACGTATAACGTATAACGTACAACGTATAACGTACAACGTACAACGTACAACGTATAACGTACAACGTACAACGTGTAACGTATAACGTATAACGTATATCGTATAACGTATAACTTATAACGTATAACGTAAACGTACAACGTATAACGTATAACGTATAACGTATAACGTACAGCGTATAAAGTATAACGTACAACGTATAAGGTATAACGTACAACGTATAACGTACAACGTATAACGTACAACGTACAGCGTATAACATACAGCGTATAACGTACAGCGTATAATGTATAACGTATAACGTATAACGTATATCGTATAACGTATAACGTATAACGTATAACGTATAACGTATAACGTATAACGTATAATGTACAACGTGTAACGTATAACGTATAACGTATAACGTACAGCGTATAACGTACAGCGTACAACGTATACCGTATAAGGTATAACGTATAACGTATAACGTACAGCGTATAAAGTATAACGTTCAACGTATAACGTACAAGGTACAACGTACAACGTGAAACGTATAACGTATAACGTATAACGTATAACGTATAACGTACAACGTATAATGTACAACGTATAATGTACGACGTACAACGTGTAACATATAATGTATAACGTATAACGTACAGCGTATAACGTACAGCGTATAACGTACAGCGTATAACGTATAACGTATAACGTATAACGTATAACGTATAACGTATAACGTATAACGTATAACGTATAACGTACAACGTATAACGTACAACGTATAACGTACAACGTGTAACGTGTAACGTATAACGTATAACGTATAACGTACAGCGTATAACGTACAGCGTATAACGTACAGCGTATAACGTATAACGTATAACGTACAACGTACAGCGTATAACGTACAGCGTATAACGTACAGCGTATAACGTATAACGTATAACGTATAACGTATATCGTATAACGTATAACTTATAATGTATAACGTAAACGTATAACGTACAGCGTATAACGTACAGCGTATAACGTACAGCGTATAACGTACAGCGTATAACGTATAACGTATAACGTATAACGTATAACGTATAACGTATAACGTATAACGTATAACGTATAACGTATAACGTATAACGTATAACGTATAACGTATAACGTATAACGTATAACGTATAACGTATAACGTATAACGTATAACGTATAACGTATAACGTATAACGTATAACGTATAACGTATAACGTATAACGTATAACGTACAGCGTATAACGTATAACGTACAACGTATAATGTACAACGTATAATGTACGACGTACAACGTGTAACATATAATGTATAACGTATAACGTACAGCGTATAACGTACAGCGTATAACGTACAGCGTATAACGTATAACGTATAACGTATAACGTATAACGTATAACGTATAACGTATAACGTATAACGTATAACGTATAACGTACAACGTATAACGTACAACGTATAACGTACAACGTGTAACGTGTAACGTATAACGTATAACGTATAACGTACAGCGTATAACGTACAGCGTATAACGTACAGCGTATAACGTATAACGTATAACGTACAACGTACAGCGTATAACGTACAGCGTATAACGTACAGCGTATAACGTATAACGTATAACGTATAACGTATATCGTATAACGTATAACTTATAACGTATAACGTAAACGTATAACGTACAACGTATAACGTATAACGTACAGCGTATAACGTACAGCGTATAACGTACAGCGTATAACGTATAACGTATAACGTACAACGTACAGCGTATAACGTACAGAGTATAACGTACAGCGTATAACGTATAACGTATAACGTATAACGTATATCGTATAACGTATAACTTATAACGTATAACGTAAACGTATAACGTACAACGTATAACGTATAACGTACAACGTATAACGTACAACGTACAACGTACAACGTATAACGTACAACGTACAACGTGTAACGTATAACGTATAACGTATATCGTATAACGTATAACTTATAACGTATAACGTAAACGTACAACGTATAACGTATAACGTATAACGTATAACGTACAGCGTATAAAGTATAACGTACAACGTATAAGGTATAACGTACAACGTATAACGTACAACGTATAACGTACAACGTACAGCGTATAACATACAGCGTATAACGTACAGCGTATAATGTATAACGTATAACGTATAACGTATATCGTATAACGTATAACGTATAACGTATAACGTATAACGTATAACGTATAACGTATAATGTACAACGTGTAACGTATAACGTATAACGTATAACGTACAGCGTATAACGTACAGCGTACAACGTATACCGTATAAGGTATAACGTATAACGTATAACGTACAGCGTATAAAGTATAACGTTCAACGTATAACGTACAAGGTACAACGTACAACGTGAAACGTATAACGTATAACGTATAACGTATAACGTATAACGTACAACGTATAATGTACAACGTATAATGTACGACGTACAACGTGTAACATATAATGTATAACGTATAACGTACAGCGTATAACGTACAGCGTATAACGTACAGCGTATAACGTATAACGTATAACGTATAACGTATAACGTATAACGTATAACGTATAACGTATAACGTATAACGTACAACGTATAACGTACAACGTATAACGTACAACGTGTAACGTGTAACGTATAACGTATAACGTATAACGTACAGCGTATAACGTACAGCGTATAACGTACAGCGTATAACGTATAACGTATAACGTACAACGTACAGCGTATAACGTACAGCGTATAACGTACAGCGTATAACGTATAACGTATAACGTATAACGTATATCGTATAACGTATAACTTATAATGTATAACGTAAACGTATAACGTACAGCGTATAACGTACAGCGTATAACGTACAGCGTATAACGTACAGCGTATAACGTATAACGTATAACGTATAACGTATAACGTATATCGTATAACGTATAACTTATAACGTATAACGTACAACGTATAACGTACAACGTATAACGTATAACGTATAACGTATAACGTATAACGTATAACGTATAACGTATAACGTATAACGTATAACGTATATCGTATTACGTATAACTTATAACGTATAACGTAAACGTATAACGTACAACGTATAACGTACAACGTACAGCGTATAACATACAGCGTATAACGTACAGCGTATAATGTATAACGTATAACGTATAACGTATATCGTATAACGTATAACGTATAACGTATAACGTATAACGTATAACGTATAACGTATAACGTATAATGTACAACGTGTAACGTATAACGTATAACGTATAACGTACAGCGTATAACGTACAGCGTACAACGTATACCGTATAAGGTATAACGTATAACGTATAACGTACAGCGTATAAAGTATAACGTTCAACGTATAACGTACAAGGTACAACGTACAACGTGAAACGTATAACGTATAACGTATAACGTATAACGTATAACGTACAACGTATAATGTACAACGTATAATGTACGACGTACAACGTGTAACATATAATGTATAACGTATAACGTACAGCGTATAACGTACAGCGTATAACGTACAGCGTATAACGTATAACGTATAACGTATAACGTATAACGTATAACGTATAACGTATAACGTATAACGTATAACGTACAACGTATAACGTACAACGTATAACGTACAACGTGTAACGTGTAACGTATAACGTATAACGTATAACGTACAGCGTATAACGTACAGCGTATAACGTACAGCGTATAACGTATAACGTATAACGTACAACGTACAGCGTATAACGTACAGCGTATAACGTACAGCGTATAACGTATAACGTATAACGTATAACGTATATCGTATAACGTATAACTTATAATGTATAACGTAAACGTATAACGTACAGCGTATAACGTACAGCGTATAACGTACAGCGTATAACGTACAGCGTATAACGTATAACGTATAACGTATAACGTATAACGTATATCGTATAACGTATAACTTATAACGTATAACGTACAACGTATAACGTACAACGTATAACGTATAACGTATAACGTATAACGTATAACGTATAACGTATAACGTATAACGTATAACGTATAACGTATATCGTATTACGTATAACTTATAACGTATAACGTAAACGTATAACGTACAACGTATAACGTATAACGTTCAACGTACAACGTGTATCGTATAACGTATAACGTATAACGTATAACGTACAGCGTAAAACGTATAACGTATAACGTACAACGTATAACGTATAACGTATAACGTACAGCGTATAAAGTATAACGTACAACGTATAGCGTACAACGTATAACGTACAACGTATAACGTACAACGTATAACATACAACGTACAACGTACAACGTGTAACGAATAACGTATAACGTATAACGTACAGCATAGAACGTACAGCGTATAACGTATAACGTACAACGTATAACGTACAACGTATAACGTACAACGTACAACGTGTAACGTATAACGTATAACGTACAGCGTATAACGTACAGCGTATAACGTATAACGTATAACGTATAACGTATATCGTATAACGTATAACTTATAACGTATAACGTAAACGTATAACGTACAACGTATAACGTATAACGTACAACGTACAACGTACAACGTACAACGTATAACGTACAACGTACAACGTGTAACGTATAACGTATAACGTATATCGTATAACGTATAACTTATAACGTATAACGTAAACGTACAACGTATAACGTATAACGTACAGCGTATAAAGTATAACGTACAACGTATAACGTACAACGTATAACGTACAACGTATAAAGTACAACGTATAACATACTACGTACAACGTACAACGTGTAACGAATAACGTATAACGTATAACGTACAGCATAGAACGTACAGCGTATAACGTATAACGTATAACGTATAACGTATAACGTATAACGTATAACGTATAACGTATAACGTATAACTTATAACGTATAACTTATAACGTATAACGTATAACGTATAACGTATAACGTATAACGTATAACGTATAACGTATAACGTATAACGTATAACGTATAACGTATAACGTATAACGTATAACGTATAACGTATAACGTATAACGTATAACGTATAACGTATAACGTATAACGTATAACGTATAACGTATAACGTATAACGTATAACGTATAACGTATAACGTATAACGTATAACGTATAACGTATAACGTATAACGTATAACGTATAACGTATAACGTATAACGTATAACGTATAACGTATAACGTACAGCGTATAACGTATAACGTACAACGTATAATGTACAACGTATAATGTACGACGTACAACGTGTAACATATAATGTATAACGTATAACGTACAGCGTATAACGTACAGCGTATAACGTACAGCGTATAACGTATAACGTATAACGTATAACGTATAACGTATAACGTATAACGTATAACGTATAACGTATAACGTATAACGTACAACGTATAACGTACAACGTATAACGTACAACGTGTAACGTGTAACGTATAACGTATAACGTATAACGTACAGCGTATAACGTACAGCGTATAACGTACAGCGTATAACGTATAACGTATAACGTACAACGTACAGCGTATAACGTACAGCGTATAACGTACAGCGTATAACGTATAACGTATAACGTATAACGTATATCGTATAACGTATAACTTATAACGTATAACGTAAACGTATAACGTACAACGTATAACGTATAACGTACAGCGTATAAAGTATAACGTACAACGTATAACGTACAACGTATAACGTACAACGTATAAAGTACAACGTATAACATACTACGTACAACGTACAACGTGTAACGAATAACGTATAACGTATAACGTACAGCATAGAACGTACAGCGTATAACGTATAACGTATAACGTATAACGTATAACGTATAACGTATAACGTATAACGTATAACGTATAACGTATAACGTATAACGTATAACGTATAACGTATAACGTATAACTTATAACGTATAACGTATAACGTATAACGTATAACGTATAACGTATAACGTATAACGTATAACGTATAACGTATAACGTATAACGTATAACGTATAACGTATAACGTATAACGTATAACGTATAACGTATAACGTATAACGTATAACGTATAACGTATAACGTATAACGTATAACGTATAACGTATAACGTATAACGTATAACGTATGACGTATAACGTATAACGTATAACGTATAACGTATAACGTATAACGTATAACGTATAACGTATAACGTATAACGTATAACGTATAACGTATAACGTATAACGTATAACGTATAACGTACAGCGTATAACGTATAACGTACAACGTATAATGTACAACGTATAATGTACGACGTACAACGTGTAACATATAATGTATAACGTATAACGTACAGCGTATAACGTACAGCGTATAACGTACAGCGTATAACGTATAACGTATAACGTATAACGTATAACGTATAACGTATAACGTATAACGTATAACGTATAACGTACAACGTATAACGTACAACGTATAACGTACAACGTGTAACGTGTAACGTATAACGTATAACGTATAACGTACAGCGTATAACGTACAGCGTATAACGTACAGCGTATAACGTATAACGTATAACGTACAACGTACAGCGTATAACGTACAGCGTGTAACGTACAGCGTATAACGTATAACGTATAACGTATAACGTATATCGTATAACGTATAACTTATAACGTATAACGTAAACGTATAACGTACAACGTATAACGTATAACGTACAGCGTATAACGTACAGCGTATAACGTACAGCGTATAACGTATAACGTATAACGTACAACGTACAGCGTATAACGTACAGAGTATAACGTACAGCGTATAACGTATAACGTATAACGTATAACGTATATCGTATAACGTATAACTTATAACGTATAACGTAAACGTATAACGTACAACGTATAACGTATAACGTACAACGTATAACGTACAACGTACAACGTACAACGTATAACGTACAACGTACAACGTGTAACGTATAACGTATAACGTATATCGTATAACGTATAACTTATAACGTATAACGTAAACGTACAACGTATAACGTATAACGTATAACGTATAACGTACAGCGTATAAAGTATAACGTACAACGTATAAGGTATAACGTACAACGTATAACGTACAACATATAACGTACAACGTACAGCGTATAACATACAGCGTATAACGTACAGCGTATAATGTATAACGTATAACGTATAACGTATATCGTATAACGTATAACGTATAACGTATAACGTATAACGTATAACGTATAATGTACAACGTGTAACGTATAACGTATAACGTATAACGTACAGCGTATAACGTACAGCGTACAACGTATACCGTATAAGGTATAACGTATAACGTATAACGTACAGCGTATAAAGTATAACGTTCAACGTATAACGTACAAGGTACAACGTACAACGTGAAACGTATAACGTATAACGTATAACGTATAACGTACAGCGTATAACGTACAGCGTATAACGTACAAGGTACAACGTACAACGTGTAACGTATAACGTACAACGTATAACGTATAACGTACAGCGTATAACGTACAGCGTATAACGTACAGCGTATAACGTACAGCGTATAACGTATAACGTATAACGTATAACGTATAACGTATATCGTATAACGTATAACTTATAACGTATAACGTATAACGTATAACGTATAACGTATAACGTATAACGTATAACGTATAACGTATATCGTATTACGTATAACTTATAACGTATAACGTAAACGTATAACGTACAACGTATAACGTATAACGTTCAACGTACAACGTGTATCGTATAACGTATAACGTATAACGTACAGCGTAAAACGTATAACGTATAACGTACAACGTATAACGTATAACGTATAACGTACAGCGTATAAAGTATAACGTACAACGTATAGCGTACAACGTATAACGTATAACGTATAACGTATAACGTATAACGTATAACGTATAACGTACAACGTATAACGTACAACGTATAACGTACAACGTATAACGTACAACGTATAACGTACAACGTATAACGTACAACGTATAACGTACAACGTATAACGTACAACGTATAACGTACAACGTATAACGCACAACGTACAACGTACAACGTGTAACGTGTAACGTATAACGTATAACGTATAACGTACAGCTTATAACGTACAGCGTATAACGTACAGCGTATAACGTATAACGTACAACGTATAACGTACAACGTATAACGTACAGCGTATAACGTATACCCTATAAGGTATAACGTATAACGTATAACGTATAACGTATAACTTATAACGTATAACGTATAACGTACAACGTATAACGTATAACGTACAGCGTATAACGTACAGCGTATAACGTACAGCGTATAACGTATAACGTACAACGTATAACGTACAACGTATAATGTACAACGTATAACGTACGACGTACAACGTGTAACGTATAATGTATAACGTATAACGTACAGCGTATAACGTACAGCGTATAACGTACAGCGTATAACGTACAGCGTATAACGTATAACGTATAACGTATAACGTATAACGTATAACGTACAACGGATAACGTACAGCGTATAACGTATAACGTATAACGTATAACGTATAACGTATAACGTATAACGTATAACGTACAACGGATAACGTACAGCGTATAACGTACAACGTATAACGTATAACGTATAACGTATAACGTATAACGTATAACGTATAACGTATAACGTATAACGTATAACGTATAACGTATAACGTATAACGTATAACGTATAACGTATAACGTATAACGTATAACGTACAACGTATAACGTATAACGTATAACGTATAACGTACAACGTATAACGTACAACGTATAACGTACAACGTATAACGTTAACGTATAACGTACAACGTATAACGTACAACGTATAACGTACAACGTATAACGTACAACGTATAACGTACAACGTATACCGTACAGCGTATAACGTACAGCGAATAACGTATAACGTATAACGTATAACGTATAACGTATAACGTATAACGTATAACGTATAACGTACAACGGATAACGTACAGCGTATAACGTATAACGTATAACGTATAACGTACAACGTATAACGTACAACGTATAACGTACAGCGTATAACGTACAACGTACAACGTGTAACGTATAACGTACAACGTATACCGTACAGCGTATAACGTACAGCGAATAACGTATAACGTATAACGTACAACGTATAACGTACAGCGTATAACGTACAACGTACAACGTGTAACGTATAACGTATAACGTATAACGTACAGCGTATAACGTACAGCGTACAACGTATACCGTATAAGGTATAACGTATAACGTATAACGTATAACGTATAACGTATAAGGTATAACGTATAACGTATAACGTATAACGTATAACGTATAACGTATAACGTATAACGTATAACGTACAACGTATAACGTATAACGTACAAAGTATAACGTATAACGTATAACGTATAACGTACAACGTATAACGTATAACGTATAACGTATAACGTACAACGTATAACGTACAACGTATAACGTACAACGTATAACGTACAACGTATAACGTACAACGTATAACGTACAACGTATAACGTACAACGTATAACGTACAACGTATACCGTACAGCGTATAACGTACAGCGAATAACGTATAACGTATAACGTATAACGTATAACGTATAACGTATAACGTATAACGTATAACGTACAACGGATAACGTACAGCGTATAACGTATAACGTATAACGTATAACGTACAAAGTATAACGTACAACGTATAACGTACAGCGTATAACGTACAACGTACAACGTGTAACGTATAACGTATAACGTATAACGTACAGCGTATAACGTACAGCGTATAACGTATAACGTATAACGTATAACGTATAACGTATAACGTACAACGGATAACGTACAGCGTATAACGTATAACGTATAACGTATAACGTATAACGTATAACGTACAACGGATAACGTACAGCGTATAACGTACAACGTATAACGTATAACGTATAACGTATAACGTATAACGTATAACGTATAACGTATAACGTATAACGTATAACGTATAACGTATAACGTATAACGTATAACGTATAACGTATAACGTATAACGTATAACGTATAACGTATAACGTACAACGTATAACGTATAACGTATAACGTATAACGTACAACGTATAACGTACAACGTATAACGTACAACGTATAACGTACAACGTATAACGTACAACGTATAACGTACAACGTATAACGTACAACGTATAACGTACAACGTATACCGTACAGCGTATAACGTACAGCGAATAACGTATAACGTATAACGTATAACGTATAACGTATAACGTATAACGTATAACGTACAACGGATAACGTACAGCGTATAACGTATAACGTATAACGTATAACGTACAAAGTATAACGTACAACGTATAACGTACAGCGTATAACGTACAACGTACAACGTGTAACGTATAACGTATAACGTATAACGTACAGCGTATAACGTACAGCGTACAACGTATACCGTATAAGGTATAACGTATAACGTATAACGTATAACGTATAACGTATAAGGTATAACGTATAACGTATAACGTATAACGTATAACGTATAACGTATAACGTATAACGTATAACGTACAACGTATAACGTATAACGTACAAAGTATAACGTACAACGTATAACGAACAGCGTATAACGTATAACGTATAACGTATAACGTATAACGTATAACGTATAACGTATAACGTATAACGTATAACGTACAACGTATAACGTATAACGTATAACGTATAACGTATAACGTATAACGTATAACGTATAACGTACAACGTATAACGTACAACGTATAACGTACAACGTATAACGTACAACGTATAACGTACAACGTACAGCGTACAACGTACAGCGTATAACGTACAGCGTATAACGTACAGCGTATAACGTATAACGTATAACGTATAACGTACATCGTATAACGTATAACTTATAACGTATAACGTAAACGTATAACGTACAACGTATAACGTATAACGTTCAACGTACAACGTGTATCGTATAACGTATAACGTATAACGTACAGCGTATAACGTATAACGTATAACGTACAACGTATAACGTATAACGTATAACGTATAACGTACAGCGTATAACGTATAACGTACAACGTATAACGTACAACGTATAACGTATAACGTATAACGTATAACGTATAACGTATAACGTATAACGTACAGCGTATAACGTATAACGTACAATGTATAACGTACAACGTATAATGTACAACGTATAACGTACGACGTACAACGTGTAACGTATAATGTATAACGTATAACGTACAGCGTATAACGTACAGCGTATAACGTACAGCGAATAACGTATAACGTATAACGTATAACGTATAACGTATAACGTATAACGTACAACGTATAACATACAACGTACAACGTACAACGTGTAACGAATAACGTATAACGTATAACGTACAGCATAGAACGTACAGCGTATAACGTATAACGTACAACGTATAACGTACAACGTATAACGTATAACGTACAACGTATAACGTACAACGTACAACGTACAACGTATAACGTACAACGTACAACGTGTAACGTATAACGTATAACGTATATCGTATAACGTATAACTTATAACGTATAACGTAAACGTACAACGTATAACGTATAACGTACAGCGTATAAAGTATAACGTACAACGTATAACGTACAACGTATAACGTACAACGTATAAAGTACAACGTATAACATACTACGTACAACGTACAACGTGTAACGAATAACGTATAACGTATAACGTACAGCATAGAACGTACAGCGTATAACGTATAACGTATAACGTATAACGTATAACGTATAACGTATAACGTATAACGTATAACGTATAACGTATAACGTATAACGTATAACGTATAACGTATAACGTATAACGTATAACTTATAACGTATAACGTATAACGTATAACGTATAACGTATAACGTATAACGTATAACGTATAACGTATAACGTATAACGTATAACGTATAACGTATAACGTATAACGTATAACGTATAACGTATAACGTATAACGTATAACGTATAACGTATAACGTATAACGTATAACGTATAACGTATAACGTATAACGTATAACGTATAACGTATAACGTATAACGTATAACGTATAACGTATAACGTATAACGTATAACGTATAACGTATAACGTATAACGTATAACGTATAACGTATAACGTATAACGTATAACGTATAACGTATCACGTACAGCGTATAACGTACAGCGTATAACGTACAGCGTATAACGTATAACGTATAACGTATAACGTATAACGTATAACGTATAACGTATAACGTATAACGTATAACGTATAACGTACAACGTATAACGTACAACGTATAACGTACAACGTATAACGTACAACGTACAACGTGTAACGTATAACGTATAACGTACAGCGTATAACGTACAGCGTATAACGTACAACGTATAACGTACAACGTATAACGTACAACGTACAACGTACAACGTGTAACGTATAACGTATAACGTATAACGTACAGCGTATAACGTACAGCGTATAACGTACAGCGTATAACGTATAACGTACAACGTATAACGTACAACGTATAACGTACAGCGTATAACGTACAGCGTATAACGTACAACGTACAACGTGTAACGTATAACGTATAACGTATAACGTACAGCGTATAACGTACAGCGTACAACGTATAACGTATAACGTACAACGTATAACGTATAACGTACAGCGTATAAAGTATAACGTACAACGTATAACGTACAACGTATAACGTACAACGTACAACGTGTAACGTATATCGTATAACGTACTGCGTATAACGTATAACGTATAACGTATAACGTATAACGTACAGCGTATAACGTACAGCGTATAACGTATAACGTATAACGTATAACGTATAACGTATAACGTATAACGTATAATGTATAACGTATAACGTACAACGGATAACGTACAGCGTATAACGTATAACGTATAACATATAACGTATAACGTATAACGTACAACGGATAACGTACAGCGTACAACGTGTAACGTATAACGTATAACGTACAGCGTATAACGTACAGCGTATAACGTACAACGTATAACGTACAACGTATAACGTACAACGTACAACGTACAACGTGTAACGTATAACGTATAACGTATAACGTACAGCGTATAACGTACAGCGTATAACGTACAGAGTATAACGTATAACGTACAACGTTTAACGTACAACGTATAACGTATAACGTTCAACGTACAACGTGTACCGTATAACGTATAACGTATAACGTACAGCATATAACGTATAATGTATAACGTACAACGTATAACGTATAACGTATAACGTATAACGTATAACGTATAACGTATAACGTATAACGTATAACGTATAACGTATAACGTATAACGTATAACGTATAACGTATAACGTATAACGTATAACGTATCACGTACAGCGTATAACGTACAGCGTATAACGTACAGCGTATAACGTATAACGTATAACGTATAACGTATAACGTATAACGTGTAACGTATAACGTATAACGTACAGCGTATAACGTACAGCGTATAACGTACAACGTATAACGTACAACGTATAACGTACAACGTACAACGTACAACGTGTAACGTATAACGTATAACGTATAACGTACAGCGTATAACGTACAGCGTATAACGTACAGCGTATAACGTATAACGTACAACGTATAACGTACAACGTATAACGTACAGCGTATAACGTACAGCGTATAACGTACAACGTACAACGTGTAACGTACAACGTATAACGTACAACGTATAACGTACAGCGTATAACGTACAGCGTATAACGTACAACGTTTAACGTACAACGTATAACGTATAACGTTCAACGTACAACGTGTACCGTATAACGTATAACGTATAACGTACAGCATATAACGTATAACGTATAACGTACAACGTACAACGTATAACGTATAACGTATAACGTATAACGTATAACGTATAACGTATAACGTATAACGTATAACGTATAACGTATAACGTATAACGTATAACGTATAACGTACAACGTGTAACGTACAACGTATAACGTACAACGTATAACGTACAGCGTATAACGTACAGCGTATAACGTATAACGTATAACGTATAACGTATAACGTATAACGTATAACGTAAAACGTAAAACGTATAACGTATAACGTATAACGTATAACGTATAACGTATAACGTGTAACGTATAACGTATAACGTACAACGTTTAACGTACAACGTATAACGTATAACGTTCAACGTACAACGTGTACCGTATAACGTATAACGTATAACGTACAGCATATAACGTATAATGTATAACGTACAACGTATAACGTATAACGTATAACGTATAACGTATAACGTATAACGTATAACGTATAACGTATAACGTATAACGTATAACGTATAACGTATAACGTATAACGTATAACGTATAACGTATAACGTATAACGTATAACGTATAACGTATAACGTATAACGTATAACGTATCACGTACAGCGTATAACGTACAGCGTATAACGTACAGCGTATAACGTATAACGTATAACGTATAACGTATAACGTATAACGTGTAACGTATAACGTATAACGTACAGCGTATAACGTACAGCGTATAACGTACAACGTATAACGTACAACGTATAACGTACAACGTACAACGTACAACGTGTAACGTATAACGTATAACGTATAACGTACAGCGTATAACGTACAGCGTATAACGTACAGCGTATAACGTATAACGTACACCGTATAACGTACAACGTATAACGTACAGCGTATAACGTACAGCGTATAACGTACAACGTACAACGTGTAACGTATAACGTATAACGTATAACGTAAAACGTATAACGTATAACGTATAACGTATAACGTATATCGTATAACGTGTAACGTATAACGTATAACGTATATCGTATAACGTGTAACGTATAACGTATAACGTACAACGTTTAACGTACAACGTATAACGTATAACGTTCAACGTACAACGTGTACCGTATAACTTATAACGTATAACGTACAGCATATAACGTATAACGTACAACGTACAACGTGTAACGTATAACGTATAACGTACAGCGTATAACGTACAGCGTATAACGTACAGAGTATAACGTATAACGTACAACGTTTAACGTACAACGTATAACGTATAACGTTCAACGTACAACGTGTACCGTATAACGTATAACGTATAACGTACAGCATATAACGTATAATGTATAACGTACAACGTATAACGTATAACGTATAACGTATAACGTATAACGTATAACGTATAACGTATAACGTATAACGTATAACGTATAACGTATAACGTATAACGTATAACGTATAACGTATAACGTATAACGTATAACGTATAACGTAGCACGTACAGCGTATAACGTATAGCGTATAACGTACAGCGTATAACGTATAACGTATAACGTATAACGTATAACGTATAACGTGTAACGTATAACGTATAACGTACAGCGAATAACGTACAGCGTATAACGTACAACGTATAACGTACAACGTATAACGTACAACGTACAACGTACAACGTGTAACGTATAACGTATAACGTATAACGTACAGCGTGTAACGTACAGCGTATAACGTACAGCGTATAACGTATAACGTACAACGTATAACGTACAACGTATAACGTACAGCGTATAACGTACAGCGTATAACGTACAACGTACAACGTGTAACGTACAACGTATAACGTACAACGTATAACGTACAGCGTATAACGTACAGCGTATAACGTACAACGTTTAACGTACAACGTATAACGTATAACGTACAACGTTTAACGTACAACGTATAACGTAAAACGTAAAACGTATAACGTATAACGTATAACGTATAACGTATAACGTATAACGTATAACGTATAACGTATAACGTATAACGTATAACGTATAACGTATAACGTATAACGTATAACGTATAACGTATAACGTATAACGTATAACGTATAACGTATAACGTATAACGTATAACGTATAACGTATAACGTATAACGTATCACGTACAGCGTATAACGTACAGCGTATAACGTACAGCGTATAACGTATAACGTATAACGTATAACGTATAACGTATAACGTGTAACGTATAACGTATAACGTACAGCGTATAACGTACAGCGTATAACGTACAACGTATAACGTACAACGTATAACGTACAACGTACAACGTACAACGTGTAACGTATAACGTATAACGTATAACGTACAGCGTATAACGTACAGCGTATAACGTACAGCGTATAACGTATAACGTACAACGTATAACGTACAACGTATAACGTACAGCGTATAACGTACAGCGTATAACGTACAACGTACAACGTGTAACGTATAACGTATAACGTATAACGTAAAACGTATAACGTATAACGTATAACGTATAACGTATATCGTATAACGTGTAACGTATAACGTATAACGTATATCGTATAACGTGTAACGTATAACGTATAACGTACAACGTTTAACGTACAACGTATAACGTATAACGTTCAACGTACAACGTGTACCGTATAACTTATAACGTATAACGTACAGCATATAACGTATAACGTACAACGTACAACGTGTAACGTATAACGTATAACGTACAGCGTATAACGTACAGCGTATAACGTACAGAGTATAACGTATAACGTACAACGTTTAACGTACAACGTATAACGTATAACGTTCAACGTACAACGTGTACCGTATAACGTATAACGTATAACGTACAGCATATAACGTATAATGTATAACGTACAACGTATAACGTATAACGTATAACGTATAACGTATAACGTATAACGTATAACGTATAACGTATAACGTATAACGTATAACGTATAACGTATAACGTATAACGTATAACGTATAACGTACAGCGAATAACGTACAGCGTATAACGTACAACGTATAACGTACAACGTATAACGTACAACGTACAACGTACAACGTGTAACGTATAACGTATAACGTATAACGTACAGCGTGTAACGTACAGCGTATAACGTACAGCGTATAACGTATAACGTACAACGTATAACGTACAACGTATAACGTACAGCGTATAACGTACAGCGTATAACGTACAACGTACAACGTGTAACGTACAACGTATAACGTACAACGTATAACGTACAGCGTATAACGTACAGCGTATAACGTACAACGTTTAACGTACAACGTATAACGTATAACGTTCAACGTACAACGTGTACCGTATAACCTATAACGTATAACGTACAGCATATAACGTATAACGTATAACGTACAACGTATAACGTATAACGTATAACGTATAACGTATAACGTATAACGTATAACGTATAACGTATAACGTATAACGTATAACGTATAACGTATAACGTACAACGTGTAACGTACAACGTATAACGTACAACGTATAACGTACAGCGTATAACGTACAGCGTATAACGTATAATGTATAAGGTATAACGTATAACGTATAACGTATAACGTAAAACGTAAAACGTATAACGTATAACGTATAACGTATAATGTATATCGTATAACGTGTAACGTATAACGTATAACGTACAACGTTTAACGTACAACGTATAACGTATAACGTTCAACGTACAACGTGTACCGTATAACGTATAACGTATAACGTACAGCATATAACGTATAATGTATAACGTACAACGTATAACGTATAACGTATAACGTATAACGTATAACGTATAACGTATAACGTATAACGTATAACGTATAACGTATAACGTATAACGTATAACGTATAACGTATAACGTATAATGTATCACGTACAGCGTATAACGTACAACGTATAACGTACAACGTATAACGTACAACGTACAACGTACAACGTGTAACGTATAACGTATAACGTATAACGTACAGCGTATAACGTACAGCGTATAACGTACAGCGTATAACGTATAATGTATAACGTATAACGTATAACGTAAAACGTATAACGTATAACGTATAACGTATAACGTATAACGTATATCGTATAACGTGTAACGTATAACGTATAACGTACAACGTTTAACGTACAACGTATAACGTATAACGTTCAACGTACAACGTGTACCGTATAACGTATAACGTATAACGTACAGCATATAACGTATAACGTATAACGTACAACGTATAACGTATAACGTATAACGTATAACGTATAACGTATAACGTATAACGTACAACGTGTAACGTACAACGTATAACGTACAACGTATAACGTACAGCGTATAACGTACAGCGTATAACGTATAATGTATAACGTATAACGTATAATGTATAACGTATAACGTATAACGTAAAACGTAAAACGTATAACGTATAACGTATAACGTATAACGTATATCGTATAACGTGTAACGTATAACGTATAACGTACAACGTTTAACGTACAACGTATAACGTATAACGTTCAACGTACAACGTGTACCGTATAACTTATAACGTATAACGTACAGCATATAACGTATAACGTATAACGTACAACGTATAACGTATAACGTATAACGTATAACGTATAACGTATAACGTATAACGTATAACGTATAACGTATAACGTATAACGTATAACGTATAACGTATCACGTACAGCGTATAACGTACAGCGTATAACGTACAGCGTATAACGTATAACGTATAACGTATAACGTATAACGTATAACGTATAACGTATAACGTATAACGTATAACGTACAACGTATAACGTACAACGTATAACGTACAACGTATAACGTACAACGTACAACGTGTAACGTATAACGTATAACGTACAGCGTATAACGTACAGCGTATAACGTACAACGTATAACGTACAACGTATAACGTACAACGTACAACGTACAACGTGTAACGTATAACGTATAACGTATAACGTACAGCGTATAACGTACAGCGTATAACGTACAGCGTATAACGTTTAACGTACAACGTTTAACGTACAACGTATAACGTATAACGTTCAACGTACAACGTGTACCGTATAACGTATAACGTATAACGTACAGCATATAACGTATAATGTATAACGTACAACGTATAACGTATAACGTATAACGTATAACGTATAACGTATAACGTATAACGTATAACGTATAACGTATAACGTATAACGTATAACGTATAACGTATAACGTATAACGTATAACGTATCACGTACAGCGTATAACGTACAGCGTATAACGTACAGCGTATAACGTATAACGTATAACGTATAACGTATAACGTATAACGTGTAACGTATAACGTATAACGTACAGCGTATAACGTACAGCGTATAACGTACAACGTATAACGTACAACGTATAACGTACAACGTACAACGTACAACGTGTAACGTATAACGTATAACGTATAACGTACAGCGTATAACGTACAGCGTATAACGTACAGCGTATAACGTATAACGTACAACGTATAACGTACAACGTATAACGTACAGCGTATAACGTACAGCGTATAACGTACAACGTACAACGTGTAACGTACAACGTATAACGTACAACGTATAACGTACAGCGTATAACGTACAGCGTATAACGTACAACGTTTAACGTACAACGTATAACGTATAACGTTCAACGTACAACGTGTACCGTATAACGTATAACGTATAACGTACAGCATATAACGTATAACGTATAACGTACAACGTATAACGTATAACGTATAACGTATAACGTATAACGTATAACGTATAACGTATAACGTATAACGTATAACGTATAACGTATAACGTATAACGTATAACGTATAACGTATAACGTATAACGTATAACGTACAACGTGTAACGTACAACGTATAACGTACAACGTATAACGTACAGCGTATAACGTACAGCGTATAACGTATAACGTATAACGTATAACGTATAACGTATAACGTATAACGTAAAACGTAAAACGTATAACGTATAACGTATAACGTATAACGTATATCGTATAACGTGTAACGTATAACGTATAACGTACAACGTTTAACGTACAACGTATAACGTATAACGTTCAACGTACAACGTGTACCGTATAACGTATAACGTATAACGTACAGCATATAACGTATAATGTATAACGTACAACGTATAACGTATAACGTATAACGTATAACGTATAACGTATAAAGTATAAAGTATAACGTATAACGTATAACGTATAACGTATAACGTATAACGTATAACGTATAACGTATAACGTATAACGTATAACGTATAACGTATCACGTACAGCGTATAACGTACAGCGTATAACGTACATCGTATAACGTATAACGTATAACGTATAACGTATAACGTATAACGTGTAACGTATAACGTATAACGTACAGCGTATAACGTACAGCGTATAACGTACAACGTATAACGTACAACGTATAACGTACAACGTACAACGTACAACGTGTAACGTATAACGTATAACGTATAACGTACAGCGTATAACGTACAGCGTATAACGTACAGCGTATAACGTATAACGTACAACGTATAACGTACAACGTATAACGTACAGCGTATAACGTACAGCGTATAACGTACAACGTACAACGTGTAACGTACAACGTATAACGTACAACGTATAACGTACAGCGTATAACGTACAGCGTATAACGTATAATGTATAACGTATAACGTATAACGTAAAACGTATAACGTATAACGTATAACGTATAACGTATAACGTATAACGTATATCGTATAACGTGTAACGTATAACGTATAACGTACAACGTTTAACGTACAACGTATAACGTATAACGTATAACGTACAGCGTATAACGTACAGCGTACAACGTATAACGTATAACGTATAACGTATAACGTATAACGTACAGCGTATAAAGTATAACGTACAACGTATAACGTACAACGTATAACGTACAACGTACAACGTGTAACGTATATCGTATAACGTACTGCGTATAACGTATAACGTATAACGTATAACGTATAACGTACAGCGTATAACGTACAGCGTATAACGTATAACGTATAACGTATAACGTATAACGTATAACGTATAACGTATAACGTATAATGTATAACGTATAACGTACAACGGATAACGTACAGCGTATAACGTATAACGTATAACATATAACGTATAACGTATAACGTACAACGGATAACGTACAGCGTACAACGTGTAACGTATAACGTATAACGTACAGCGTATAACGTACAGCGTATAACGTACAACGTATAACGTACAACGTATAACGTACAACGTACAACGTACAACGTGTAACGTATAACGTATAACGTATAACGTACAGCGTATAACGTACAGCGTATAACGTACAGCGTATAACGTACAACGTATAACGTACAACGTATAACGTACAACGTACAACGTACAACGTGTAACGTATAACGTATAACGTATAACGTACAGCGTATAACGTACAGCGTATAACGTACAGCGTATAACGTATAACGTACAACGTATAACGTACAACGTATAACGTACAGCGTATAACGTACAGCGTATAACGTACAACGTACAACGTGTAACGTACAACGTATAACGTACAACGTATAACGTACAGCGTATAACGTACAGCGTATAACGTACAACGTTTAACGTATAACGTTCAACGTACAACGTGTACCGTATAACGTATAACGTATAACGTACAGCATATAACGTATAACGTATAACGTACAACGTATAACGTATAACGTATAACGTATAACGTATAACGTATAACGTATAACGTATAACGTATAACGTATAACGTATAACGTATAACGTATAACGTATAACGTATAACGTATA
Organism: Lasioglossum morio; assembly: GCA_916610235.2. Lineage (NCBI taxonomy): Eukaryota > Metazoa > Arthropoda > Insecta > Hymenoptera > Halictidae > Lasioglossum > Lasioglossum morio. The sequence continues at coordinate 10,033 of CAKAJA020000254.1, read as the reverse complement.
ACGTACAACGTGTAACGTACAACGTATAACGTACAACGTATAACGTACAGCGTATAACGTACAACGTACAACGTGTAACGTACAACGTATAACGTACAACGTATAACGTACAGCGTATAACGTACAGCGTATAACGTACAACGTTTAACGTACAACGTATAACGTATAACGTTCAACGTACAACGTGTACCGTATAACGTATAACGTATAACGTACAGCATATAACGTATAACGTATAACGTACAACGTATAACGTATAACGTATAACGTATAACGTATAACGTATAACGTATAACGTATAACGTATAACGTATAACGTATAACGTATAACGTATAACGTATAACGTATAACGTATAACGTATAACGTATAACGTACAACGTGTAACGTACAACGTATAACGTACAACGTATAACGTACAGCGTATAACGTACAGCGTATAACGTATAATGTATAACGTATAACGTATAACGTATAACGTATAACGTAAAACGTAAAACGTATAACGTATAACGTATAACGTATAACGTATATCGTATAACGTGTAACGTATAACGTATAACGTACAACGTTTAACGTACAACGTATAACGTATAACGTTCAACGTACAACGTGTACCGTATAACGTATAACGTATAACGTACAGCATATAACGTATAATGTATAACGTACAACGTATAACGTATAACGTATAACGTATAACGTATAACGTATAACGTATAACGTATAACGTATAACGTATAACGTATAACGTATAACGTATAACGTATAACGTATAACGTATAACGTATAACGTATAACGTATAACGTATAACGTATAACGTATAACGTATCACGTACAGCGTATAACGTACAGCGTATAACGTACAGCGTATAACGTATAACGTATAACGTATAACGTATAACGTATAACGTGTAACGTATAACGTATAACGTACAGCGTATAACGTACAGCGTATAACGTACAACGTATAACGTACAACGTATAACGTACAACGTACAACGTACAACGTGTAACGTATAACGTATAACGTATAACGTACAGCGTATAACGTACAGCGTATAACGTACAGCGTATAACGTATAACGTACAACGTATAACGTACAACGTATAACGTACAGCGTATAACGTACAGCGTATAACGTACAACGTACAACGTGTAACGTACAACGTATAACGTACAACGTATAACGTACAGCGTATAACGTACAGCGTATAACGTATAATGTATAACGTATAACGTATAACGTAAAACGTATAACGTATAACGTATAACGTATAACGTATAACGTATAACGTATATCGTATAACGTGTAACGTATAACGTATAACGTACAACGTTTAACGTACAACGTATAACGTATAACGTATAACGTACAGCGTATAACGTACAGCGTACAACGTATAACGTATAACGTATAACGTATAACGTATAACGTACAGCGTATAAAGTATAACGTACAACGTATAACGTACAACGTATAACGTACAACGTACAACGTGTAACGTATATCGTATAACGTACTGCGTATAACGTATAACGTATAACGTATAACGTATAACGTACAGCGTATAACGTACAGCGTATAACGTATAACGTATAACGTATAACGTATAACGTATAACGTATAACGTATAACGTATAATGTATAACGTATAACGTACAACGGATAACGTACAGCGTATAACGTATAACGTATAACATATAACGTATAACGTATAACGTACAACGGATAACGTACAGCGTACAACGTGTAACGTATAACGTATAACGTACAGCGTATAACGTACAGCGTATAACGTACAACGTATAACGTACAACGTATAACGTACAACGTACAACGTACAACGTGTAACGTATAACGTATAACGTATAACGTACAGCGTATAACGTACAGCGTATAACGTACAGCGTATAACGTACAACGTATAACGTACAACGTATAACGTACAACGTACAACGTACAACGTGTAACGTATAACGTATAACGTATAACGTACAGCGTATAACGTACAGCGTATAACGTACAGCGTATAACGTATAACGTACAACGTATAACGTACAACGTATAACGTACAGCGTATAACGTACAGCGTATAACGTACAACGTACAACGTGTAACGTACAACGTATAACGTACAACGTATAACGTACAGCGTATAACGTACAGCGTATAACGTACAACGTTTAACGTATAACGTTCAACGTACAACGTGTACCGTATAACGTATAACGTATAACGTACAGCATATAACGTATAACGTATAACGTACAACGTATAACGTATAACGTATAACGTATAACGTATAACGTATAACGTATAACGTATAACGTATAACGTATAACGTATAACGTATAACGTATAACGTATAACGTATAACGTACAACGTGTAACGTACAACGTATAACGTACAACGTATAACGTACAGCGTATAACGTACAGCGTATAACGTATAATGTATAACGTATAACGTATAACGTATAACGTATAACGTAAAACGTAAAACGTATAACGTATAACGTATAACGTATAACGTATATCGTATAACGTGTAACGTATAACGTATAACGTACAACGTTTAACGTACAACGTATAACGTATAACGTTCAACGTACAACGTGTACCGTATAACGTATAACGTATAACGTACAGCATATAACGTATAATGTATAACGTACAACGTATAACGTATAACGTATAACGTATAACGTATAACGTATAACGTATAACGTATAACGTATAACGTATAACGTATAACGTATAACGTATAACGTATAACGTATAACGTATAACGTATAACGTATAACGTATAACGTATAACGTATAACGTATAACGTATAACGTATCACGTACAGCGTATAACGTATAGCGTATAACGTACAGCGTATAACGTATAACGTATAACGTATAACGTATAACGTATAACGTGTAACGTATAACGTATAACGTACAGCGTATAACGTACAGCGTATAACGTACAACGTATAACGTACAACGTATAACGTACAACGTACAACGTACAACGTGTAACGTATAACGTATAACGTATAACGTACAGCGTATAACGTACAGCGTATAACGTACAGCGTATAACGTATAACGTACAACGTATAACGTACAACGTATAACGTACAGCGTATAACGTACAGCGTATAACGTACAACGTACAACGTGTAACGTATAACGTATAACGTATAACGTAAAACGTATAACGTATAACGTATAACGTATAACGTATATCGTATAACGTGTAACGTATAACGTATAACGTATATCGTATAACGTGTAACGTATAACGTATAACGTACAACGTTTAACGTACAACGTATAACGTATAACGTTCAACGTACAACGTGTACCGTATAACTTATAACGTATAACGTACAGCATATAACGTATAACGTACAACGTACAACGTGTAACGTATAACGTATAACGTATAACGTACAGCGTATAACGTACAGCGTATAACGTACAGAGTATAACGTATAACGTACAACGTTTAACGTACAACGTATAACGTATAACGTTCAACGTACAACGTGTACCGTATAACGTATAACGTATAACGTACAGCATATAACGTATAATGTATAACGTACAACGTATAACGTATAACGTATAACGTATAACGTATAACGTATAACGTATAACGTATAACGTATAACGTATAACGTATAACGTATAACGTATAACGTATAACGTATAACGTATAACGTATAACGTATAACGTATAACGTATAACGTATCACGTACAGCGTATAACGTACAGCGTATAACGTACAGCGTATAACGTATAACGTATAACGTATAACGTATAACGTATAACGTGTAACGTATAACGTATAACGTACAGCGTATAACGTACAGCGTATAACGTACAACGTATAACGTACAACGTATAACGTACAACGTACAACGTACAACGTGTAACGTATAACGTATAACGTATAACGTACAGCGTATAACGTACAGCGTATAACGTACAGCGTATAACGTATAACGTACAACGTATAACGTACAACGTATAACGTACAGCGTATAACGTACAGCGTATAACGTACAACGTACAACGTGTAACGTACAACGTATAACGTACAACGTATAACGTACAGCGTATAACGTACAGCGTATAACGTACAACGTTTAACGTACAACGTATAACGTATAACGTTCAACGTACAACGTGTACCGTATAACTTATAACGTATAACGTACAGCATATAACGTATAACGTATAACGTACAACGTATAACGTATAACGTATAACGTATAACGTATAACGTATAACGTATAACGTATAACGTATAACGTATAACGTATAACGTATAACGTATAACGTACAACGTGTAACGTACAACGTATAACGTACAACGTATAACGTACAGCGTATAACGTACAGCGTATAACGTATAATGTATAACGTATAACGTATAACGTATAACGTATAACGTAAAACGTAAAACGTATAACGTATAACGTATAACGTATAACGTATATCGTATAACGTGTAACGTATAACGTATAACGTACAACGTTTAACGTACAACGTATAACGTATAACGTTCAACGTACAACGTGTACCGTATAACGTATAACGTATAACGTACAGCATATAACGTATAATGTATAACGTACAACGTATAACGTATAACGTATAACGTATAACGTATAACGTATAACGTATAACGTATAACGTATAACGTATAACGTATAACGTATAACGTATAACGTATAACGTATAACGTATAACGTATAACGTATAACGTATAACGTATAATGTATCACGTACAGCGTATAACGTACAACGTATAACGTACAACGTATAACGTACAACGTACAACGTACAACGTGTAACGTATAACGTATAACGTATAACGTACAGCGTATAACGTACAGCGTATAACGTACAGCGTATAACGTATAATGTATAACGTATAACGTATAACGTAAAACGTATAACGTATAACGTATAACGTATAACGTATAACGTATATCGTATAACGTGTAACGTATAACGTATAACGTACAACGTTTAACGTACAACGTATAACGTATAACGTTCAACGTACAACGTGTACCGTATAACGTATAACGTATAACGTACAGCATATAACGTATAACGTATAACGTACAACGTATAACGTATAACGTATAACGTATAACGTATAACGTATAACGTATAACGTACAACGTGTAACGTACAACGTATAACGTACAACGTATAACGTACAGCGTATAACGTACAGCGTATAACGTATAATGTATAACGTATAACGTATAATGTATAACGTATAACGTATAACGTAAAACGTAAAACGTATAACGTATAACGTATAACGTATAACGTATATCGTATAACGTGTAACGTATAACGTATAACGTACAACGTTTAACGTACAACGTATAACGTATAACGTTCAACGTACAACGTGTACCGTATAACTTATAACGTATAACGTACAGCATATAACGTATAACGTATAACGTACAACGTATAACGTATAACGTATAACGTATAACGTATAACGTATAACGTATAACGTATAACGTATAACGTATAACGTATAACGTATAACGTATAACGTATAACGTATCACGTACAGCGTATAACGTACAGCGTATAACGTACAGCGTATAACGTATAACGTATAACGTATAACGTATAACGTATAACGTATAACGTATAACGTATAACGTATAACGTACAACGTATAACGTACAACGTATAACGTACAACGTATAACGTACAACGTACAACGTGTAACGTATAACGTATAACGTACAGCGTATAACGTACAGCGTATAACGTACAACGTATAACGTACAACGTATAACGTACAACGTACAACGTACAACGTGTAACGTATAACGTATAACGTATAACGTACAGCGTATAACGTACAGCGTATAACGTACAGCGTATAACGTATAACGTACAACGTTTAACGTACAACGTATAACGTATAACGTTCAACGTACAACGTGTACCGTATAACGTATAACGTATAACGTACAGCATATAACGTATAATGTATAACGTACAACGTATAACGTATAACGTATAACGTATAACGTATAACGTATAACGTATAACGTATAACGTATAACGTATAACGTATAACGTATAACGTATAACGTATAACGTATAACGTATAACGTATAACGTATAACGTATAACGTATAACGTATCACGTATCACGTACAGCGTATAACGTACAGCGTATAACGTACAGCGTATAACGGATAACGTATAACGTATAACGTATAACGTATAACGTGTAACGTATAACGTATAACGTACAGCGTATAACGTACAGCGTATAACGTACAACGTATAACGTACAACGTATAACGTACAACGTACAACGTACAACGTGTAACGTATAACGTATAACGTATAACGTACAGCGTATAACGTACAGCGTATAACGTACAGCGTATAACGTATAACGTACAACGTATAACGTACAACGTATAACGTACAGCGTATAACGTACAGCGTATAACGTACAACGTACAACGTGTAACGTACAACGTATAACGTACAACGTATAACGTACAGCGTATAACGTACAGCGTATAACGTACAACGTTTAACGTACAACGTATAACGTATAACGTTCAACGTACAACGTGTACCGTATAACGTATAACGTATAACGTACAGCATATAACGTATAATGTATAACGTACAACGTATAACGTATAACGTATAACGTATAACGTATAACGTATAACGTATAACGTATAACGTATAACGTATAACGTATAACGTATAACGTATAACGTATAACGTATAACGTATAACGTATAACGTATAACGTATAACGTATCACGTACAGCGTATAACGTACAACGTTTAACGTACAACGTATAACGTATAACGTTCAACGTACAACGTGTACCGTATAACGTATAACGTATAACGTACAGCATATAACGTATAATGTATAACGTACAACGTATAACGTATAACGTATAACGTATAACGTATAACGTATAACGTATAACGTATAACGTATAACGTATAACGTATAACGTATAACGTATAACGTATAACGTATAACGTATAACGTATAACGTATAACGTATAACGTATAACGTATAACGTATCACGTACAGCGTATAACGTACAGCGTATAACGTACAGCGTATAACGTATAACGTATAACGTATAACGTATAACGTATAACGTGTAACGTATAACGTATAACGTACAGCGTATAACGTACAGCGTATAACGTACAACGTATAACGTACAACGTATAACGTACAACGTACAACGTACAACGTGTAACGTATAACGTATAACGTATAACGTACAGCGTATAACGTACAGCGTATAACGTACAGCGTATAACGTATAACGTACAACGTATAACGTACAACGTATAACGTACAGCGTATAACGTACAGCGTATAACGTACAACGTACAACGTGTAACGTACAACGTATAACGTACAACGTATAACGTACAGCGTATAACGTACAGCGTATAACGTACAACGTTTAACGTACAACGTATAACGTATAACGTTCAACGTACAACGTGTACCGTATAACTTATAACGTATAACGTACAGCATATAACGTATAACGTATAACGTACAACGTATAACGTATAACGTATAACGTATAACGTATAACGTATAACGTATAACGTATAACGTATAACGTATAACGTATAACGTATAACGTATAACGTACAACGTGTAACGTACAACGTATAACGTACAACGTATAACGTACAGCGTATAACGTACAGCGTATAACGTATAATGTATAACGTATAACGTATAACGTATAACGTATAACGTAAAACGTAAAACGTATAACGTATAACGTATAACGTATAACGTATATCGTATAACGTGTAACGTATAACGTATAACGTACAACGTTTAACGTACAACGTATAACGTATAACGTTCAACGTACAACGTGTACCGTATAACGTATAACGTATAACGTACAGCATATAACGTATAATGTATAACGTACAACGTATACCGTATAACGTATAACGTATAACGTATAACGTATAACGTATAACGTATAACGTATAACGTATAACGTATAACGTATAACGTATAACGTATAACGTATAACGTATAACGTATAACGTATAACGTATAATGTATCACGTACAGCGTATAACGTACAACGTATAACGTACAACGTATAACGTACAACGTACAACGTACAACGTGTAACGTATAACGTATAACGTATAACGTACAGCGTATAACGTACAGCGTATAACGTACAGCGTATAACGTATAATGTATAACGTATAACGTATAACGTAAAACGTATAACGTATAACGTATAACGTATAACGTATAACGTATATCGTATAACGTGTAACGTATAACGTATAACGTACAACGTTTAACGTACATCGTATAACGTATAACGTTCAACGTACAACGTGTACCGTATAACGTATAACGTATAACGTACAGCATATAACGTATAACGTATAACGTACAACGTATAACGTATAACGTATAACGTATAACGTATAACGTATAACGTATAACGTACAACGTGTAACGTACAACGTATAACGTACAACGTATAACGTACAGCGTATAACGTACAGCGTATAACGTATAATGTATAACGTATAACGTATAATGTATAACGTATAACGTATAACGTAAAACGTAAAACGTATAACGTATAACGTATAACGTATAACGTATATCGTATAACGTGTAACGTATAACGTATAACGTACAACGTTTAACGTACAACGTATAACGTATAACGTTCAACGTACAACGTGTACCGTATAACTTATAACGTATAACGTACAGCATATAACGTATAACGTATAACGTACAACGTATAACGTATAACGTATAACGTATAACGTATAACGTATAACGTATAACGTATAACGTATAACGTATAACGTATAACGTATAACGTATCACGTACAGCGTATAACGTACAGCGTATAACGTACAGCGTATAACGTATAACGTATAACGTATAACGTATAACGTATAACGTATAACGTATAACGTATAACGTATAACGTACAACGTATAACGTACAACGTATAACGTACAACGTATAACGTACAACGTACAACGTGTAACGTATAACGTATAACGTACAGCGTATAACGTACAGCGTATAACGTACAACGTATAACGTACAACGTATAACGTACAACGTACAACGTACAACGTGTAACGTATAACGTATAACGTATAACGTACAGCGTATAACGTACAGCGTATAACGTACAGCGTATAACGTATAACGTACAACGTTTAACGTACAACGTATAACGTATAACGTTCAACGTACAACGTGTACCGTATAACGTATAACGTATAACGTACAGCATATAACGTATAATGTATAACGTACAACGTATAACGTATAACGTATAACGTATAACGTATAACGTATAACGTATAACGTATAACGTATAACGTATAACGTATAACGTATAACGTATAACGTATAACGTATAACGTATAACGTATAACGTATAACGTATAACGTATAACGTATCACGTACAGCGTATAACGTACAGCGTATAACGTACAGCGTATAACGTATAACGTATAACGTATAACGTATAACGTATAACGTGTAACGTATAACGTATAACGTACAGCGTATAACGTACAGCGTATAACGTACAACGTATAACGTACAACGTATAACGTACAACGTACAACGTACAACGTGTAACGTATAACGTATAACGTATAACGTACAGCGTATAACGTACAGCGTATAACGTACAGCGTATAACGTATAACGTACAACGTATAACGTACAACGTATAACGTACAGCGTATAACGTACAGCGTATAACGTACAACGTACAACGTATAACGTACAACGTATAACGTACAACGTATAACGTACAGCGTATAACGTACAGCGTATAACGTACAACGTTTAACGTACAACGTATAACGTATAACGTTCAACGTACAACGTGTACCGTATAACGTATAACGTATAACGTACAGCATATAACGTATAACGTATAAC